>MU278475.1:22517-336307 GCA_022385745.1 Cubamyces sp. BRFM 1775 | reverse complement strand
TCACACAAGGTCACCGACCCGGGAGTCACGGGGGCAAAGCCACCAGACGTTCAGGAGCGCGGAAACCCCCGAGCTTTTCACCCGCCGATTCGCGCTCCGAACGTCTGGTCACGAGACTACATGCTATACACTTACAAGGGTTCAGGAATCAGAGCTATTATCAGTAACAGCTTGCGGGACCACAATATCAGGCGTGTGGCAGTCACGCTGCGATGGTCGCGCGGACGGTTTACACCACTACAATCAGACAAGAATGAGAACGAGTATGATTGCTAGCGCTACACTGCTCAATACACAGCATGTATGGCTAGTCCTCAGATCAAAAAGCACCGCAGGGCATTATTTGGTCGCCGAACTACACAGCGGCGGGCATAACACGTTTTTCCTTCGGTGTTCTTCATGGACACCGACCTTTCTGTCAGCAGCGGTCAGTAACGCCTGAGCTCCAACTGCCCGGGCTCAGTGATGTGCGGATAACTTACAAAGAATCCGCCACGGTTGTCAGCCAACGGTTCTCGCCAACAGCTCGTACTCTCGCGGGAGGTGAGCTAGGTGCGCCCCTTGCTTTCCAACCTCCTCCATCAGGTTCTGGCGACGCGCTCATCTTCACCAAGGATAGGCTGATGCTCACCTGCGCATGAGTCCGATGCCACGGCCTGTCAGTACGGACGGCTACGAGGTTCTCTCAGGTCTAACAGTCAGAGGACAGATACCTCCGACGATATCGCGCACAATCCCCCAAAATCACGGAGATATTCGCGACCAAGCCCCCACGACTTCGGTAGGGTACAACAAACTGATGCCTGTTGAGCGGAGCCTTGGCACGTCATGCAAGCCTGGCCCTCGATCTACAGGTTTTACTAGGTGAGAGGCTAATCGGGCCGATTAGTACTCGAGCGGGAGTTCAACAGCGTATGGAGGCACCGTGGCCTCAGCCGTCTTGTCCTTCCGGCACCTTCAAACGCTCTAGTGAGTCTCTCATTATCGTGAACGGTGTCATGGGTGCTGTTCGTCCCATACAATTCAGTCGGTCGCCGTTTGATGACCGTCTTGAGTGGGCAATTATCTCCGCAGGTAGTATGCTATCAGAACGTTTGCCCTGCTTTACAACGCATGCCAGCACACCACTGTGCTCAGTGGGCTGTATGTACAGGCGTCTCAAAGCAACAATCCCAATCTTTATGCACACAATGCCACGTGTGTCCTTCCAACACCATCAATCACTGCAAGCTCAACTTCTCGATACCTCCCTCGAGCCTGCAAGCACTCAGTGTGCTGACGGTCCAGCATCACGACATCGGAGCCTACTTTCCGGTCCGATGTTCGTACGCTGATGGTCCCCTATCTACGACACATTCGCGCGAAATGTGCAGTGGGTCAGGAACAACATGTCTCAGCTACAAGAGCTTCCGTGCAAATGCTCCAACTGCACACCGCAACCCAACTTCTGATCCGCCGGCTAGTCGATACGGCACCACCTCTCCATGGCACAGCTGGGCACAGTCAGGCTCAGACTTCGGTGGCTCTGAAGCGTGGCTCGCTACGTCGATCGCCATTCCCCCGGCAACGAGCGTGTTGACAACCGCACTCAAGCCTCGTCGAGCGTTCGAGTGCCTTCGATCGTGTCGACACATGCGAATTGCATCCAGCCGTCGCCTCCGAATTCGCCGCTCAAGGGCCACCAGGCCCCGCCGACCTCCACATTGCCCCTCTGCCTTCGCCACCACCCCGAGATTTCCGCACAATTTCAGTGATGCTTGACCAGGCTCGGAGTTCGATGACGTGATTTCGCAGGATCGGCGGCCAGCCCCGTCCGCCTTCGATCGTGCCCCGGTGTACTGCGGTTTAGATGGGCGTCCTGATGATCGGGAGGAGGCATGCTACGACCCCGTACATAGCAATGTCGCACCCAGGGACGAACGTTGTCCTGCTCGCGTGCAGAACATAGCCACGCTGCGCAGCTATGCACCATTGAATACCTTGATGTCAAACTTCGCGCCGCACTCGTGCCATTTGATATGCGTACAGGGTCTTCGCACACAACTGCGAGACAAACGGAGGTCTGGAGTTCTGACGATTGCGCACCTCGTGGAGGCTGGGCCTGAGGCGGTTCGCCCGCAAGGATCCGCGCGACGGGGTATAACGTGAAGCTTTTGCTAATTGATACAAGTCATATTACACATGGAACATGGACGTTAACGTTACGAACGAGACCCACGACCGATACATTCTCCCCGAGCACCCGGTCGCGAAGACACAGCGTGGTGCGCCGAACAGAATGTAACGACGATGGCCCATTCCGACATGAGGAGAGGTACACCCATAGAATAATTATCCAGTAAGATACCGTAAACCGTCCCAATCAGAAATCGAAGGCGAAGAATAGATCACTGTACAGCACGTTCATCATACGCGAGAGGGATGTAGGTTCGGCGGGCTGCCTCTCTGTCCTCTTGCACTTTCGTAGCATAGATACCTGCGATAGTTCGTCAGTTGAGGCCGATACAGATGGAGACGCCATGTACAGACCTGCGATGGGGAACACAAAGCTGAGGCGCTGCATGGCCTTGATGAGGGTATCGATCTCCTGGTCGATCAGCTCCGCCGCGGTCGGCAGTGACTGTCCCTGAGACGTTGCCAGTATGCGCAAGTACACCTCCGCAGCAGAGCGCCAACAGGTCTATTGGTGATCGCACATCAGCGTTCCGCCCCGCGGACACACAGAGAAGCGGGGACACGCACCGCAATGATGGGGTAGAGGAGATCGTAATCGTTGTCCGGGAGCGAGCGAATCAAGGACGTCATCGCATTTGCTGCCCATACGCACTTCTGGTAGGACTGCGGCTGCGTCTCGAGAGCGTCCCGGTGCAGGTGGATGGTAGCGGCGTGGATGAGTGTCTGCATGTCCACCAGATCGGCGTTGGAGATCAAGTACGACAGCCCGTACTGCTGATTGCTGAGATTTGACAAGTTGGTGGTGAACTGCGACAGCGACATCTCTAGCGAGTAGTGGCTGTCATCCTTGCTTGGTGCTGCGCAGTGGTTTGTAAACGTCTGTGTGGGCGCGTAGGCATGAGTAAACGTACCAGCTGAGAAGCGGGCAGTTCGCTCGAAAAGCGCGATTGCCTTCACGCGCAAGGCGGCAACCGTAACAGAACCGGACATGTGTCCGTTGGGGAACGATTGCTGCATCATGTTGCCTTCGACGGCAGGCTACGGAGTATCGCGGGTCAGTATTGTGGTAGACTGCAACTGATATGGAACTCACATCGGGATCGTCCGGTATTGCGATGGGCCATATCGTCTCTATTCGGGAGCGAGGGTGGTCGTCATCGGGGAGAGCGGTCGGAAGACCCGTAGCGACCGCCCATGCTCGATCCACCGAGAAGATCTGCCAGAACGCAGCGATTCGCTCCGCGTATTCAATCTCGTCCAAAGGCGCCTTGAGCGGTACGGATGCCTTCAGTGGCGCCGGCGCGTCTTGCTGGTAGCCCGCACGCGCTAACTGGAACTGGAACCAGTCGTTCGAGCGTATCTGATGAAGCCCGAGTCCCACGGCCAGACGCGCTGCGATAGAGGAGTGATAGTAACCCTCGAGCGTACGCCCGTGCCAGAAGAAGTAGATTGCAAGGAGACAAGAGGCCTGGAGGACATGGACGATCCGATCCGAGTTTTGAAGTGCCTCCGCGATCCCTCGCAGAGATCGTTTGAGGAAGTGGGGTTCGAGGGCGGTGAGTTGCGGCGACCGTGAGAAGTAGCATGCTAGAAGGAATATGGCGTGGACCAAGGACGGATGTGGTTTCTGCGCTGCCGGTAGGAGTAATGCGGCTTTGAACCTTCCTACATGCACGTCAAAGGAGCACTGATGTCGATGCGCAAAGAAAATGTCGAGGCTGTGCAACCCAACGTCAGCTTGTCAAAGAGACTCCCTAGTGGGACCGGGTGAAATGTGTCCATACAGCATGCGTTTGTTTTCGCAGAAAACGTCATTCTCCCACCAATTGGCTGAGGAACTAGAAGACGGCTCTTGTAGTCTACTCGAGCTTGGTTCTGATGGACATGGAGCGAGGAAGTCATCTACAGCAGGAGGGAAGTCCAAAGCACCGCTGGGCCAGGTAAATTCCGCGTGGCTGGAGTCGTCGTGGAAGCCTGGGAGAAAGGGATCTGCGTCCCCGCGCGACACGGGGTCGCCGCTGCCTTGGCCAAATTCCCGATCGAGATCGGAGGGATTAAAGACTGAGGGGTCGAAGGATAGGGTTCCTAGAGTACCATGGATCCCCAAGGAGAAGGCGGTCTGGATGAGTTTGGGGAAGCGGTTGCGAAGGTGCAGGGTACCACGCACCTCCCAGGCCTGGCGACGACGACCCGGCGACACTGGGCGACTGCGATGCGGAGCTAGAGGACGGCTCTGGGGTCTGTTCCGCCTCAAGCTCGCGCAGTCTGGCTTCAAGTTTGGTGATCTTGGCTTGCAAGAGCTGTGTGCGACTGGTGCGTTTCTTCTCGTAGTACTGACATTCGGACGCTCTGTTGGCCTTGCTGCACTGCGAGCAGACCGGACGCGCGCCATCACATTTCTAACGCACGTCAGTCGGGTGGCAGCTGCCATGCATAAGTCATGTAGACTGACCATCTTTCGTTTGCGACAGCATAGGCATGCCATACCGCGTTGTAAAGCCGACGGGGCCTTCATGGTGGTGAGGGTGGCGAGACTGAGCGAGAAGGTGGTTCGGGGGAAAGGTGCTGTGCTTGTGTCCGATGTGTCGTTGAAGTAAGTCCGAGCGTTAATCTAAGAGAAGGCGTAGGCGCTTTCGGGTGCCGTAAGTGATGCTATAAAAGTCTAAGGTTGCCCCTCTGAGACGCCCTGAAGCCAGATCATGATTCAGATAGGATCGCCGGATTGGTGTGTTTATGCTGCCGGCGGCTCGGGCGTCTCTTGTGCGCATGCACTCCTAATCTGCAACACAACACACTTTCGTGCGGCGACGTCGGGCCACATCCAGTCGTCCGCCTTCCAGCACCGCTTGCACCGCCAGCCGCCCTCAGCGACGCTCGTTGCAACTTGCTGCTTTCTCCGGGCCATGTGCATCAACTTTCTTCGTGATGTGTCAAGATCCGTGGTTCCGTGGTGCAAAGTCCACTCGAATCGCACCTTTCGGCGCTCAGATAGCTTTTGCCAATTCCGAATTCTCGGAAAATCCGAGACGAAAACTGGTGAAACGTGCACATCTTCCACATTGTTCGGTGCCTTCTCTTCATCCCTGAAGCTTCATCTTCCTTGAGGGCAGGCTACACAATGCCGCAGTGCCCCGCCCGCGCGCTTCATCAAGAGGATGCGAAGACGTTGCATCGGGACAGGCTTCTTGCTGATTTTAACTGTCAAATCATTTTTTTGAAGTTTCCTGTGCCTCTACACTGTGCAAAAGACAATGCCAATACTTTCTTCCGGCCGTCGGACGCCCAGAGCACTCGTCGCGGCTCTGGGAGAATTCGAAGGCCACCCTGGAGATGATGAGGCACTGCATCAGCGCTCGCCCGGAAGCAAAAGGTACCAAAGTGCATTACCATAATCGGCAACTGTAGTGTTCGCAGCTGGTTACGAACATTTCCTGCTACTCCCACGCAGCAGATAGATATCTGTCTAGTAGAGACAAATACCGCCCGAGCCCGACAAATGCCCCGTGGGCGCGCCCCCTTGACGGGGTTTCTGGACCCCCTTCCTGGACCCGTCGTGCGAGAGTCACATTGATTATTGATAGCGCCTATTCGCGTACTCACGAGCGCCAAACATCTGCTCCCGTTGCCGCCGCCAAAGGTCATGCGATGTACCGTTGAAAATGATGGGGGCCTCCACAAGCGATCAGCGATGTCTGAGATCGTGGTTCTTCCCCTGAAGGCGGAGGCGCTCTCCATAGCGATCAAACGTCGAATTCGATTGCTAAAATTCGACGCCTCGAAGGAGAAATTCCCTCCGAGCGAGAGAAGCGGGAATCAGCGATCCCGTGAACTTAGGCTGACAAGGCGTGGGCTTGAGCCAGTTGTAGGATAGCACGGATATGAACATCTCTGAACCGGAGGAAGGGCAGTCTTATAGCATGGCCTCCTCGAGTGATATCATCTGACGTTGAGCTTGAGTAAAAGAGAATAAAAGAGGCTCATCCACGGACCGCTGAGTTCCAACCCGGGGCGCTCGAAAAACCGCGGTATTCTGTTCGGCCAGCGCGGACCAGCTTGACCTCAACGGGATCTCTGACTTCGAGTTGATCTTCGCCAAACAATTGTGGCCACGAACTGCGACCCCATCGTCGTCTCTCGCGGGGCCGATCGTATAGCGTACAGCGACACGAGGACGACGTGAGAAGCGCCCGCAGTCTCGCACTGTAGGTCATAGATTCCATCGTCGCCGCATGCTGCGCGAACCTCCGCCTGATGTTTCTCAACGCAGTCGGACAACGCGCCCGTATTCCGACAACCCCATCGCACAAATGGGGTTATTGCCTTCGACACAGAGGCACATGCAGTGCTTCTTAATTTCAGCAAGATCTCTTGAGCACTTTCTACCATCGCAGTGCCACTGCACAAAGGCTGCACGAGCCTAGGCGTGGCACGGCGTGGCGCTGCACTTGCCTGCTTCAAGCTACCACGGCGTCGAGTGGGTGAGCGCTGCGCGCTGAGCTTCAACAAAACTTCTGCCTGGAACAGCGCTGGCCCGCTGGGTAGCTATGACGTTCTCGCCTCATTTCAGCTTATCATGACGCCGATACAGGGTGGTCTTACCGTCGCATATTCGCCCGTAATAGCTCCGAGTTGAACGTTAATCCTAGGAACGCGCTCATTGTGGATGTGGACGCATTCTCTCGCTTCGCTCACGCAAAATATACAGGGTCGTGACGCAAGCATGTTATCGACCAGCAAGGCTCTATGTGCGACTACAGGAGAGTATGATAGATGAAGTGTCTCTACGGGCCGAATAACGTACGTACATCTACCGTCACGACTTCTGCTGGGTACTCTTGACGAGTACGTTCCGCAGATTCTCCCAAACGAGGTTAGGCGATTGGGCGGCATCGATCGGGTGCCAAATGCCCTTCTGCTTGTAGTAGTCGACAACAGGGCCGGTCTGGGAGTGGAAGACAGCAAGGCGCTTGCGAAGGGCTTCGACGTTATCGTCCGAACGCTGCACCAAAGGCTCGCCGGTAACATCATCCACCATCGGCTTTTTGGGAGGGCTGAGGAAGCCAACATCAGAATGCGCGTGAGACACCGGATATTACACGGCACTTACTTGAACTCCCTGTGATAGGTGCGCCCACTCGCGGGGTGGATGAGACGACCCGTAATTCGTGAGATGAGAAGCTGGTCCTCGATCACAAGTTGCACGACGGAGTCGAGTTTCTCCTTCCGCTCCTGAAGCATCTTGTCAAGCATGGAAGCCTGGGGAACAGTCCGAGGGAAGCCGTCCAATACGAAACTAGAGAAACGCGGCAAGTCAATGGCTATTTAGGTAATCCCGTTCAATTTCACTGCGCGTGCACATGGAACAGACGCGTCTGGCGTTCGCAAGGAACGCGCGCGTGCGTTTTTTGAACCAGCCAATCAATGCGCGTAGCGCAGCGTGGTGGTGCAACGCGAGCTGTATACGACCGCCAGTCTACATACCCGTTCTTGCACGCCTTGTTGTTCTCCAGTTGGTCCTTGATCATGCCGACGACAATGTCGTCACCGACAAGTCCGCCGGCATCCATGACCTTCTTCGCCTCCACGCCGAGTTTGGTCTTCTTCGCGACCTGGTCGCGGAGCAAATCGCCGGTGGCCAGATGGCAGACGCAAAACTCGTCCCGAATCCGAGGAGCCTGGGTACCCTTACCTATATTGCAGCGCGCGGTCAATATCTAGGCGGTCGCGCACATTCCAGCCTCAGAGTACTTACCCGCACCAGGAGGACCAATTAAGATCGTCCGGAGCTGCTGCGCTGGCGTCTTCGGGGGCGAGACCGTGTCCTTAGCCTTCGCCTCAAGAGTGTGAATCTTCTCGTTCAGCTGCGCAACGAGGGACTTGAGGTATTCGAGTTCGTCCTGAACGGCCATGGCGAGAGTCGACGGAGGGGAATTGGAGGTAGTCCGAGGAGGAGGTCGTCGACGAACGGGTTGTGAGCAAGTTCGCGCGGGGCACCGTCATTCCGGCACTTCCCGCGGCTTTTGAGCGGAGTATGAATGCTGCACGTGCTCGCAACAACGCTCAGAAGAAGCGCCCGCAGGATCCTATGGTCTTCCTACCATTGCATGCGACGCACCGCTTGAGAATTGCTGTCGGTCTTTTACTCCAATGCGAACGATGGCATTGCAAGTCGCTCACAAATACCTATGTGAGTACTGGCGAAGTAATTTCCAACTTACTTGATCGCTTCATAGCTGTCCAAAGACAGCGCTGAGGTAGTGTAAAGCTTACAATCGGGTTGGGAGCAAGTCCACTAGTAGCCGCGAAGGTCAGAACGTATGAGGGAGGTCACCGTGCACACTCGGTGTTCTCTCCTCCACGCCAAGCTTCTCGTAAACGCTGAGAAGCCTCTCCAGACTCTACAGCGGAGTTATCTCACCATTTCGTTTGTTTCCCATACTCAACGACAGGCTGCAGCTTCTCAGCCGAGGCGATTACGCATGTACGTGTTGATCTCACGTAGATCTGACAGGCAATGTGGTGGCGTCCAGGTAAGTCGATGTTGTGTCGATATTGTTCACAAAGCATACAGCTTCGGGTAGCATGGCTTTCACACTGCTTCAGCAGCAGATACTGCCGGTTGAAGTCTGAGCTATGCAATACGACACGAAGTCAGATTACCCTTGATCGAGGGCCTACCAGCACGCCACATAGCGATGCCGCACTGGTGAACATTCCATACTACGTCCATACTCACCGCTTCTATCTCACCGGAATAGCTACCGCCCAGCACCGCACATCGGTATCCTCACACAGCGATCAGAGTCAGCCGTAAGAGTGGATCAAGCGGCAAGGTGCATACAAAACTCATCCTCTTCCTACGCTACTCCAGGGTCTTCTCGGTGTTCCAAAAACCTACCATTGTAATTCAAAGTACAGCGCCGCCGTCGGGGGTATTGGGCGCATCACTCCTCGCCCTCGACGGGTCAACCGGCCGCGCTCGACGTCCACAGGACCACAGCTATCCGGAACAAATGATCCACCCCGACCTGACCTTCGTAAGTCAATTGATTTTCAGCGGCCGCCTCGGCCCTCAGTCGAACTTCACTCGCGACATGGCGTCTATGTTGCGAGAATCAGCGCTCGGAAGTCTTTGTCGGGCGGGTTTGAGGGTCTACAGCGCGCCTACACATAGCGACATTACAAGAAGTCGGCCGATCGAACAGGTGCATAGACGCTTGCTACGTCCGTGATACTGTGGTATCGGCGGTCGCAAGGGGCTATGGACCGTTGCCGTCGCCCCCTCCTGTTCTCGACGACGTTAGTCTGTGCCAATCGGTGTACCCGTCATCATGTTGACTGCAGTTTGACAATGACACTGGTGTTAGCTGTCAATCCGTCGAACACAGGAACAGGAAGCAACGATTCGATCACCTCGATAACTAGCCCATTGTATCACTGTTTCCGCCACATATCGCGGTTGCTTTCCAGATGTACAAGTGCTAGACACTGCAACAAGGCTGTCAACGTTATCATCCGGTTCTGTAAGGAATCAGGATTACCCCGTTATCCAGATCCGGAGGCAACTGACCCAAAGGGAACAGACAGGATAGGAGAGTCTCGCGGGATAGTGGCTGAGGTGGGAGTATCGATCGGGTTGAGCTTTAGGGCACTGACACCAGCCAGACGCGTTCAGGCTCATGAAGGGACGTCTTCGAACCCGCGAAGAGCCCCTTTGTACGTGTTATCATGGGATGGATGAGAATATGCCCCAAGGGGATGGAGAAGCTGAGAAGACCATTCAAACATGTTCGTCGGCAGATGTTCAGGAGCTTGTTTCGATCAGCACTAGAAATCCCCAAACGGTGGGCTGCGGAGAAGAATACGAATGAAAACGGTGGCCATATCATACAGCAGGAGTACTGTAGTCTATACGCATGTCATAATACACGCTTGCTGTTATTGCAATTCAGAATATCGCTTGTACGAGGGGTCTCACAACCAAGCATGCATTCTGATTCGAGTGGTCTCCATCGCTCTTCGACAGCAGCGAGTGACATCGCGAAGGAGTTCGAGAAGTACGTGTACGTACGGTACAGTGAGGCCCACGACCACTTCGCGAGCCATGCTGTCCCGGCGTCAGGCAAGTCTGGGCCCATCACTGCCCGACATCGTAGTAGCGGCGTAGCTTCACAGTGCCGGAGAGGCCGACGTCGGTACGTACGGAGCCCGTGCCCGAATTTTAGAATTGCAATGCGGTCGAGGTCAGCACAAGGATGTAATGGGGAGGCCTTGGCGCGCGCCCAAACCAATATCCGGCCACCGGTATAGAGTAGACGCACTGGCATTCACAATGTGAGTCGGCAGAGATGCATGCAGTTTCC
Source organism: Cubamyces sp. BRFM 1775 (assembly GCA_022385745.1). Lineage (NCBI taxonomy): Eukaryota > Fungi > Basidiomycota > Agaricomycetes > Polyporales > Polyporaceae > Cubamyces > Cubamyces sp. BRFM 1775. The sequence goes on along the minus strand of MU278475.1, from coordinate 325,769 downwards.
TGCAGATTCTGTGGGCCCACACGGTCGCGCCGCCGCCTCGAAAGCCTACACATGCACGTTTGGGAAGCTCGCTGGCCTCCAGAAGGTTCGCCCGTGGCACCACTGGGGCCATGACCATGTGTATGGAAACACACGCCCGTAGCGGCGCACGATGACCGTGATGCGAACGGCTCGAGAGGGTGAGCACGGCTTGCTGTGGTGGGATTGGGCACAGGACGTCCCGTCATGGGATGCTTCGAGATACCGTCGAAGCCATTTCCGGCCGACGCTGTGGTCACAAGGGCACGCCAGCCCGTTCTGAACGTCCAACCGACATCAAGAACCGCCTTCACACTGCGTAACGTCGGCGTCGAGACCAAAGCTGGCGTAGCGAACCTCGTATAAAAGAGGTGAGGAGCGCGACGTTGACTGCAGCAGCAGCACATCCAGCAGCCTCTCTTTCGTGTAGCACACCCACAGACGCACTCGCCCATCACGCCCGTCATGCAGTTCAAGACCTTCGCTCTCGCCGCCCTCGCGCTCTTCGTCCCCTCCGCGCTCGGCGTAACGGTCTCGTACGACCAGACGTATGACAGCTCGTCGGGCAGCCTCGCGACTGTCGCCTGCTCCGATGGCTCGCACGGGCTGCTCACCAAGGGCTACTCGACCTTTGGCTCGCTCCCGCACTTCCCGAACATTGGCGGTGCCGCGGCGATCGCAGGCTGGAACAGCGACCAGTGCGGAACGTGCTGGCAGCTGACGTACAACGGCAAGAGCATCAACGTGCTCGCGATCGACCACGCCGAGTCGGGCTTCAACATTGCGCTCGGCGCGATGAACACGCTCACGAACGGCCAGGCCGTGCAGCTCGGGAGGATCGACGCTACCGTCACGCAGGTCGCTGCTTCCCAATGCGGCCTCTAAGGTATGTTTCACCCTCTGCTGGTAGGGGCTTCTGTCGTGATGCTGACCGCGTTGGCTTTACAGCTACCACATCGCATGGCGCGCGACGATCTCGTGCTCATTACGGACAACGACGCATTTTTGTTACGGACACTCACGGACTCATGGACACTCATGCACGGACTTTGATTTGTTGGTTTGGACTTGCATCCTACGTAGATCTGATACGTAGTGGTCGGGCATTTCTGGTTGTGTATCGCAGCAACGTATCTGGGGAGAAAAATCATATCTGGCATTGGAGAACAGCATTGGAGACCTTTGATTTTCAGACTCTGGAGGAAGTTGCACATCATTGTCCGACACATGAACCACGAGACAAGTCAAGCGATTGAGAGTAGGAGCATGTCAGATTCAAATAGTGCTTGTCCGGGTTTCCAGTAGTAAAGCCTGACAGTCGCACAGTGAGAGCCATGCATAGGCCTAAGATATAACATGAGTCGAGTGAGATGACGGCCAGTGACGCTAGTGAGGAGGCAGACTAGAGCTGAACACGGCGGTCAGTGAGAAGGCTCAAGAGGCAATTTAGACAATGCGCGCTTGAACGGTCTACTTATAGACCCCACGTGACTTGCTCTACGTGTCGCCCAGTGCGCAGTCTCGCGCGCGTCGAGTTGTCTTGGCGTGTCACCAAAGCCTCCTCCCTACCTCCTCCTCCACGTCCTGTCCTTTCTCGACCATCCCCGTTCGTGAGTTAGGCAGCGCCAGCAGTGGTATGTGGAGACAATAAATGCGCTGCAAAGAGCTCAGCATTAACCACGTTCCACAGACAGAGATCGCAAGACATGCGCTTTCTCCGGGGACTGCTGCTGCCCCTCGTGGCACTGGCCGGTCTCGCGTTCGCCCGTTCCAGCACCGGGGACTCTGTCCTAGTGCTTTTGGACCCCTCGCTTGACCGAGATAACTTCTCCATATTCTTTGACGACCTCGAGAGTATGTTTGGCTCTGTAGTTCTGCACTCATTCCTCTGACTAGCAATCCAGGCCAAGGCTACAAGCTCACTTTCCGTTCACCCAAAGAGGCTGAGCCCCAGATCATCAAGGACGATGTTGCTCAGTTTGCGCACGTAATTGTATTCGCCCCGGACACCAAGAGTACGTTGATTCGGTTTGCTATACGTGGGCGCGCGGGTGATTTACGGTCTGACAGGCTATGCCGCGGATATCACTCCCCAATCCCTGGTGTCCCTCTTGAACAAAAAGACCAATCTTCTGCTCGCGCTTTCAACGAAGCAGACACCGCTCACCTCCCTGGCGTCAGAGTTCTCTCTCATCCTCCCCCCTCCGGGCACGCCCCTCATCTCTCATTTCCCCGAACGTGACACACCCGCGACGGTTATTCCTGTAGAGCCTCCCCGCGCTCAATCACTCGTCTCTTCTAACCTTGCGCCCATATGGTTCTCTGGGGTGCCTCAAGCGCTGGGCAGCAACCCGATGCTTGTGCCGTTCCTGAAGGCACCCCCTCAGAGCTTCGCGTCTGATGGGGACAGCGACTCCGGTGCAGATGCACTTGTTGAGGCTGCCGAGAAGGGTGGCGAAGGTCTCTGGGCGGGTAGCCAGTTGAGCCTGGTTACAGGCTTCCAGACACTGAAGAATGCGCGCGCGACCTGGGTCGGCGGTGTTGATATGTTCACGGATGAATTCTTCAACAAAGAAGTCTCGAAGTATGTCGTGGTGAAACATCACGCGGGTACCCGCTGACAGTGTATGCGCAGGGGCAAGCAGTCTGGCAACCGGCAGTTCGCGCGCGATGTCACGGCATGGACGTTCCAGGAGTCGAACGTGCTGCGTATCGACACCGTTGAGCACCATCGCGTGAACGAAACCCTCCCTCGCGAGACGTACACCATCAACGACCGGGTAGTACGTACTCGTCATTTCACCTGTTCCGTATGTACTTGCTGATATGCCTACTATGCTAGACGTACACTGCGTACATCTCGAAGTTCAACCCGGAACTGGACTTGTGGGAGCCGTACTCCGATATCAAGGACATGCAGCTCGAGTTCACCATGCTCGACCCGCATATTCGTACGGCGCTCCCTCCGATTCCGGGCGAGCCTGGCAAGTACTCGGTCACGTTCCGTGTACCAGATAGGCATGGCGTCTTCAAATTCCTCGTTGATTACAAGCGCAAAGGGTAAGTCCTTTGCAATCGCGAAGCTGCCAACCAAACTAATCCACGCGTTAAATAACACAGATTGACCTATCTCGAGAGCACGACCGTGGTGCCGGTTGTCCCCCCGCGTCACGACGAGTACCCGCGGTTCCTGAGCGCCGCATGGCCTTACTACGCCGGCGCGATCTCCACGAGCGCAGCGTTCGTCGTCTTCGTGGCGCTTTGGCTCGGTGGCGATGAGCGCGAGCCGAAGAAGGCCAAGGGCGCGAAGGCGGAGTAGAGGATCTGTATGTTGTGTTTTGGTTGCTTTAATTATTGATGTGATACCACGAATGGTGAGCCACGGGATTGATGCGTGTGGACTGATTGCGTGCATGGGTAGGCTTTCATTCAATTGCTGCGTGGCTGTCAAAACTCGCTTTGCGCTGCGCTCTTGTGGTATGCTAGTGATGGCGCAGTACGAATGTCCGAGGCCAGTCATATTGCATTGGATACATTACCGGTGGTGCATGCTTGGAAACATGTCGAAGACTCGGGCACATGTTCATATGTGCGCAGGTATCATATTGCACGGTGTGCACGGTGGGCATATGATCAGCTGAAGCCATTATTGCGTCACATCAGTACAGGCTCCGAGGAAGTATAGATAAGTAGTGCGGCACCATTCTGCGCTTCTACAGAGCTTTCATACGCACAACACATACGATACGGCTTACGTTGAACGAACTTTAGCTGGCGCATTCGCTTTGACACCAACACAGCACATCACTCGAGGTCCAATATGTCCAGCAGCAGGCACACTGTCACTATCGTGGGCGGGACTGGTCGTCTGGGTGAGTAATAGACCCAGACTCGCTGAACCGCCATCAAATAAGTCGTCGAGAATGCATGCTGACCGATGCGCATGCATTACTTGCGCGTAGGAGGCGACATTACCAAGATCTTCCTGGACGAGTTCCACACTACGTTCCCCGCCGTGCGCGTCCTCACACGCGACCCCTCCACCGCCAACGCCCAGGATCTCGCGGCCCGCGGCGCGCTTCTCTACACCCTCGACCCCGAAAACATAGCACAGTCGCTCGCGGACGCGTTTGCCGGGGCCGACGTGGTGATTAATGCCCTTCCTACATCCATGCCGAAGGACGCGAAGAGGCAGGTCGCCGCGGCTGCGGTCAAGAGTGGTGTGAAGGTGTTCTTCCTCAGCGAATTTGGTGTGTAAGTAGCTGCTACTCTATCATCTGCGCGTGCAGGGTCGTTCTGTGTTCCACGAGCTGACAGAGTGTTCTGCAGTGACCATGGCAGGAACGACTTCCCCGGATACGATCATCATGAGTGGGAAGTGAAACGGCAGCTTGCGTCCGAAGCGAGAGAGCTCGCTCGGGGAACTTCAACCCAGGTCATCGCCCTGTACACGGGGCTGTTCTTGGAGCTAGCCTTGAATGTGCGTGTTTCGTGAGATCTTCACCGATAGATGAACCTTGACTGATTTCGGAACTGTAGCCCTTCAGTGAGTTACGAATGGCCTTGCCGTATTGCGTAGAGGACTGGCGGCTGACGACATGCTATCATAGTGGGCTTTGACATCGAAAACAACGCGTATACCTGCGTTGGTCCGCCGACACAAAGGGTTACATTCACCTCCAAAACAGATATCGGTCGGGCTGTGGCCCGCCTGTCTATCCTCGCCCTCGAGCCTCTCACGGCAGCGAAGGTGCCCGACGAAGTACGCATCGCCGGCATGATCGCTAGCTACGAGGACGTACGCGATCTCGTCTCTCGAGCCAAGGGCGTGCCGAAGGGCGAGATCAAGAGTGAAGATTTGGCGCAGCTCAAGGACATGCTCCGGGAAACACCCGGGTCACATATTGTCAACTACATACGGTGTGTACCTCAGTAGCTCATGCCGGGAGGGGCCGTCAAGCTGACCTCGGCCTTCAGGGTTTTGATGGGTGAAGGCAAATTGGACTTCTCGGACGAGAACGCAAACAGTCTGGTTAATCCAGCCGAGGCTTTCTGGAAGTGGAAATCGATCGAGGAGCTGTTGCATGAAGTATGATAGCGGCGAGGTGGTAGCTCGATAGTAGCTGTAACATACAAAGAAGTACAGTCGACTCCCTCTTAACCCATACTTCTCGGCAAAGCTCCAGAACTCCGCCGCCCGCACAATTTTGCCCATAAAGTGTACCCATAGAACCGCTAACATTAAGGCCATATAGCCCTCCAACCCCGAAGAGCAAAGATTACTTCAGTCCTCAGCGATTTGCGGATCTGTGTGCTAAGCGAGGTATGGGTTAAGAGGGAGTCGACTGTATCGTACAATGGAACGGGCATGCATAACGGCAACGACCAAAGGTTGTCTTCGATCTCGCCCCAGCATGCCAAGTTGAGCTTTGTACCGCGACGGTAGCCTCAGTGGACAAGAACTAATCCAAAGACCACAAAGGCCACGCAAACCACAGCGAACACGATAAATCCGGGCTGGATCTCAAGACGAGAGAGGGCACGACTGTGAGGCCCTGCGGCTAGGACCTTCTGCGTGTCCGCAACCTTCGGGAGAAGTGCGACCCACCGGCAATGCATGATCTCGGGGCCATCCTGTCCGAAGTACCGTCCGCCCTCGAAGCTCCAGCAATTATCGGCGCGCACCCAGTTGGCGATCCCTAAGACGTACCGCTTCAGGTCGCCGTCGACGGCAGGACCCCATGACGGCAGATTCTCGTATTGAGCGGTGAACTTGGCAATGAGATCGGTCTGGTAACACGCGACCCAGTCGATGGCCCCCTGGATATCGAGGCCGTACTGGACCATGATGACGGTGACGATATTGTAGGCATCGTCACCGCGTGCCTGTTCGACATTGTAAGAACACAGATCCTGGAAAGGGCAATAACATGATAAAATCAGTGCGTTGGGTCGTACACAGTCAAAGGACTCAAGAGTCATTGCTTACATTGCCGGTGAGCAACATGTCGATGGCCCATATCGTCAGATTGACAACGGTCGGGTGAGAGAGCACCTCATCTGGCAGATCCATCTCCATCTCCAGAAGGGCGAACGAGGGCCTAGCACCAATGTTGTCTCGCCGCACCTCGAGGTAGCTATCCACAGTGTGTGCATGGGAGGACGAGCGATCACGCGCTTGCCTCACAACGGACTGGCAGTAATCGCCAAACGCCTCGATGAAGTGGCGCTGTGAAGTTGGGCTTGCAACCTTGACCACCCGTTCCCAAAACCTGACAAATGCCCAACGTCAGCGCGGCGTTCTACATCTCGAGAGCGGAATACGGACTGCTTCGCTATGGACCCTAGGATATGCTCGTTACAAGGGCGCGATCTGTCAGGATGCCGTAGAGCGTCCATCATTGTGTCGACCAGGAGCTGAGCTGCATGCTCATCCCCCGCATCTGAGAGCTCGTCGAATGCGAAGAATAGATTCATGAGGTCGCACGCCACCCTGAAATGTTCTACAAGAAAAGGAAGGTGGCGTCAGCGGATGCAGTGCACTTGAGCTCCCTGGAGGCCTAGACAAATTGTAATATGCTTCGAGCTTACCGGGTGTAGCGAGAGGGTACGCAAGTGAGGCAAGAAGTCCTGTGATATGAGGCGAGCAAGCTGACCTCAATCCAAAGTGGAGTGAGTGGCTGTTGATGGATACGCACCAAATCTGCCCTTGTTGAAGGTCGCCTGTGCTTTTGGATCGAAGATTTTGAACGACTCTATCCATGCGGCGGAGGCGGCGGTAATATCTCTATGGTAAGGGTTGATTCGTCTAACCCAAGGCCAAGTAGCCATGGTATCTGGAAGACGATAGTAGAGCTGGGGCTGCAAACACATGGCGTCTGAAACTGGCAGACTCCCTGCACGCCATCTTGCTTTTATGTCGACGTCGATAAGTCGACTCTTGCAGCTGTGCGAGACTCAAGTCCACCGCGCATCTCAGGCTCGGCTTCAGCACTACAGTCCCTTTACTCCCACTCAACATGGGCGGAGTCGTGACCATGAACTTGGGAATCGATGTCGGAGGCTCGCGTCTCATAGCATCCTGCACCTCTGTTCTGAACTTGCAGTTCTCATCAACAGTTCCCAAAGGCGGCTCACTCCGACGCACTGAGCTCCCGTCGAGAATCAAGTTCTTCTCAGATGCGCGCAATGCAGGTGTTCTTGGTGAATCTTCAAGCTTCCATGGTCAGCTGTGCGTTTCTACGATCCACGGTCAGCTAGGGCTTGGCGTTGTGGTATCGCAACGCACCTACTACGAGGAGTACGTACCCGTACACAGTGTCTCGGGTGCAATTATTCGCACATATGCACATGCAAGAACCCATACTTACTCCGGCCATTGCATCCGGTGTGAATGTGTGTAGTCATTAGAAGCCATAAGCTTACGGGAAATGATCGACGGTACGGTCATTGCGGTGAGAAGGAGACTGAACAAGTGTGGAAGCGCTCGACGCGGTGCCAAGGCACAGACGCCCGTTCAAAGTTGAACGTTTTACTTTCCACCAGGGACTCAAGCACATGAATATTGTATTACGATGCTCAAGTTATCAACTCTCCGCTCTTCTAGCTCTGTCAGCCGCACTATGGTGCAGCCGTTCTGAATCCACAGAAGGTTGCTATGCACATTCTATCTACGCAGCTCTCTGGCATTGGCTCATGGAGAATCTTTCTCGGACGTCCATATCCATTCTGGCAATTTATTGCTTCCGCCTCCTGTAGGCCCGGGTACGTTACCATAGGATGCCATGGGCTCAGTTATCTGGTGAGCGTAAGGATGCGACCTCTTGGAGCCGGGACAAAGGCTCTGAGAGTATAAAAAGACTTTCAACGTGCCAATTGACACTCAAGAGCCTGGAGATCGCAACAGCAGCGCTTGACGGAACGTGATGGCTTTATTTACAGGCTTACGGGCTTTGGAAATGTGGATCCAGCAAGGGGCCGCATCTTTCTGGCTTTCTGTCGCTGCCATATGCGGGGCTCTCTGGCTTCTGTTCCTAGCCAGGAATCGGCACACTCCTTTCCCTCCTGGACCAAGGGGCCTGCCAATCGTCGGTAATGCACACCAGATGTCGGACAACGTCTGGTTGAAGTTCCCCAAATGGAGAACCACCTACGGTACGCGATTCGCAGGCCCTCTGTGCACGGTCTATATCTGATATAACTCTGTAGGCCCGGTTGTGTATCTCAGGATGTTTCATCAGCATGTCATCGTCATCAACACCTTGCAGGCTGCTATAGACCTTCCGGAGAAGCGGGCCACCATATACTCGTCGAGGCCGCGTTTTGAGGTCGCCTGTCAGATGCTCACTGAGGGCTATTCCTTCACGTTCCAAGCGTACGGCGACTTGTGAGGTCCTCCTCATCCTGGCAGTTGACAATGCACTGACCACAGTTATATCAGATGGAGACGCATGCGCCGTGCTGCTCACGAGAGCCTACACAAGGGTGTGGTGCATCAGCTCCACAACATCCAAACGGTCGAAGCAGCCCTGCTGCTTCACAGTCTTCTCGACGCACCGAAGGACTGGGAGGACCATATGAAGAGGTTAGTCTCATTCGCACTTCCTGGCAGGGATGCTCACTCCGTGTCCTAGAGCTGCTGGGTCGACCCTCCTGTCCGCATGCTACGGGACTCCCCTGCTGAGGGGTAGCGATGACCCAACAATGGAGATTCTCGACACGTTCACAAGTAAGATTGTGCGTGCAGGTTACATAGACGGAACCTACGTCGAGTATCTGCCCTTTCTCAAGCATATTCCCGCGCGGCTGGCACCCTGGAAGAACGAGGCTCTCGTCTGGGGTCCGAGGTTCACGAAGCTGTTTGGTGACCTCTTCACGTGGGCCAGAGATCGTGCGGTGTGTATCTTACAGCTGCAGACTTAAACGAATGCTGACTGAATTGCTAGATCAACGGAGAAAGCCCAGAAACTATCTCGGCTATGATGATAGAAAACCAAGTTAGATACAACTTATCCGTTCAAGAAGCAGGATGGCTCGTGGGCACAGTGTGAGCATGCGTTATTGGCCTCGTTTGCTGTATTAAGCTTCTGACTACTTGAGTTTGAGACGGTGAGCTCATCTTTGCCATGTTAGCGATGTCGTCTCACTTCGACGCTCGTTGTTCTAAATGGCAGGCACAATGGCTTGGTGGGCTCTCGCAATGGTTCTATATCCTGAAGTGCAAAAGAAAGCCCAGGCCGAGGTGGACGCCGTCGTCGGGCGTAGCCGGTTGCCTTCCATGGCTGATTTCGATCAGTTTGTCTATGTCAAAGCGATGTTGAGGGAAGTCCTACGGTGGCATCCGGTTGGGCCCCTCGGAGTGCAGCGTTGATCTGTCGAGGTATGTCCTCGTCTGCTATCCGATCGACCCGGAACCTACGGGGCTCACACTCGGGCTCACACTCGGATCTGTTGTCTAAAGGACGATGTGTACGAAGGGTGCCAGATTCCAAAGGGGACGATATGCATTGCGAATATCTGGTATGCCTTGACTGTTCGTCCATACTTCTCTCTGATACTCATCTCGCCATCAGGGGTATCAATCGGGACCAAGCCATCTGGGGCCCGGACGCCGATGACTTCAATCCAGAACGCTACATGGACGTGAGAGGTGGCAAACTGTCGAGTGTGATGACGGATACCAAAGAGGAAGGACACGTCTCGTTTGGCTTCGGACGCCGGTACGTGCGCCGTCCAATCCGATTCGTCGACGGCATATCACGATGCTCACCAACCAATAGGATCTGTGTTGGCCGTCATGTCGCCCACGACTCTCTCTTGCTCAACATGGCCAGTATCTTGTGGATGTTCGACATCAAGGCACCCTTGGACGCATTGGGCCAAGAAGTTGCGTGCGGGGAAGAGAGCGTTGATCACGGTCTCGCTGTGTGAGTGCAAAATCTTCTTTCTTCGGGGTGTTTCAGCTTGACGAAGAAAACGCTCTCCTCAGTCGGCCTCGGGCGTATGATCATTGTTTCATCCCACGCGTTGCAGACGTAGCTGAGATCCTCGAGAGCCACAAGGAGCTTCTGGGTGTGTGATGCAGTGACATCCTGTGGGGACCACGCTCGGCGCGCAGTGACTCCGTTTCATATCGCGAATTCATGTATGCATTCGTTATAGAAGCAAGAGGAGAGGTTACAAGCGAAGATTCAAGATGGTGTTTAGTATGAAACAAGCTGATTGCGTAGTGTATGTACTAGTACGTGGTCAATGCGATTATACGGAACGGTATTGTGAAGGACCAGTATTGTGAAGCATGCATATACGTAGGAATAGTCAGCGTCTGTGTGCGTCCATACTAAATACGTAGGAATAGTCCGTGTTGTTGTGAGTCCATCTTAAATAACACCATAAATATGTGAATGTGGGTATCGTGCATGGTGAGTGATGGCGGCCCATTACCCTCGAGGGTATGTGAGGAGTGATGTCCCGGACATACAGTAGAAGCCACCGGCAGGCCAGCTGTCGCCCCAGGGACCATACGATACGGGAGTTTAGGCGTCTCGCGCTTTCTCCGCCTTCTTCTCTTCTTTCGGCAGGAGTGCGAGCCATCTGCGCTCCATGACCTCGAGGCCGTCCTTGCCGAAGTACCGCTGACTCTCGAAGCTCCAGCAGTCGTTGGCGCGGACCCAGTTTGCTATGCCTTCAATGTACCGCGCAAGATCGCTGTCGACCTTTGATCCCCATGACGGCAGGGATCCCGATTCGCAGTACGTGACGAACAGATCGAGGAGATGATCGTGGAAGCGCGCGATCCAGCGGATAGCCTCATGGAGGTCGACGCCGTATTGCGCCATGACAACCGTGACGATGTTGTAGGCGTCGTCTCCGCGTGCTTGTTCGACGTTGTACGAGCAGAGGTCCTTTCCGAGGATGTCAGCACCGACTGCGAATAGAACGAGAGCAGATCGGATTGTATTACTCACATTCCCCATAATGATCATGTCGATTGCCCACGTTGTAAGTTCCACGACCGTAGGGTGGTAGAAAGCCTCGTCCGGAAGGTCCATATCCATCTCCAGAAGAGCGAAAGAAGGCTTTGCACCGATATTCTCCCTGCGCACTGCGAGATACGTGTCGACAGTGTGCACGTGGGAGACGTCGCGGTCACGAGCCTGTTCGACGACAGACTCGCAATACGCGTCGAAAGTAGCGATGAAGCGCCGCTGTGATGTTTGGCTCGCCGAGGCTATTGCTCCCTCCCAGAATCTAACACATGTCAAGAACATCGTAAGCACGTTTAGGCAAGGCGGTGAACCTGGGATGAAACGCACTGCTTTGCTACTGAGCCAACAATGGGCTCCGAGGACGGACGGGCCTTATGCGGATGGCGTATAGCATCCATGATGGTATCAGCAAGCACCCGGACATGCCTCTCGTCCGCCACATCCGAGAGCTCGTCGAACACAAAGAATAGATTCATGAGGTCGCAGCCCACCCTGAGTTGTTCTGCGTAAAATCAGGGCTTGTTAGGCATACATCACGTCACTGCATGAGGTAGACCGTACCTGGAGTAGCAATCGGGTACGCCAGAGACGCTAGGAGGCCTATACGGCGCGTTAGGCAGCTGTTTGTACTAAGCGAAGGCAGGAAATGCATACCAAAGTTGCATCGGTTGAACGCGACCTGCCCTTTCGGGCTGAACGCCTTAAACGATTCTATCCACGCAGCTGAAGCCGCAGAGACCTTGGCGTAGTGAGGGTTGATACGCCTCTGCCATGGCCAGTACTTGAGCGTATCGGGCAAGTGGAAGTAGACCTGAGAGAGAGAGGGCATGTTGAGATGGGTTGTTGTGAAGCTGGATGAGTAGAGACTTCTGCCAGGTATCTCTTTTATACCTTGGGAATCTCTACGCCCAAGTGACCCTTTTATTCCGTGAAATATCACTCCGTGGCGAAACAGCAGTATATCGCAGATGAAGACAATCACCTGCGTCGGAGCTCAGCTGCTATGTTTCGGGGAATAGCCCCGTCGAGCCACGTAGGCCGCGCGGGTCCTGTTACCCGTGCGGAAACATTAACTGGTGCGGCGTAATCGCCTCTCATCACCTCAAGTTCCCAGCACACAAACGGAGATGTTGGTAGCGACTTACTACACATCCACTACTTCACGGGCATGTTGGCGGACTCCAATGTTTCATCATCGTCATCATATCGCACTTGATTTGCTATGAAGCTGTAAGCACAGGCCAACGCGGGAGTGGGCTCCGTCAGGCCAGCATTTATTTGCGGCATTGCCTAATTAATCAACGCAGTAGTAAGAGTCAGTGCCGCCGGCGAGGGGGTGTTCTACTCAGTGAAGGAACGGACATACCCGCAGGATAGTATCAGTTTTGCCACTCACCAAACCGGTCCCGAGCGGCCGTAGAATGATGGAGGGTGGCCGAGTGTTCGAGACAGAGCCACGGCGTGAGGGGCTGCCACGGGCGCATCGGGCTGAGTTGCAGTGCCAACGAACTAGCCTGGTGCGTGACAGTGACCTTGTGACCTTCGAGACGGGCATGGCTCGGCGCAAGCGCTTATTCAGCCTCTTACACTTTGACCGTTGTACTATGGCCGACGGTGGCGCTGTGGGCGCTGTGATCATGCCTTCCAGTGCTTCCACCGCTATGCAAAGTCCACGTATGCCCGCTGTGCGTTTGATGGCGGTGCTCGCGGCCGCCGTGGGCCCAATAACACTTGTTTCTCGTACAGATCTGACGGGTGCAGCATACAGGTTCCCGCAGGAACCGGCTCACTCCATCTCAGTCGCCAAGGCCGGGGAAGTCGGAATAAGCACCCTATGCGGATACTGGCTCAAGTGGGCAGTTCTCCGTTTGGTGACCGGGATCAAGCGCTCTGATTCTATGTGACTCTGCGCCTCCGAGGTGGTGACGATGATCGTTTGAGAGCCGCGAACAAGATGCTAACTCGCTATGGCAATGTAGACAGTTACTGTCGACCAACAACTCGGGGCAGCATGACGCACTATAAATTGGCCTTGCGCCAGGGCGAAAATCCCAACAATTTACGACTCTCATCTCATGGCGAACACGACGATTCCGCATCTCCTACCCGACGTACAACTTGCCTCAGAATGGGCCTTCATTGAACTCTCGCCAATGTGGATCTCTTGGGGCGCTGTCTTCGTCCTGGGCCATGTGATATGGTCACTTTTTTCGAGGCATCCTCAAGATATTCATCCACCAGGTCCTACTGGCCTGCCAGTTATTGGCAATGTGCATCAAATGACACATGATGCCTGGAACAAGTTCATGGAGTGGAAAGCCGTCTACGGTGAGTTGGCCCCGATGGTGTCTCCACACAATACGGCCTCGGGGAGGCTAACATGAAGTTTAGGCCCGATAGTACATCTCCGGTTCTTCCGTCAAAACGTGGTCGTCTTGAATACTTTACAATCTGCCGTAGACCTCCTCGACAAGCGAGCTGCGAAATACTCGTCGCGGCCTCGGTTTGTCGTGGCCTGTCAGATGCTTACGGAAGGGTACTTCTTCGTGTTTCAGGGATACACCGACTTGTGAGGTCTCCGAGTCCATCATGGCTCAGTTATGTTCGCTGACAATGATTATGCCCAGGTGGAGACGCATGCGGCGTGCAGCCCACGAGAGCCTCCACAAGGGCGCGGTACATCAATTCCACTCTATCCAGGCCGTTGAGGCGACGATGCTGCTTCACGATCTGATACACACTCCAGAGAGCTGGGAGGCTCATCTGCAAAGGTGTGTTTCATGTCTGCGCTGGAGGGGGCTTCGCTCATCGGATACGTCAGGACATCTGCATCCACTCTCCTCTCCGCTTGCTACGGCACCCCACCGTTGAGGAGCATCGACGACCCTGAGGTCGAGCTGCTGAACACCTTCACCAGGAAAATTGTCCGTGCTGGCTATGTCGACGCGTATGCTGTGGAGTGCATGCCTTTCCTCAGACACATCCCGACATGGTTGGCGCCGTGGAAGAAGGACGCGCTCGAGTGGGCTCCGCGGTTCACGAAGTTGTTTGAGAACTTCTTTACGCAAGCTCGCAACCGCGCAGTATGCCTTTGCTTTTACTTCTCCAGTAATATCTATGCTGAACCACCCACTCAGATCAATGAAGACCGTACGGAAACAATCTCGGCCATGATATCTGAGAATGAGAAGAAATACAACCTGACGCCCCAAGAAACCGCTTGGCTCATAGGAACAATGTACGTTTGTTGCTGCGATGAAGTACCTCCCGATGCTGACGAGTCGCATGGATGTTACAGAGCATCGGGTTACGAGACGGTACGTCGTGATGATCATCATCTATGTGCATACAATCGAGCGTACTTCAGATCTCAGGAACCATGTCCTGGTGGGCGCTGGCAATGGTCATGAATCCCGATGTCCAGAAGACAGCCCAGGCGGAGATCGACGCTGTTGTCGGTCGCGACCGCCTCCCGACAATGGAAGACCTCGACAAGCTGGTGTATCTCCAAGCTATGCTGAAGGAGGTCCTCCGATGGCATCCAGTCGGTCCCCTCGGGATGCAACACACGTCCTCCGAGGTAAGCGGAGTCTCCCTATGTGCGATATGATGTAATAGTTGATGACGTCCTGAGCAGGACGATCACTACGAAGGATACTTCATTCCGAAAGGGACGATCTGCATCGCCAATGTCTGGTGAGGCGCCCCACTCACATCTCCGTCCTTCCCGCGATTGACATGGAGCAATCCACCTTGGCAGGGCTATCAACCGCGACCCTGACATCTGGGGCCCAGACGCTGACAAGTTCAACCCTGCGCGCTATCTGCAGCCCAGCGAACATCTGGCTGCTGCAATGGCTGACACCAAGGACGAAGGTCACGTTACATATGGCTTTGGACGAAGGTACCCACCGTCCCTCCGAGTACCGTCATAGTTGGCATGATAGCTGAACGAAGTGCGGTAGGATCTGCGTTGGACGTCATCTTGCGCGGGATACCCTGCTGCTGAACATGGCGAGTATTCTGTGGATGTTTGACGTCAAGCCGCCTCTGGACTCGGCTGGCCAACCCGTAGCATGCGTGGAAGACAGCGTCGACCATGGGCTTGTCGTGTGAGTCATGGTTCCCCCTAAAATATGAGGCTTCCGAGGCTGACGTCGCCATTCGCGTTCTAGCCGTCCGCAGGAGTATCAGCACCGTTTTGTGCCCCGCACCCCTGACGTGGTAGACATCCTGCAGAGTCATAAGGAGCTCCTAGGTATCTGATGGACGCGCGAGATGTCTCATCTTCCTACACGGCCCAGTGGCACTTTCGGCTGCTACATGCGTCGATCCGTTCACCGTGGTATCCTCTCGACTAGTTGTAGCAGTAACTTATTCTGTATACTATGTACACGTGTTTATGACTACTTTATTTGTACGAGTGACTCGAACCGCAGTGAGAATCCTGTCCAAACGTGGTCGTATCCAGCTGTTGTGCGAAGGAGATCCGAAGGCTAGTGACTCGTAGCCATAGCCGTATCCCGATCGGGGATTGTGTGCCGTGTGCGCCCATCGCCCCCGTCAATGCTCATGTACGAACATAGCATTATCTCGAGGTCGATCCAATTCACCGGCTAGCAGAGTGTATCATATTCCTCCTACTTCCTCTGGAGTACGTCCGTGCCATACGGAGATATCACCCTCGGCGATCTACTGCGCGACCCACCCGAGGTCCGCATCGCTGCATACCCGGCACTGAAGAGATTGAACGAAGTACAGCGACCCGCTACACGCTATGCGCGAGGCTCGGATAGGGCTCTGGACCTCCAGGCTAAGAGTAACAGTATATAGAGGCGTCCGTTCCAGCCTCGACCATCAAGCCCCAGGACTCTCGCACCACATCAACCAACTTCCACTCGTACTTCTGTTTACCATCCGCCAACCATGTCAGCCAAACTCACCGTGGCTATTGTCGGAGGCACTGGTCTACTCGGTACGCGCCGTCGCGCATCGTAGACGTGAGAGGTATACTGATAGGACGCTAGGACACCATATCAGCAACGTCTTTCTGAAAGAGTTCAACCACACCTTCGGCGAGGTCCGCGTCCTCGCCCGCGACCCCAGCTCTGCAAAGGCGCAGGACCTAGCCAACGCTGGGGCGGTGCTGTACAAGTTCGACGAGGCCAATGTACACAAGGCGCTCGATGAGGCATTCGCAGGCGTCGACGTGATCGTCGACACACTCTCCACTGGCTTCATCCCGGAGGAGATCAGCAACGCCACGGTCGAGGCCGGCGCACGCAGCCCCGCAAAGGTGTACATTCTGAGCGAGTGGGGTCTGTGAGTGTCGTGTGTCGCACGTCTGCCTGGATGCTTCGACGCGGTGCTGATCATCACTGGCGGGACGGCGTAGCGAACATGAGAAGCTCGACGTCGAAGGCGTCAAGCTCGCCTTCTGGATAGCAAAGCAGAAGCTGGCAGCCCGTGCTCGCGAGCTCCTGCGCGGCAAGAAAATCATCAGGGTGTACACCAGTGCCTTCTTGGAGCTCCTCTTCCGTCCTGGGGTAAGCCTTGCTCCTCTCCCGTGCCGTACACCTGTCACTCACGTCAGCATCGCATCGGCAGATGTTTAGTGAGCTATCATACTTGCGTGCGAACACCAGAGCGGCCCTAACCAATACTTTCTTTGCGCAGACTGGTGGAAGGTGCCCAGCGACGTGTACGAATTCACGGGCTCCTCGAGCCAAAGGGTCACCTTCACGTCGATGGACGACATCGGGCGCTCGGCCGCCCGCCTCGCGCTCCTGGCCGTCGATCCCGCCACTGCGTCGCAGGTCCCCGACGAATTACGGATCGCAGGCACGACGGCGAGCGTCGAGGAGATCCGCGACATCGTCGTGCGGCACACCGGAAAGCAGGGCACGATCAAGTGTAACGACTTGGCAGAAGCGAGGAGGCAGACCGTTGCGGGCGCTGGCGCGGATATGGCCCTATACGTGCGGTGAGTACTTTTGGGCGTCGCTGGGAGGCCTTACCTGTGGCATGGAGCGCACCGCTGACGGTGCCGGTTCTTCAGTGTCGCCGCGGGAGAAGGATGGATGGACTACTCAAAGGAGAACGCCAACGAGCTCATTAACCCCGGGCAGTCATTGTGGAAGTGGAAGACGGTGGATGATGAGCTGAAGGAGATGGCTTCGTTGAACCTCATCCAGTAGAGGGATGGTGCCCATGGAAAGAGGTCGTTACGAAAATACCTGCAAACCGAGTTTTGGGTCGTCAATTGTCTGTATTTCTCATGCCGTATTGGGATGTACGGGTACCGGATAGCAATGGCCTGGGCGGCCGGTGCCCTCATAGTGGGAAACTCCTCGCAACGCGAGCGTAGGAGCGCTCACGACTGGTACTTGCTATCCGTAGCAGTGGCGTACTGAGCCCGGATGGACGATACCCGTACCACCTCCCGTTCATTTCTGCTGAGTCAGATGTTTTACATTTGATGATCACATTGTTGGTTCCCCGTGCTTCAGAGTGTAGATTCTCGACGACAACCCGCGCGTATCGTGGGCGACCTCCAAGGCGCATCTGTAAGAACCTCAGCGTTCCGGTGCGACGGAACAAGAAGTGGATAGCCTTACATCACCGCCGCTCTCACCCACTCGTCAAATTCACACCTGGATGTTCAAATTGCAATGGTCAGCTTCACTGGAAATGATGCAACACGGGCGCAACCTCTCACCATCATGTTTGCATTCGCGGTGCTGTATGTGTCTCAAACGGGCGCTTCTGACAGTGCTGGTGGGCGTAAAGCACACTAAGCAAGCACTGCTGCTGAATCAGTAGCTCGAGTGCCTAGTAAAGCGAGTAGCGCCCCCTTGCGCTGTTCTCACGGGGCTAGCTGCCAAAGTTGCGTTGGACTTCGGTTCGCGAGGGAAGAGAGGACTTCGATGGTATATTAGGAGACACTCACAGTGGAGCAAGTCGCAACTGACGCACGATAACCGCACTCGTTCTCATCTTCAACCTCCAACTCCACCTTCTAGCATGTCTAACACTGCTTCGTACAGCGTCGCCGTCGTGGGGGGCACCGGAGGTCTCGGTGAGTAGCTCGAGCTTTACCCTGGACCGTGTGGATCGACGCTGATGTACCGCATGGTCGACTCCACAGGCGTACACATCAGCCACGCCTTCTTGACGGACTTCAGGTCAAGCTTCCACACCGTCCGCATTCTCACCCGCGACACTTCCTCTGCCACGGCTCAAGAGCTCTCGGCGAAAGGGGCGAAGCTGCATAAGCTCGATGAGTCAGACCTTCCGCGCACACTCGACGAAGCGTTCGAGGGAATCGATGTCATCGTGAACGTCTTGGCCGGGCAGGGTCCAGACGAAGTCAAGCAGGCGGTCTTGGATGCCGCAGCCAGGAGCGACGTCAAGGTTTACTTCCTGAACGAGTTTGGGTCGTAAGACACCACGTTGCGCGGTTGCATGAAGGGAATGCTGAACTTACGTGTGCTATTCGCTAGTGACCACAAGATAAACGACTTCCCAGGATACGAGCACCCCGGATGGCTCGGAAAACAGAAGGCTGCCACTGAGACTCGCAAAGTGCTGAGCGGACGGAAGGTCATTGCACTGTACCCCAGTTTATTCCTAGAGTTCGCGACTACTGTGAGTGCCCTCTTTGTGTGTGAGTTGTGAGAGCTGTTACACAAGGTGCAATTGAACTTCTCAGCCGTACAGTGAGTCATCAGTGAATCGTAAGGGAGCCGCGAGACCGAGATTGAACCTGTTTCATACAGTGGGAATCGACCTCGAGAAGAACACCTACCTTTGCTACGGGTCACCCAACCAGAAGCTCTCGGTGACCGCGAGGGTGGACATCGGACGTGCTGTTGCGCGCTTGGCGATCCTCGCATTGGCACCGGACACTGCCTCAAAAGTGCCGGACGAAGTGCGGATCGCGGGGGCAACAACGACATATGAAGAGATCCGCGATACCGTGGCACGGGCAAAGGGCGTGCCCAAGGCCGAGATCACGGTGAAGGACCTCAAACAGCTCAAGGATAGCATCCGTAGGGATCCCGGCAAGAACTTTTTTGACTATTTGAAGTAAGTCGATGTGCGGAGTGGCGATTGGGCGGGGGCTCACCACGGTCATTTCCGCGCTGGTAGCGTGGTTGTGGGGGAGGGAAAGGCCGATTTCTCCTCGGGAAACGCGAACGATTTGGTCAACCCCGGCGAGACGTACTGGAAATGGAAGACGGTGGAGGACCATGTGCGCAGTTTGTAGAGCGCAATCGGCATGGACCGAGATGGGTATCGTGTTCGAGGAGCGGAGCCGACTCCCGTGCGATTGTAGTTTCGCGCATTTGAATGGAAGTGCAGGCGTTGAGAACATACGTTTCGAGTTGGCATCCTCGTGTCCGTTTACGCGCCGCAACAAGTCTTGGCTTCGGCCTTATCGCTAAGTGAAAGCTGCTTCCGGCGAGCAGAAAAACCTGTTGTCGTTATTGCAGTCAACAAAGTCGGGGAGTCTGCGGACGGTCTATGGACGAGTGCCAGTGGCGGGCCATGATGAGGAAGGCAAATGCCGCAAATGGTGATGGCGGGAAGGGCGGGGCGCCAAGTCCCAAAAAGGCATACGGCCCGACGCTAAACGGACATAGATACCCCTGGAGCCCGAGCGTATATAGCTGTGAGAATGAGCCCATCCCGTCGTTCCACTTAAATGTCCGCGGTTTCCCCTCCAAACTCCCCCCATCCTCCCTGACTCCCTTTACGCTACCTCAACGGCTCCGCTGCAGCCATGAGCAGTTGCGAAAACTACGGGACGCCGAACGGCTCCGGATGCACCTGTCCTCCTGGCTTCGGCGGCTCGACATGTTCCCAGCCCGCGTGCGGCGGAACGATCTTCCAGGGCTCTAGTCGACCACTCGCTAGCGGCTCACCGTTTGCAAACTTGACTTCTTGCTCTTGCGAGGATGGGTGGACGGGTACGGGCTGCAATGTCTGCCAAACCGCCAAGGCCTGCCAATCCGGCTTCGCGAGCGTCGAGGGCACTAGCGGCTCGTTGACTGGAGTCGATACCGGGCAAAACAACACGCTGGTGTGCAGCACGACGCCGAGGGTATATGCTGGGGGTGAGATGAGCTGCGCCGTACAGGTGAGATTTCATCCGAGCTCTCCGAGGACGTCGGTTTGTGCTTGTGGGCCTCCATGACCTCTTGTCTTCCATCAAACCACAAACCACATCGTGTGCTGAGAAGGCTGAACCTCCCTATAGAACCCGACCCTACAAGCTATATTCCCTGGCCAGTCTACTCTCACTATTCTACGAACTCTCAACGCGTCCTTCACCCCTCTGCCGAACACTACAGCCTTCGGCTCGAGCGGTTCCGTATATGCCCAACTGTTCTACGAGGGAGTCGAGCAGTTCTACTGCACCGCCGACTCGTGCAAGCAAGACCTCGGTTCGGGAAGTGGTAGTGCCGACTGGGAGTGTCAGAACCTCAAGTGCACATGCAGGAAGGGCACCTCTTTCTGCGGCGCCGTCAGCATCTCCGACCTCACGGGCATCATCAATACTCTGAGCGGCACCCTTGGCATCTCCTGCGACCCTCCATCGAGTGACGGCACAGCTACGTGCGCGTTCAAGCAAGACACCATCCAAGAGGTCTTTGGCTCTTCTGGTCTGGCGTTGAATGGGTGCACGTTCGGCGAGTGCATCGCCCAGAGCACCTTGGATACGTTGTCTGGAAACTCTACAAGTTCTGGCGATGGCTCGAGCGGCGGCTCTTCACTCGGTGGGGGTGTGATCGCTGGCCTGGCTGTAGTTGGCGGACTCATCGGCATCGCGCTCTTCTTCCTACTGCTCGGTTGCATATCTCAACGCCGTGCCAGACGAAAAGGCGTTGGGGCGCTCGACCGCTCCGGCGGAGTAGCCGCCGTCTGGTCAGACGTCAGCTACATCGTCCCACAGCCTTCTGGCAGCTCGTGGTTCCCTCGCCGGAGATCAAGGCAGGACGCCGACACCCAGAAGGTCATCCTCGACAACGTCAGCGGGCGCGTCGTCCCCGGGGAGGTCATGGCCATCCTTGGGCCCAGCGGCGCGGGCAAGACGACGCTCATCGAAATTCTTGCGCAGAAGCACAAATCTGGTCGCGTCACCGGCCGTGTCTCTTTCCCAGGCAAGGACGCGCCGCGTGTGGGCTTCGTGCCGCAGCAGGACGTGCTCCCGCCGATGCTCACCGTGTCCGAGGCACTGCTCTTCGCTGCGCGCCTCCGCCTGCCCGAGGGCGTACCCGACTCGGAGAAGCGCGCACGCGTGGACGACATCATGGACCGCCTCGGTATCGCGCACTTGCGACACGTCCGGATCGGCGATGGCGAGAAGCGCGGGATCAGTGGGGGCGAGATGCGGCGCGTGACGATCGGGCTAGAGCTCGTCGCGAAGCCCGACGTGCTCATCCTGGACGAGCCGACGTCCGGCTTGGACTCGGTTTCAGCGGCGAAGGTCGCGAATGTGCTGCATGAGCTCGCGCACGATGAGGAGAACCCGACGGCGGTGATTGCGTCCATCCACCAACCTAGGTATGCTCGCATCGCATCGTCCCATGACGACCGGAAGCTCACAATGTATGAACAGCTCGCAGCTTTACCACTCATTCGACAAAATCCTGTTGTTGGCCCACGGACACGCCTTGTACTCTGGACCGGGTGGGTTCGCGCCAGCAGAACACTTCACCGCGCAGGGAATCCCATACAAGGAGGGCTACAACGTCGCCGACTACCTCCTCGAAGTCGCGAGCGACCCTCCCGTCGCGCTCTTCCAGCTTTCGGGTACAGGCACGAACAGCGGCCTACACAGCGGGGCGGCAGGGTCGTCGACGGACGAGGTCGAGAAGGGCCTGGGAGGGCGTTCGCCCAACTTAACGCTCGAGAACGGCAAGATCGAGGATGTAAGGGAGACGAAGAAGCGGTCATGGTACCATTCGCACGCGTATCAGGCGACGTTCTTGACCCAGCTTGAGGTCCTGTCCGGGCGCGAGTGGAAGATCCTCAGGCGCGACAAGACGCTGTTCTTGGCACATATCGCTGTCGCTAGCGTTTTGGGTGTATTCTGCGGTGAGTGTCGCCTTTGTCCGAGCTTTTGATGCAGTTCGCTGATTACAGGGTATAGGAGGACTGTATTATCATACCGATATTACCATCGCTGGGTTCCAGTCCCGCGTTGGCTGCTTGTTCTTCTTGGTACATATATTCTGTCCTATTCTCTTGCATTTGCTCATGCATTCATCTTTTTGTAGGGCGCCCTTATCGCCTTCTCGTCGTTGAGCGCGCTGTACAACGTAGTGGAAATCAGGCCCCTCTTCCTCCGTGAACGTTCTGCCTCTTACTATAGGTTAGTTCCTCCGCGCTCACCGTAACGCACCTCAACTCACGACCGCTCGTACAGCCCAACGGCGTGGCTGTTGTCCCGGTTCGCGTTCGATGTGCTGCCTTTGCGAATCATCCCTACCATCATTGTGTCAACCATGTATGTCTAGTAACTCTCAGTCGTTACATCCAACCGTTGACGTTGTTTTGCAGCACGTACTGGATGGCAGGTCTTGCCGCCGATGCGGCGCACTTCTTCAAGTTCCTCTTCATTCTCGTCCTCTACACGCTCGCGATGACCCTCTTCGTAAGCTCGCTGTTCATCCCCTTCCATTCATATCTGACCTTCGCGGCACAGAACTTCCTCCTCGCATGCCTCTTCCGCAACGGTGGCATCGCGATCCTCATCTCCGCGCTGACAGCGCTCTACCAGATGACGTACGCCGGCTTCTTCGTGCACCTGAACGACATCCCGCCCGTCCTCCGCTGGCTGCAGTGGCTCTGCCCGCTCAAGTACACGCTCGAGGCGCTCTCCGTGAACGAGGTCGGCTCGGGGCTGATGATCGAGGACTCGCTCGAGGGCGTGCCTGTCAACGTCTCCGCCGCGCTGATCATGCAGACGGTGAGTCCCGCGCGTACAACCATGTGACGCAAGTGTGGGCGCTGATGTCCTTTGATTCTCGTGCAGCTGTTTGGATTCGGGGCGAACAATTACTACCGCGACGTGCTCGTGCTGTTCGCGTACATTGCCGGATTCGGGTTGGGCGTGATATTTGTGGTTTGGCTCCGGGTGCGCGAACGCCGGTAGGCGTGTGCGTGCGCATGTGTGTATGTAAGTCTGTTTGTTTCTGTATTGTAGACTTGGGTATATTGGATCGCCGTACCGTAATTCGGCTTGTACTGTTCGCTCGCGATCGCGTCCCTCCTCGGTCCGCTTGCAAATCGAAGTACTGACGTGCTGAAGCCACCACGGTGCGCTGACGTACATACCATGGTCAGTCCCAGATTCCCCTGACGCTCGAAACCTCATACATGCACCTCATCTGATTCAATGAATCGAACAGACATCCGCCAAGCCACCAACGATTAGTGGAGCAGCAGCACATGCTACCGAGACAACTTTCTGGGAAGAAACTGGCGAGGAACTGAAGGACTAACCTACGGTCCGCGTCTGCGGCGCTGCGATGGACGCTCGACTCATTGGCGTGCAGTTCGCCAACACCAGCACCGATCACCGGGAGTAGGACATTCTTACTCACTATACGCAGCAAGGACTCGATATATGCCCAGGATTGCGTCAGAAGATATCCCTAATAAATCGAGGCGCGCCGCATGGGTACCGGCTACTAGGCTCTACTCT
Source organism: Cubamyces sp. BRFM 1775 (assembly GCA_022385745.1). NCBI lineage: Eukaryota > Fungi > Basidiomycota > Agaricomycetes > Polyporales > Polyporaceae > Cubamyces > Cubamyces sp. BRFM 1775. The sequence continues at coordinate 302,048 of MU278475.1, read as the reverse complement.
CGTTGACTCTGTATGTGGCCATGTCAAGTACGGTACAGCCATTCCCAGCTTTCGAAGCTCACAAGTTGGCCACCATGAACTCGAGAATTTCGACTTCGAACTTAGCTCTTCGCCGCGCGAATCAAGTGTTGCGTACATCTTCCATGGCTCCTGTGACTCTGTTCTCTCATGCGCAGAACGAAATGTGCTGCTCGCCCTCGGAATCCCCCGAGTCGAAATCTATTTCGACATCTTACATGTTCACCAAGTCGATATTGTATCGCAGTCCTCTCTACGTACGACAACCTCGAACAAGTCTCATTCTTCTAACTTCTCTCTCGAGCTATCGAACTATATAACCTCTGGCAAACTCGCCAGCCATCTCCTCATTCGACCCCCCGTTGAGTCGGACACAGGTATCCCAACGTACTCCTCTCCTTCTTCGTCGACTCTCGAACTACAGTGAACGGCCATGAGATTCTTTGGCACTTTCCTCCCCGCCGTCGGCATTGCCATGCTCGGCGCCGTCAGCGTCCTCGCTCAGTGCTCGGATACGATCCTCGCGGGGCTCAACGAGGTGACTCAAGCATCCAGGGACCTGCGCGACGTCGTGGAAGCCATCGAGGCAGGCAATGTCCTGACCCAGGGTCCGGTCAGTGTTCACCTTTCTGGATACGGACTGTTGGCTGATGCTTGCCCGTCCACTTGACCTACCTCCATCTTTCCCTTGCAGAAAGTCGCTGCCGGACTTACACAGATTGGTCAGACGGTCACCACTCTCACCCAGCAGATTTCCCAGGAGATCGCTCAGGTATGTGCGCTATGAGCTGACAGAGGGTCTATATCTGATATCGCGATCGCCCACAGGGAAATTGTCAGCCGTTCCCGGACGACGTCGCAGAGGATGTCGTGGATGCCTTCGTTGTCTTTGTCATGGTCCACCAGTCAGTATTCTCCCGCTACTCAAGCATCGGTGAGAGATGGATTTTGATGTAACCATACGCTCGCGTCAGGGATCTATTGGACACTATTATTGGCAAGCATGTGCGTCGCTCTCTATGTTTATATTCATGGCCTGCTCATGCTCATTATGATTCTGGGTACTGGAACACCTTTGTCAGGGTATACTCCAGTACACGCCATTCGGGCCGCCCATCGCAGCCGCTCTTAGGTCGCTAGAGGCCATAGTTGATGTGCGTCGCCGTCAACTCCTCGCGGAGGGTTCCGCATCTTGGTACACACTCTGACACGGAGCATGTTCTTACCTAGGCATTCGCTTACCTGCTCATCTCGCTCATCCCCACCAGGCCGGATGATATCAAGGGCCCGCTGGTAGGTGTCGTCTACTGGCTTCATGCGCTGCACTACTGACTACTATGTTTCGTGCTCGTTCTCAAGATGGACCTCGACCAAACTTTCACTGATGCTATCAGCACGTACTCTTGAGCGTTTTCCCGCCCTTCTTGTTATCGTCGGTGCGCGGTCGGGCAGTGAGCAGGGACCTGGGATAGGAGAAGACGAGTGACCGTTGGCCTTGTAGCTCAGTATTGCTGTAGCTAGTGCGAAATACGTACCTTGATGCACATGAGCTGAATAATCCAGTAGTCGTGGAGGAACAGTAACGGGCTGCATGCGCCTGGCAGCGATCACTATGCATGCCAAATGGGGAGATAGCGGCGGACACAGTCACCTCTAGCCGGTCTTTGACGTCGGCGACTCCTTGTGGCCGACTTCGATCTGCCAGTGGCTGCTGTCTTGTTTCTGGTTTTTGAATGGTAGCTACTACGTCGACTCCTCCATGCGCACTGGTTTGCCCTTATCTTGAACGATTGACATCCTTGCCGCCATGCGAAAACTTGTTGCCTAGGCTGGTGCCGTGCAAGGTGTATTCTCCTCGAGCTTCGATTAGCATCTGCAGTACTGCCCTGCCTGACCTGCGAGGGAAGTTCAAATCGACTGGTGCGCTATCCACTAGTAGAGACCTCGCTCGTATGGCAGGCCCTCGGAACCCGTTCTACGTAAGCAGGCGCGATGCATGCTGATGCATGCCCCGGATTGCGCAAGTAGGCGCTCACTGCAGCTCGCGACGGGCGGCGTATCGAGCTTCTGTGTCGTATAGTCTCCGGCGACTACGCTCTACGTAAATCCATGGCGTATTACTGGTGCGCAGAGTACTTCAAGCTGCTGTTCAAGGTCTGAAAGCTGGAATGCTCACGACATCGCCCCCCCATGAGTCGTGGATTCTCTGCCTGGAGCTGCGCGTCGTCGTAGAATCCATCACGCCGAGAAACGTCCTGACGCAGGGCACAGTCAGTGCTTATTCTTCTGTGTGTGGCTCGCTAGCTGATGTTCGCATCGTCACTCGACTTTCTATCCATCAGAAGGTCGCGTCTGGACTGAACCAGATTGGCCAGACGGTCGCCACTCTTACCCAGCAGATCACCCAGGTTCGTGCCGCTTGGCGTCTTGGACGGTTAGGTCAAGGGCGACGTTGATCTTCTGCGTTATCCTCATTTACAGGCCGGGTATACGCCGTTTTCGGATGACGACGCCGGGCTCATCGTCGACACACTCACGACTTTTGTGGAGGTGCACCAGTCAGTACATTCCATTGCTACATACGCAAAGAGGCGATGCTGATCCTACTCTCGCATTAGAGCCCTGTTGAATACTATCATCGGAAAGCACGTACGTCACTCATACCAACCACGTACTAGGCAGGCTCTAGATAGATTAGATGCTTACTCTCGTCATTGTCGCCGTTCCCTCATCTTCCGAAACAGGGTATCCTAGAGAGCACGCCTTTCACTGCACCGATCGCATTCGCACTCCGAGCACTGGAGAGTATCGTTGACGTACGTCACCATTGAATGCGGAGACTGGGCTCCAGATTACGGGAAACTCACCTGCCGTGCCTTGCTATACAGAGCTTTGCTTACGCCCTCATTGGGCTTATTCCCACGCGGGCAGATGCGGCTCAGGCGCAGCTTGTAGGTGTTGACTCGGACGATTGGATGCATGCGAAATCACGACTAATGGACGTCCGCTATGTCCTAGAACGCACTTAGTGTAACGTTTACCCGGGCCATCGATACGTACTCTTGAACGCTTCTCGGCCTGGCTTATTTAACAGACTGGGTCCTTTGATATGCGCCGTTCAACACAGCAGACGGGGAAGTGCCGGGTTAGCCTCTGGTTGAGCTCGGAGAGAATACGTAGGTTGCTGAGGGCCGTCACGTAGTTTAGTATCTTTTTGTTTGTTGCGAAGTTGCTCACAGTGATAATGGCTGACTATATGGTTACATCTGTCCTTCCGTGTCCGCCACTGGCATTGCTGTAGCTGCCGATCGGAAGACACTGATCACTACACATGCCAGATCAGGGAGGCGGTGGCGAACACTGCCACTGCAGCAGAGGCGTTTGATCGAACTCAGCCCGGCCGCCGAGTCCGAGTCCTTGCTCAATGCCCGAGACACGTGGTGATTATGCTGCTACACCATCGTAAAGTACTTGGTTCTAATGTTGCAGAGCTGGTACATTGAGTTCGACTGCATCGACATCCTCATGCACTCGGTATCCTCATATGCCACCTAGTGTTCGATTCTTGGATCGGGCACGGCTTGAATGCCGGGCTTCTCGTGGCCAAATAACTGGTACCGACTGGTACTAAGGCTCACCAAAGCCCCTGTACATGCAGCTCACTTGGCGAAGGACAATACTCTGGCTTGACACATCCCAGGCGCGAAGCTCAACTTACGACTGCTTGGAAGCCTGGATCTGAATGGGTGGCGACAGCTCAACTGGAGCCCGAACGGCGCGCGGTCATGCATGACGTGCATTCGAGGTCATAGGCCTAAGGGTACCGCATCATCTGCACATCCAACAGCGTCCAACGCGCCGGTTACACCGAGTCGTGCGCGAGACAAGTAATCGAACAGCACGACACAGCAGTGTTTACTGCGGGTTATCCCACACGGTAAGTCGCCCAATTGTGTTTCCGTATAGGTGTGAATCAAATATTTTCTCTTCAGTCCTCAAATAGGCTGGGAGGACTATTTGCGGGGGACCAATGAGCTCGCAAGCAAAACGCCATCCAGCCGGGGGAGCGCGACTCTGGGGAGGCTCATCGGCGTGTTCTGGGTTCTACAACCGTGACGGCGCCACCTCTAGGCAGACTACATGTCCAATGCTGAGTCTCATGTACTCTTCGTTGTCCCCTAACGGGTAAGTGTGTGTTGGTACGCCCACGGAAGACGAGCAGATATAAAAGTCCTTGCAACCACTTCCTCACCCTCCTCATTCGACGCCCTTCACTCGAACCCCCGAGTACACCGGCGCGCTTTGCACCTCGATCTGCTCCCTGTCGTCAACTCCAGCATCCATGAAGTTCTTCACGTTCATTCTTTCTGTTCTCAGCATCGTCGTGCTCAACGCTTTCAGCGCTGTCGCGCAGAGCGTTGGGGCCGTCATCGCTGATCTCCGGGGACTGATCGCCACGACGAGGGACCTGAGCGATATCGTGTATGACCTGACCCCCGATGACATAGCGTACCAGGGACCGGTAAGTATCCTTACGTGGACTTCCGTGTTATAAGATGACTATAACAGCGCTCTTGCACTACACAGCAAATCCTTACGGAATTGTTCCATATCTCCGACGAGCTTATCAGGACCACGAACGATGCGGTACGTTCTTTCACAATGCATGTATATGCGCTCGCCAACGTCTTCTTTATGGCCTGCAGGAGGAGGCTGCAGCGCAGGGCCCTCTTCCACCCCCGGCAGCTGATGCGGTCAATGACTTGTACACTGAGTTCGCCTTCACGTACCTGTCAGTGCCCAATCCATTTGTTACCTATCCCCAATTTAAATTTCGAACTTCTAACCGTATCCCCTCCGTGCTTATACCAGGTACCTTGCCGGCCTCATCAATCAGAATATCTTGGTACGTTGCGCAAATTTCTACCATCTAAGGGGCGCCATACTCACACTTGTCATTTTATCCATTGTCTCGGCGACTCACTCAGGATGTTGACGACTTAGGCGCGGGGGGCGAGGTGGTCCAGCATTTTGTCTTAGTCGAACTCATGCACCAGGAGGGTTTGATTGACGTACGTGTTCGAGCCGACTGCAAAGATGCTATGGCACGGTGCACATAAATGCTGACATGGTTCTTTTGCGCGCAGGCACTCTCCGACGCTATTGAGTCGTTGATACCTGACTCAGCCATGGTGAACGCCACGAACGCGCTTGTGAGTGGTCGATCGGAGTGTGCACTAATCGTTGCGATGCGATTGACTATCTATCAGAACTCGATTAATGGGACCATTGCAAAAGCCGCCGCAGCGATGAACGTTAGCTCTTGAAGTCCTGGCGATTGTCTCGTATTGCAGAGCGCTGTGTATGTGATGCTTTAAGACTGGTCTGGGACGTGATTCTATATGCTTGTGAACCTCGAGTACGCGAAGTCGAGGTGGTTCCCATGTGAATCTTGCAGCTCCGAATCCCATAACGAGATGACCATTGCCGCGAATTCATGTCACAAATCCTCCCCCGACTCCGATGCGAGTCCCGGCCAACGTAAGTTATTACAATACCTACCAAAAGCAGTAATTACCTACGAACACCGCCACCGGCGTTGCGTCCCGGTCTTGGCGGACGGTGCCAACTCGTCCTTGGTCTCCCTCAGGTTGCTGGCGCAATGGGTGGTTTACAGCGTCGCGTCGTGGTCTGCCAGGCATTATAACGGAGTATTATTACACTCTGCGACGCATGAGCGACCTTTTGACCTCATACATAGTGCCCAGGCTTCATGATAGAACGCAGCTTGAATACTAGGACTACTAGTAGCGCTGCCTCACACAACATCTAGAGCTCTGCTTCTATCTCTCATTGTCCGCTCGGTGCTGTTCGTCATTGCAATCGTCAGCGGGACTTATACCAGATATTGCAAATAGCACTTAGACGCAAGCATTCGAAGGTGAGCTCGAGGCATGGAGCTTGAGGATCTATCTCAGAACCATTTGCCACTGACGATAATCTGACCGAAAGCTTACCACGAGCGGCGAGCGGAGGGAGGATCGCGATCGATAGGAGATGGCGCGCTTTATTCTGTGCTACTTGTCATTTCTGGGGCATCTAGCTTTCTGGAATGATATGCTCGGGAGGCAAACTGACAGCAAGACATTGTTTCGGCGCGATGTATGTACGTCCACACATTCATCTATCTCGCCGGCCCGCAATAGCGGCACGGCAACTTCCTGGTATGATCTCCGCGTTCTCAACTTAAGGAGGTATATCGTGGTATACAGGCGCGTTCCTTCATTCTAGGAATATCACGCTAACTCAATCTGTTGGTACAGTCCATGCATATATCTGCGGTTACTAGTATGCCTCAACATCACGGTAGCCGTCCAAGACCCTCCCATTATCTGTGCGGGTAAATCCAGACGTCATGAGTTGGCTGGGTACGAGGTTGCAACCACCAGCGACACTTCTCTCGCTTCTGTATCAGAGTATAACACGCACTCGTTCGACTCAGAAGCACATAGGTACGTCATTGACAATACGTATACCCAGACATTTGGCGCGATATAGGGTGCTTTCAATGCATTGCATCGCGCCAACTCGTCACCCTGATTCACAGAAGTCTGTGTCCATGGGCATTTGAACGCACGCGGATGTATACTTGCGAAGGATTCCCTGCAAGATGTCACCTGTATCCTCAGCACCAGGCTGTTACGCAAGAAACCACCCGGCTTCGCCTATGGATGCTTTTCGTTTCTACGCTCGCCGTACTGCTTCCCTCTTTCATGTCCACGCTGGTCTCCGAGCGATGGCATCGCGCGTAATAACATGCATGTCAAGTTCGAACACTCGTCGAAGATATCAGGAACCTGTCTGCCTACCCGCATGGGATCAGAAGCATCTGTTGTGCACACTCGTTGAGGCCCGGGGTAAGTTCTGTGATACATCTATCTTTACGATCTCGATGCTCACTAACTCACCTGTGGACACGGGGGCCCTTCACATGTCGGTTCCATACCAGCATCTCAATGTGTACTTCCAGAAGGAACAAACCTTGTGCAAGCGATGTGGACCCAGGCCATGCCCTACGACTGCCCAATCCAACACAACTCGAGTTAAGGGCCAACATGAGCACTTTCGGACTGGTCCGAAGTCCGCGATCCCGTATACAAAAGGCCCAACCCTTGGACTATCCGCTTGTATTCGAGCATCTTCGTATACTCACTAGGCCCCATCTCGAGTCTCTCCACCGTGATCATGAAGCTCTGCAACAGCATCCTCGCCATCTCTGGTCTCGCGCTCACCCTCTTCCTCGGCACCGTCGCCCAGAAGACGACGGACGTCATCCGTTCCATCGACTTCGTCGCCAGCTCCTCCGAGACTCTTGGCCACGAGATCGGGCTCGTCAACGACGGGAACGTCGCGGACAACGGCAAGGTGAGTCAACGATCTCGCTGCACTGCCTCTAATAGTTGTGTTTTGTTGAGCTGACTGAGTGTTTGGTTGTTACCGTTTGTACAGCTCATGGCTCAGGACATCCAGACCCTCGCCGAGCTCATCCTTGGCCAACTTGAGAGCGTCATCTACGTTGTAAGCATAGCCTTCAGCAGTATACGTTCTCATCAATCACCTACTGATTTCTTCCTGCAGGACAACCCGAAGCCCCTGAGCAACAACCACGCCCAGCTGGTGGTCGACGCGCTCCAGCAGTCCGTCCCGACCGAGAAGTACGTGCTGCTCCTTACTAGTAGCCTCGCCTTTGCATCGAGACACTGCTGACCCGCGGCTCCGTATCCTCGCCATCCAGGACGATGCTCCAGACGATCATCGACAAGCACGCCTTCGCCCTGCAGTACCTCCTAGTGGGAGGGATGGTCCAGCCCATCCGCACCTTGCGTGCGGCACTCGAGGTACGTCCCTACAAGGTCCCTCCCAGTTTCAGCCTGTACTGCGCTCACATAACCATCCGTGCCCGCTCCTTGCGAAAAGGCGTACTTCGGCGCCATCATCTCGCTCGTGCCCACTCAGGTGCCCGCTGCGAACGCCACTTTCGTACGTTGGCGTTCTCTATCGTTGCGACCTCTGTGCAGCGGTGCTGATGTCCCTTCAACCCCCTTGGCAGGTCGACCTTGAGGACTACTTGGAAGCGATCGTGCAGACGTATGAGTCCTGAGCTTGCTTGACCACGGTGCCACTGTCATCAGCGGTTCCGCCGCCGCGATAACGTTAACGGTGCCAATTCTCCTACGACTCCCGCGCGTATCGTTTGTTAGGCCCATGGCAGGGGAAGAAGCATAAGTGTTTGTATTGCAGGAGGTGTGTTGAGTGTATGTATACACTATGCTTTGTGCTACTGGTAAATACTTTGATGTCGCCGAAACTCGAGCTTTAACGTAGTAGTTCTCGGCCGCTGCATATTCAACCCGCATGCATACCGCACTACTCAACGGCATAAGCATGCAGCCTTGGGCCTCCCGCGTCACGCTCAAGACGCGGAGACATACAATCAATCATGCAGCAAGGGAGCTAGTTCGATGCGCATGTATTGATGATGGTAAATGATGTACGTACGTACGATTGCTACGGATTCACTATATGCAATTGGGCCAGGCCGTATGGAACCGGGAGATGGATTGATGACACACTGAGAGACGTCGAGACTCGCGAACCGAGGGGAAAGAAATGCAACAACTTGGGATAAACAAGGTGAAGACGGATGGTGTTACGGACAGTGTGTATGTAGTACGAGTAGCCTAGTAACCAATTCGGGCAGGAAGTAGGTGAGTGAATGTACGTGCGTGTGGGTGAGGATTTGAGAAGTGAGGAAGTGAGGATGCGGTGGTTTTAGGCGAGAGCGAGGAGTAGCATACGATAGTGTAGATGGTAGATATCAAGGCGCGGGCAGTCGGGCGGATACGGACACATGTAGGACACAGAACGGATGGGTGGCGATGGTTAGATAAGTAGGTAGCTCAGGAACTCTTGGGACACAGAGGCAGAGGCAGAGGATGGAATTGAGGACGAGCGAGCGAGCGGATACTGTGACAACATGGGGAGGCGATAGGCGATGATGGGCGATAATAAGTGGCAGTAAATCAGGGTGATACGTTATTCGAGACGACCGCGTGCTGTAAGCCTTTGTGCGACTGTGGCGGGATTGGTGAAAGTGGTGGTGGCAGCGGCGTCTCCTGTACATGGCTTGTTGGTCTGTGAGTGCGAGCTTGGTGGGTATGTTCTCCCGGCGTATCGACAATTCCCGGATGGCGCGGGAGACAGACCACGGGAAACAGTGGATTCGGGGTCGCACGACAGCGCTGGTCGAGCTCGCGAGTCGGACCGGGATCGTATGGACGATACCGCGATATCGCCTCAGATGCGTCTAATGCGGCGAACGGGCCGCCACGAGGGATAGAGAAGAGAGCCAGATAGCAAGGCGAAGCAGGGAAGGGAAGGCGGAAGGGAAAAGGGGAAAGGGAAGAGGGGGATCTTCAGTGCTCCTGACGAGCGACGCTCCCCGGGCCGATATCCTCGCTATCGACGAGGACGCCTTCGTCCTCCACGTCCGCGTCTACATCCACATCCGCCTCCCCGTCGACATCATCCGGAGTCAGCGGCGCAACCCTCACCTCGTCCTCCACAGGTAATGGTGGGGCTGTAGGCTCAGTAGCAGATGACGGTAATGGCTCGTCCGCAGCGGGGAGGACAGGGGGTGCAGGCGCGCCTTCGCCGCGCATCCACTCGTCCTCCCAGAGATCCGCGAGGCGTGCCCGTTTGCTCGGGTCGCGCACGAGCAGCTTCGACACCATCCTGCGGATCCCTGCGCTGTGCGCAAGCGCCGCACCGCGGGTCCCCCCATGCACGCTCTCGCTCCCAGAGGAGGATCCGGGCTCCGGCTCAGGCCAGGAGTACTCGCACTTGGCGATCCGGACGAGCAACGCGCGCCTTTCGCCCTTCTTCCGGCGCTGCACCTCCCAGTCCGCCTCCGCGCGCATCTGCTGCTCATGCTCGATCCCCGCGCCGTTCGGGGGGACTGAGTCGAACGGGAGCCGGCGCATCGCGAGCGCGTAGAGCACGACGCCGCACGCCCATGCGTCCGTCTCGCGCCCGTCGTACGCGCGGCCCATCACTAGCTCGGGCGCGGCGTATGACTCGGAACCGCAGAGCGTGGTGAGCTGCGGCTGGGCGGGGTCGATGAAGCGCGAGAGGCCGAAGTCGGTCAGCTTGATGAGCGAGCTTGAAGGTAGTGGACGAACGAGAGGGTTCGTCGTCAGGAGGATGTCTGGCGAACCAGTGAGATGCTTGATATCTCGATCATTCATAGTAGATACTTACTCTCGAGCTTGATGTCACGGTGGACGAGTCCGACACTATGCATCCACGCCACGGCCTTGCAGAGTTCGCCCCATATACGGCGTACGAGTGGCTCGTCGATGCATGCGTGACTTTCCGGCTTGTCGATAAGGTCAAGCAGCTCGCCACCGCCGACGTGCTCGAGCACAAGGCAGTGGTGCGAGGGCGTGCTGAAGGAGTGCAGGTACGACACGATCGAGGGATGCGATATGTGCTGCGGGAGAGAATGTCAGTACGCGCACAGAGGAGAGAAAACACCCCCGACAACGAAGCTGCCACTACATCTGGCAGGGTCCAGATGTGTAGCAAATGCAACATAAAATCCGCCACAACTTCGTGGCAAAACGTGTCAGCACAACCACCCTCTCTTGACCAGACCAGATGTCCTCTCCCGCAACTGCCGGGGCCTGTGCGATCAAGTAACTACCACTCACCCGTAGTACTTCCACTTCCCGCACAAAGCTGACTCGCGAACGGGAGTTCGCGTCGCATATTGACCGATGCGTCATCTTCACTGCGACCAGTCTGCCTGTCTTCTCTTGATCACCCAACATCTTCCCGGCCTCCTCGCCACTGGGTGACAGCACCGGACGCCCGTCGCCCGTACGACGGTCTTTTGCATCCTTCTTGCGCGTAGGCCGCGTGCCATCGATGGGTCGTGACCGTCCCCGCCTGAAGCTCTTGCTTCTCGCGAGGGAAGATTTGCGCACCAACTCCAATGCCCCCAGCTGACCCTTGGTATCACGCGCAAGCCACACGCTGCTGAACGTCCCCGTTCCCAGCGGCTTCAAGAGCTCCAGCGTCAGCGAAGAGCTGGCCAACGTCACCCCCGGTTCAAGCTTCGTCTCCGCAGGCGGCGGCTGTTGCTCTGGCTCAGATGCCGGCGGGGACGGAGGGGGCTGGGTCACGACGTATGATGCTTCCTCCGTTCTTGGCGGCTTCGGTGTGACCTGAGAAGGCTCGGAAGCGCGAAGGTCTTGCGCATGGTCGGTATCGACGGGAGATACCGTCAGCTCCCCCGCGTGGGGGTGATAAGCTCCGGGATGTGCGTGTGGCGTCGCGCTCGTGTCGAGCTGTACGAAGTCACGACGCACGTTCGTGAGCGGGGCATGGGAAGTGTGCTCGGACTCCGAGCCATAGCGCGCGCGCGAGGGAAAGAACCGTGATAGTGGCGGTAATGGGAGCCGCGCGGAAGGCGGCGAGGTCGAGTTGTCGCGCGAGCCGGATGCGCTGCCGGAGAAGGAGCGTATGCTGGCTGGCGGCGTGGGGAGGAGGGACGGGCCGAAGAACTCGGCGTTGAGGGATCGCGCGGGGGCTTTGTGTTCTATCCTCGGTGTGTCCTCGGCACTCACCTCTGAGGCCTCCGACTTGGGCGAGCTCGAGGTCGCCCGCTTTGGAGGGTTGGGCGGTGGCTGAGGCATAGAGGAGTCATCTCCGAACGGAGAGGCGAAGAACGCATGGGTCTTGCTGCCGGTCGGAGAGGGTAGCGGGGACGTCGAAGACGAGACGGAGGTGAGGACGCTGAGGTGAGAAGAACGAGCTGAGGAGCTCGTGGAGGGCGAGGGACTGAGATGGAAACTCCAGCTATCAAGCATGTCGGATTTGCGAGCTCAGGTATCGGAGGAGGCTGAGGTCTTTGTACAACGTTGTGGAGGGAATCTTTGATGTACAACAGCCAGATGGTCGAGATGACCTTATGCACAGAGGAGACGGAAGTAGGCCGTCGGATGTGGAATTGGCTGGCTGTATGCGCCGACCGGGAGGGTGTATGCGCGCGAGATGATGAGAGGAGGAAGAGAAAGAGAAGGAGCGTGAGTAGGACTGCGTCAGCAAGCCATAAGCAGGAGCTGCAGCATCGGACGGAGGCCCGGTCTGTGTGGAGTCACTGGCGGTGGACGGAGGTCAAGGTCAAGAACACTTTCCCTTTCCAATTCTCGTTCTGGCCGTCCCGTCAATTTCCCCACCCCTTTTCCTCCGGATAACCCCTTATCTCTCCCGTTATCCGCCCTCTTCCGCCGCCTCCTTCCCACCCTCATCCGACTCAGCTCGATATCCATCACCCATCCAATGGATATGCACCGCAAGCGGTTATGTGTGCATCGTCCACCAAAGATGCGCACGGCCAAGCAAGCTGACTGTCAACATTCTCGCTGATGTCATTGCAGCGCTTCATGCACATGGGGCCCGTACCGGGACGGACTTAGACGCTTTCGAAGGTCCGTCCATCTCAAACAGGCGTAACTTTTGGGTCAGGTAAATACATGAATGGGCGAAAATACATGACTCTCGACGGCCGTCGGCGACGTGTCGTCCGTCGACGGGGCTCACGTCCGCAGTAAAGATCCGCCCTGCCATATTCAACGGCGTGTGATCCATATGGACCGAGTGCCAGGGCGCACAGGGCGCACAGACATATGACCAACGGTATTAAACTCGCACGCGCGCCGTTGGCTCAGCACTTCCGGCGGATCGCGGCTAAGTGATTGAGGCCGTTGAAAGACTGGTAGGATCCTGTCAGTGTCGTGCCACAGGCAGCGGCGGATCTCTCTCTCTCTCTGAGGAGGACTGCAGCTGGTTTACAGGGATGGAATCGTGTTCTAGGCTCCGGAGAATGATAACTAGATAGCAGGGTAGATAGCGATGCACACGAAAGCACAGCATGAGCTGCCTTTGTCAGTGATGCCGCAGTCAAATACACTGAATTCAATTCACTTACTCAGTTTTACTGTACCTCCTCAAGGGCCCCAACAAGAGTAACGTCCCCTAGCCCCTCATGATCATCCCACCTGCATGGGGCTCTCCTCTCCAGAACCCCGTAACAAATCGTATGGCCCAGTCACTACGTCCGAGTCTGTGGCCTTCACTTTCCTACCCTTACCACGCTTCCTCCACATGTTCAGCTCGACCAGACGTGTCTACCCTCCTGTTATGACCTGAATATCGTTCTTCGCTAGCTTGCGATACCCCTGAACCGCCTTCAAGGCCATGCCACAGAACAACGCCTGAAGGAAGTCCCTTGAAGTTGACATCTCCTCGGACTCTCAAGCTCCTTGGGACAAATTGTAACTTTGGCGTTGCGTTATGAATTCTAGAGACATTCGTCAAAACATCCCGAATCCCCGAATATATTCATACAGATCTATCTGCTGTCTACGTGTATTCAGGAAGGGGGCGAGCACGGCTTGAAGCTCAAGTTAGTACGAACTTACATATCCGCATTAGGACACCAAGTCCGCAGTTCGAACTCCGAAAAGTGAGTAGTACACTGTAGTACACTTCGCGTCTCCTTCGCTCCTGTCATAACTAGCACTGGCCATGGTTCTGCACTACGTATGCACTGCTCACGCACTCAGTGAATTTCCTCAACACAAGTCGTGTTGCGGATGACTACTCTTGTAGTGACGCTAGGCTGGCAGAAACATGGCTATTGACGGTGCTTTAGTCGCTGACAAGTCCTTGTTATATAGCCTCTACGATGCATAGCACGCGACCCGCGTGGTTTACGAAAGAGACCGGGTGTTGCTGAAGAGTTCCTTGCCGTGTGGTGACTTCTCAGTCCTATAGCTAAGCGACCCATGCCACGATTCCCCAGGATGCCCGCCTCAACATTCAACGACGTCCGCCGCAACGGTCTCGATCGTAACATCCTGCATATACCGTGCACAACGCTCGGGATGCGTCCTTGCTCTTTGCCTTCGCCTTCCTCGTCGCTGTGCGTGCCTTTTCCCTCTTCCTTGCTCAGATTTCTAGTCGCTTCCCTGCTATCTTATTGCTTTCGAAATGGCCTTGACGGCTACCGTGTTCTTGGCCACTTTTGCTGTCCTGGACTCTATGGCAGTCCCTCTTGGGGCAGACAGCACCACAGATCTGTCTTCGACATTCTCATCTCAGGTCTCCTCGGCGTATTCCTCGACGATATCTTCATCGGCGGTGGTCTCTGGATCTGCTGCTGTTGCTAGTATCACAACAACCAGCTCGTCTCCGGCAGGTACTGCTCTTGCATCGTCACCAAGTAGCCTGTCAGCCTCTCCCACAGACTCTCAGGCCTATACTTCTGCAACCTCGTTTTCCAGCGCTGCCGCCGAGTCAACGGCAACAGTTGTCTCGACCGTCTATGCGGCACCTCCAACAGTAACCGTAACAGGGCCCCCACAAACAGTCACGGACACCATCACCATCGTCCCTCCTCCAACGCCCGCGCCAACAGTGCAGCAAACAGCATGGTCCGCACCGCCCCAGATGACGGACCTCTCCGCGTTCAACATCCAGAACTTCGCATACGGTTCCCAGAATATGCGCATCATCGTCGGTTCTCCCCTCCAAACGAACGGGACCACTACCGCTGGCAGCTCAAACAGCACCGCCGACCTCTCGTCCGAGACGCTCTCCGAAGCGGAGGTCGCTGTCGCGTCCGCGGCGAGCGCAGGACTCATCCCTCCCCCGCCCGTCCCTACACCGGACGCCGCCGGGAACATCGACGGGAACAGCACAGGCGCGAGCACGGGCGCATCGTTCCTGCAGCTCTTCTACCCTGCGAACTCGATCAACCCCGCGCAGGAGCCGCAGGGCGGCGCGGACTTCTACGCGACGCCGCTCGACCTGAGCGGCGCAAAGAACGTGTCGCTCGAGTACAGCGTGTTCTTCCCCGCCGACTTCGACTTCGTCCAGGCGGGGAAGTTGCCCGGGATTTACGGCGGGCATGATGGGTGCTCGGGCGGGGACGACGCGCTGGAGTGTTTCAGCACGCGGCTGATGTGGAGGTCAAAGGGAGTGGGCGAGCTTTACTTGGTGAGCATCCTCACTCGTCTCGTTCAAATCCCCGAGTGGGCTTACTGATTACCTCTGCAGTACGCGCCGAAAGACAAGCAAACCGACGCACTGTGCGCGACTCCCCCGCAATCGGTGTGCGACGCGGACTGGGGGCTGTCCATCGGGCGCGGCTCCTTCAACTTCACCCCCGGAAACTGGACACACGTCCGGCAGACCGTCACGCTCAACACGCCCGGCAAACAGGACGGCGGGTTCGCGCTCGACGTGAACGGGGTGCGCGTCATCGAGCGGTGCGATGTCTACTACCGCGGCGCCCCAGCCGAGAGCGAGGCTGACCCGCAGGACGAGAGCGCGGTGCCTGTGCTGGGCGAGGGAGTGTCAAGCGTCCCAGGAACGTTGGATCAGAAGGGTTATATCGACGGTCCGTTCCACTTGAAGGTGGACAGTGTGCTTGCCGCCACCCATCCGCAGGCCGCGCGGGATTATACGCCGATGTTCGCGCCGTACCTCCCTCCAGCAGATGACCCGGACACGGGTTCCTACACTCCGGAGTTCGCTCCGCCAACGTCTTTCGAGCCTGTGCCAGATATCAAGGTGGCGGGTCCTGCGCTGTCTCCCTCCGACGATGCGGGAAGTGGAGGAAGTGGAGAAAGCACGGCGGCGGCGGCGGCAACTACGGTTTCGACAGCGACGACAGTAACAGCCACGCCGCAGACGTTCACCGTCTATCCTACGAGTACGGAAACGGCGTACGCGATGGCGATCGAGACCGGTGTACCTCCAAGTTCACTCGCTGCAGAGGATGCTTCTCCCTCAACGCCCATCGGGTTTACGGGCTTGTTCTTCAGGTCGGTATTCATTTCCTTGATGGCATACTACTTCGAGAACTGACTGACGGGGTTGTGCAGTACGTTCTTCGGCGGACATGAGCCCAAGTACGCGACACCGAAGGATCAGTTCACCTGGTTCAAGGATTTCGCGATGAACATCAACGCATAAGGTCTCCGTGCTAACCGCTACTTGCTCTCACATTTTATCTTCATGCTTTCATGATCATTTGTCTTTTCACTCTGCTGTTGTACAGTACTTACTATCATTCGAGTTGTCGCCCTGGACGGGTTGTCTTGCTTCGCGCGTGCAAGTACTCTTGTATCGCGCTAATATAGGGAGCTTTCCGCCTCAATCGAGCCTAGCTGCGTTCATGATGGTGGATACAGACAACAGATGGTCAGGTTGGCAATCTTCGATATCCGTCCCGCGATATGGGGGAAATTAGTACATCGCTTCAAGGCGGACTTTCAGGTCATACGAATAGCGATGACCCCGAAAGCCATATATACGAGGCGTCAGGACCGATCACCGCACTCTGATAGCACGAGCAGTACTATGAAAACTACAAAATGAGTACGAGCAGCGAAGCTTAGTACCTATTACGCCTCGAACCGCCATATCCCCCACCTCCGCCACCACCATGTCCGTGTCCGCCATAGCCACCACCATCGCGGTGACCACCGCCCCCGCCGCCACCACGTCCCCACCTATTCCTCCCGCGACCTCTGCCGCCCCATTCGCTCTCACCCTCCGGAGGTCCGGGAGGCCCTGACTGACCTCCTGGACCACCCGAGCCGAAGATCTCCTCTTGAGAGGGTAACGGGCCGCTCTGCCTGCCCAATACCGGCCCAGAGCTTGAGCCGTCGAAGCCGCCAATGCCAGGGATGGCATCTTCGCTCGTGTCTCCAGGACCTGACTGCCCGTACGACGAGTAGCCTCCCCCACCACCGCCGTAAGACCCAGACTGCGCAACACCGCCGTCCTCCTCCTTCCCCCACCACCCGCCGCCCCCGCCGCCACCTCCGAAGCCGGGCACCATCGCCTCCTCGTCCTCGTCCTGGCCCGACGTGTCCGTGATCTCTGGCGGCTTCTCTCCGCCGCCGGAGAAGACGGAGGTAGCGTCTCCCGGACGCTCGCGGCACCAGAAGCGCGTCGTGTGGTCGTTGGAGGCGCTGACGAGGATGTGCCCGAGCGGGTGGAACGTGAGCGACCAGACGTTGGAGTCGTGGGCTTGCGACAACGTCGCGCGGGGCCCTGGTTGGTGCGAGGCGGATTGTGTCGCGGGAGGCTCGGAAGAGGACGAGAGGTCCCAGTGCAGAATGGCACCTTCTGAACCGCCGGAGACGAGAATAGGGTGGAAGGGATGCCATGTCACGGCTTAGAGATCGGTATTTGTGAGGTGTTCCATGGCCCGTAGAAAGATCTCACTTACAGCATACTTCTTTCTTGTGACCCTTGAGTAATCGCAATTCTTTCATGGCGCGGATGTCGAAGACACGGACGGTCTGATCTCTTGACGCGCTAGCAACAAGGTTACCGTTCGGTGACCAAGCAAGTGCTTGGACCGTGTTCTTGTGGTAATGCCTACGCACATTCAGAGGCTGTATTGAACCCACGAAGAGTTCAACTTACAGTGTCGAGAGGACAGTTCCTGTTCGTGGGTCCCAGAATTTGATCATGTTGTCCTTACTACCTGAGACAAGAAGTCCCTTCGTGGGATGCCATTCAACGCACTTGACATCCCAGCCGTGACCTTAGTGAAGATATGTGAGTTTTTCACAAGTAACGCACAGACAACTCTCACTGACCTGTCAGTGTTCGCTCGGACCGTTGCTCCTCGAACGACCATAACCGAATAGTAGAATCATCGCTCGCAGTCGCAAACCTGTTGTCGTCTGGGCTGAAGCTCAAGCCCCTGATAGCTTCTCGGTGGCCTTGCCATGCCGTCAAGTTGTTCATGTTGGGTTGGAAGTACTTGATGACACCGCTTTGGTCTGCAGAAGCAAGGAATGCTCCTGAGTGTGTGAACTTCATCGTGCGGACGGCGGAGTCGTGCGCTTGCAGGATAGTCTCGAAGTTGAAGGTCAGGCCGTTCCACAATGTGAACTCCCCGCTTGTTGAACCAGTCAATATGCGCCTCGCCTCTGGCGTCCACTACATCGTTTTCAGCATCACACCATACGACCACCGCAATTCCGCATGAATGCACTGACCACGACGCAATTGACCGGACATCTAATCTTGTTGGTAGACGTATGGACGAACTTGGTGCAGAGCGATGTAGAAGGGTTGTCAGGGTACGCCTTTGGCGGGAGGAGCTGCACACGAGATATATTGAGCTTCTGTACTCCGTACATGCCCAAAAAATCCACCCTACGTCGATTATGAATGGCGGCGCGGGCCTCAGGTAAGGCACATAGGTCGCGTTTGGCCGCATTTTGCGCAACTGGGACGTGTGGTGAGCAGAATTGCACGCGTCAGGGAGGAGGTACTCACCAATGCCCATCTACCAAGCCCACCGCCATAATCCACCGTTCGACGAGGCCGGACTTTCTTCACGGGCTTCCCGTCGGCCAGTTGCCGAGCCATATCCATTTCAATGGCCTTAGGATCTTCTGGGGGAGGCGGGTTCGGAATCTCTAGGTTGCGTTGTGGCTTCCATGCTATCCTTGCATCCACCTCCGAGGACGAGGGAAGGGCCTTTGAGGGCAAGAGTACAGGCAATGCAGCCATGTTTGAGCTTGCGCACGATTGGGTGCGGCGGTAGTGGATATAGGGTAGTTGAGAGCGAGGAATCGTCTCCGTGCCGTTTCAGTCACCAGAGTGTTGATTCAAGCAAGGATAGGCATATGACTTCAGAGTATGCCTTCACCGCAGTGCCAGTGGTGGCAGAACACTCAAGAGTACGAGGGAAGGAAGCGCGCGTCGCTGTTATTACTTTGAACTGCTTACACGCGCTCATTATTTAGTAAAGGCAAGTCGATACTGTGAGTTATAGACGCGCTCTTTACACAAATTGTTAATGGAGCTATACTGTAGTCCATTGGCATGAAGTAGCACAAGGCCTCATTGGCCTCAGGCGCCTTGTTATCGAGGTTAATCCCTCCGTGCCGGTTGCCGAAGCCTCTTCCTCCTGGACTTCCACCATGTCTGACTATTCCGACACTGGCAGCAATTGCTACGACTCTGATGAGGATGCGTCTGTGCTGGACGTAAGGAATGCCCCACATGCTTGCATCTGAGCACCATGTTGACTCGCGTGAAGGGTACGAACGACTCGGACTTCGAGGACGAGCCTGTGCTGCAGCCCAAAGGCAAGCACAAGACACGAGATGTCGAGCACAAGACGCTCTCCATCACACAGCTGCAAGACTTGGTCGACAGCGACATTAGCCAGGTAGCTAGCATCGTCGGACTAGAGGTGCATCCATCCCTGCAATCTATCCGCTCCTCAGCCCCAGTTGACCACCACCTTGCCTGCTGTGATGTGCTCGCACGCCTGGCCGCCGCCGCCGTCAACAGTCTCCCATCGTGTCCATCCTGCTGCGCCACTTCAACTGGAACAACGACCGCCTGATTGAAAAGTTCCTCGACTCTGCTGAGCTCGTGTTGCGCGACGCCGGCGAGCCCGAGCTCGAGGACGGCGTTGTTGACATGTGTCCGCCGCCTGCGAAACGCATCCGTCTAGACTCGCCCAGCGCGCCGCCCGAGTTCCTGTGTGGCGTGTGCTGCGACGACAACCCCCCAGCGGTGTTCCGCCTCCGGTGCCAGCACTCGTTCTGCGAGCCGTGCTGGCAGGAGTATGTCACGTCCAAGATCAAGGACGAGGGCCAGTGCCTGTTCCGGTGCATGCACGGCGACTGTCGCACCGTGGTCGACGCGGCATCCATTGCCAAGCTCGTCGAGCCCGAGGTCTATGAACGGTTTGTATCGAGCTGAATACACGCTGTGCGCTGCGTGCTGACCGTTTGGCCAGCTACAAGGAATTGGTCCGCCAATCGTACGTAGGCGCGCATTCGCATCTGCGTTTCTGCCCGCATCCAGGCTGCACGGAGACGGTCTCATGTCCGTCCGGCGTAGGATCCTCCCTGCTGACCGAGGTGCCGACGGTCAAGTGCGGCGCGGGCCACGCCTTCTGCTTTGGCTGCGGCATGGACTTCGACCACCGGCCGCTCATCTGCAAGTACACGAAATTGTGGCTGGAGAATGCACGCGAAGATGCGGGCACGTCGCAATGGATACGCGCCAACACGCGCACGTGCCCGAAGTGCCAGAACAACATCGAGAAGAACGGAGGGTGCAAGTGCGTCTCCCGTGCTCTCACGCGGCGGGGCAGATCGGTTGATGAATACTGACGATGCGTGCATGGCCGTTTGACAGCCGCATCCACTGTCGGCATTGTAACCACCAGTTTTGCTGGCTGTGCATGAAGGACTGGACTGTGCACGGGTACAACAACGAGGTTTGCAACGCGTGGAAGGAGCCCGAACCAAAGGAGTCCGAGACGAAGGCGAAGCAGAACCTCGAGAAGTGGCTCTTCTACTTCGATCGATTCAACAACCACGAGATCTCCGCCAGGCTCGACGAGGAATTATGCACGCGCACGGAAGAGAAGATGGTCGAGTGGCAGGAGACGAGCAAGATGTCATGGATCGAGGTAAGTGCAGCTACAAGGTAGGAACCCTACGGGATAACTCACATGTTCCGGCGCATAGTCTACGTTCATGCGGGATGCGGTCGATGAGCTCACACGATGTCGCCGCACGCTGAAGTGGACGTATGCTATGGCCTATTTTCTGGTAGCGGGTAACCAGAAGCAGATCTTTGAGGACATACAGGCGTGAGTACTCGTTGCTCTCTGAGCTAGCCAACGCTTTATGTCCCACGCTCACCTTCCTATGTCAGGGATTTGGAGAAGGCCGTAGAAGAGCTATCCCAACTACTCGAGGAACCTGTAGAAGCGGAGAGCGTGAAGAGTCTCCGGCAGAGGATGCTAGACAAGACGGTATGTGTTCTCGAGGCATCAGTACCGGCGCGCCCGACTGAACTGTAGGTAGGTGTACGTACGATCCCGTCACGAGATCGTTTTGCGAGACACTGCAGAAGGACTCGCGGAGGGTCGATGGGAGTGGAACACCGTCTAAACCTGGCGAGTGCTCAGCGCACCTGCTACTCACTTGATTCTTTCATCATCATCAACTCATCGCACATCGGAGGAACTATTTAAGTTATTCTACGCACGCGGAGGAATGGCAGCAGATCTCGGGTCCTTGAGCAACCATTGTATAGATCCATGATTTCATCACGAGTATTGTCCGTCGCAGAGCGCACAGGTCATCAGAGACGAGCATATTTATACAAGCAGAGCCGCAGAGCATCTATTGAAAGCATCATGGAGAGGGGGCTTCGCACATTACGATGGATTAGAGTACAACACATTATATCCCTGTCGTCCGCCTTCCGCCTTTCCCCTCTAACAGGGGTTTTGCGCCAGCAAACAAGCGAACCAGGATTTAGCGGGAGCGTCCCGTATCATGTAGGCTGTCCGCTCGTGTAGACTGAGATGAAGCCTAGATCTTGAAGCCGTAGCTGCGCATGCACGCGATGTGCCGTTGCACGAGCTCCTTGCACTTCTCGTCCGCCTCGCCCGCGTCCGTGTTCAGGAAGCAGTCGTCCCGCGCCGACTTGGTCTCCGGGCACGCGCAGCATCTACGTCCGCCCATCCGCCCATCCGTGCATCCGTGCATTCATCCGTATCCCCACATCCAAAGTCCGACCCAAGCCCGGTCAGCGTGCGCACAGCAGGTAGCGGTAGAGAACAACGAGGGAGGGACGTACGGCTTCAGACCCTTGGGGTTGAGCGGGTTCTGCTTCGGGTCCGTAGGGTCGTACGGCTTCTCCGGGGCCGCCGCAGGAGAGGGAGAGGACGAGCCCGACCACCATGTGCTGATCTGCTCCCAAACGCACCCACTGTCAGACTGCTTTTGCGGTCGTACTACGACATGATGCGAGACATACGCTGGAGAACATGTTGGCGCGAGAGACCCAAGAAAGAGAAGAGAGAAGTACAGGAAAGCAGAGAGAAGTGGTGGTACCGCCGAGGCCGAACACGAACTTGAAGATGACCGTTCGTTTACAAAGCGAATCCGAGGGTGGCGACTTACGGACCGGTTCTCGCCCCCAGATTAGGGTTAAGGTTTCTCATAGGCTTCACCTTACTGGGACTGGCGCTTATCGTAGTATGGGCCTTTCGTAGTACTGCAGCTGACAGGATTGGATCGCCGGGGTCAGTCTAACTTCTACCTTTTCCATTAATCAGTCTCCAGATGTTCAGAGGAGGGTCATGCTCGGAATACAGTCTCGAGAGGATAAATGCCCGCTGAGCGAGCAAGGCTTCGTCTGCTCACTAATCACTACAGAGTCCAGGCGTTCTAGTCACAGTCATTCAGACCTGCCTTACATTGCGCAGGATGACATCATCGACGCGTTCAGGAACGTGGTTAGTATGGCTAGCCTCCCGCCGTCCGGCGTGCGTTGCAAGCTGTTGGTTGCTGTCGCGGAGATCATCCGCCTCGAGCTCACCTCGACGACCGCGATGTATCGCGGTCGCCGTACGTCCGAGCGTAGCGTGCGGGGAATTGACCGGATCTACTGGATCCACCTACGCATTTCTTATGACGCACTTCCTAGCGTACGCGTACGAGGAGATGTGCATCACGCATCCGGGTCGTCAGTCTATCAGAACGGATGTTGCTGACGTCGAGCCCGGCGTTCTGACAGATCCTCGGTCGAGTACCGACAGTGTTGGCAGCACGCGTACTGGGTGGTCGACAAAAATACCGATCGCTTGAACAGTCTATGACGACAAACCAGATAGACCATCGATGCAACAACACGCCGCGGGTACAGTAGTAGTAATAGTATCGATCGAGAGTCGAGACGAACAGACTGACCTCCAGCCATTGGTGACACAGTGCGCGTTGCACAATGTCCATCACGTCCATCATGCACTATACCCAGGCCCATGTGATGCCCATCCATAATCCCCTCGTCATCTCCATAAGTTATTACTGTAACAATGACGATGACGACGATGCGACGAGACGCGGCCGCACCTCGATCTGCGAGCCTACGAGTCTACGAGTCCGACCGAGTCCATTTGCGAGCTACGAAATACGAGCCCGCGTCGAGACTCGAGAGGGTCAGCTGAGCGCCGCGCCGCGGCGGGCACGATGGTGGCGCGCTCTCGGGAACGGTGTATGACGCGGTGCGCTGCGTCAGACCTCGAGCCTCGGGTCCTTCAGTACTTACGGGGATCAAGAAGCTCAAGGCCAGGCGGACCGTCGCGGACGGCTGGTTGACGGCGGTGCTCCCGCGCTGGCAGCGTCGACGTTTAGCCTGCAAGCATCGAGCCTCCGTCAGAAGCTCTCCTCGAGTGCAGGCCGACCTGGACGGTTAATTCAGGACTCCTTGGGCCTTGGCAGGACGCATGATTGAGACTTTGCGAGGAAAACTGAGAGGAAAACCGTTACTCCTGCTGGGCAGTAAGCAGCGGGCGGGCCGTCGGTGACGCGCACCGTACAGTACCGCCGCTTCATCCTTGAAGCTGCCAGTGGTTGTGTGTCCTTGAGGACATCGATGGATGATGGACTGCGGGGGAGCGCCGGGCCTCGATGGACTAATCCGGCAGATGGCTCGGAATGATGGGCGTACGGTATGCACGTCGTGCGTCGACTCTGTCCTGTACGCAGGTCACGGTGATCTCAATTAGTTAGGGACATCACCCCTAGACATTGACTGAATGCACCATACTGGTACCTACCGCTCACCGTCGCTTATAGCCCCTTACAACCCACGGTGTCCATGCCCGCTTCCAATAGGACGCCAACTAATGGTCGCTGTATACGGCACATCCGACTCCTGCTGATAGGGATGTGCTGGGGATGCAGCACGGGCGCTCCGAGACGGATGGAGAATGCGCCGTTCCCCAGAGAGCGTGCGCGGGCAAATTGCATTTCCCTCTCCCTCTCCCCCTCCAGCGCAGAGCGTCGAACGATGGAAAGCGTGGAATGTTCGTGGCGGGCAGAAATCCGGGGTGCGTGTCGGGACGGTGGACTCGCGCGGGCGCTTTTGTGATCGTATGCTCCACTCCAACGCGGTGGTGGTGGCGGCGACGGCGTATTTTTCCAGTGGGATCTTCAAATCTTGCAATTGGGCGACGCGTGCCTGTAACGGTGCGTTACGCTACGAGCTCAGTCTCTTTGATCAGGTTTCTCAACGTCGTGCTCAGGCTGAGTGAGGGTGAAGCGTGTAAGGATGACCGGGCCCATCTCCGAGAGCTGTGTACTCGAGAAGCCATCGGCATGGAAGAGCGAGATAAGGCGTCGGTGCGAAAGCGCGACGAATCCCGGATTTCGTGACTGGCGCGCTGCCGGCGGTTGATAAGCCGCACACCCAGCCCAGCCAGTGGTATGACTGTACACTGCAACAACTCGCACCACCATCGCATCAGTAACGGCTGACGGGAGTGTCAGAAAATTTCGTACACAGCGCGCACGCAACAACACCCTGAGTGTGAGACGGAAGGACGAGGTGGGCATGCACGTCGGGGAACGAAGAGACGGCTCGGCCGCGACGGAGGGAGAGGATTGAATGCAGTACGGTAGTGCTAGAGCGCAGACAGGGGATGTACACAACACAGGAGCGGGGGTAGCTAGGGGGCGGGAGCGAAAAACGAATAGACTTCATTCCTGGCTTCTAGCGCGTCGGCAACGGACAGCTAAGGGACGCAGCCTGCACGCTCTGGACCGTCGCAGAGAAAGAGGAGTGATGGGGAGCGTATATGAGCAGACAGGCGCGCTCTCGGCGGAGGACACCGCCCCTTTGGCTTATTTGCGCTCCAGTCTAGTTCTAGTGTCGTCCCACGTGCGATTTGAACCTTTTCCGCCCCCGTCTTTTATTGCCCCGCCCTCCTCCTGCCTATCTCTCGAGCTCTCCCTCTCTCCTCCTCCCCTCCCCTCCCGCTCGTCCGCCCGCCCGGCCGTCGCGTGGACAACGCTCCTCGTTGTCCTTACTGGTGAGTATAATACAAGTTCCTGCACGCGTGCGCCACCGAGCGTGCCTCCTTCTCCGAGGGGGAGGAGTGAAACGAACGCAGTGTCTCAAACCTGTTTGTGTGGCTTTAACTGACGGCGCGCCCCGAACAGGATCTTCCGCCTCGCGCGCCCCCCTCCTTCTTGCTCGAGCTCCCCGCCCCCCCGCGCCGGAAGCAGGATCCAGTCCGTCTCGGTCAGAGCTTGACCGCGGTCGTCTCTGGTGAGTTCAAATAGCAGCTGCCTTCGCTGAGTGCGCCGGAGCGGGAGCCCGGTGACTGGTGAAGAGGACGAGCGGTGGCTGACAGGTACTCCAACACGACGATCTCTCTAGTTCGGTCCACGCCCCCACTCTTCCCTCTTCTCTCCCGTCCCCCCATCGTCGTCGTCGCCCCCGCCCCGCGCTCGGCTGGTGTCCTCTTGGTTCGCCTCTAGCGACTGCCTTCGCCGTATTATTATCTTTTCCAAACGAGCACCGTCCGCGTCCTCGTCTGTTTGTTTTCCTCGCACCGGCCAAGCGCTAGCCCGCCAACGACGTCACCTTCCTAGGTCAGTAGCCCATTCCCCCCGCCAGCCTCTCCCCGCCTGGTCAGCCGCCTGTCCAGGTCTCCCCATCTCGCCGACTTCCTGGGCCGTTGAAGCCACTTTCAACTTGTATATGAAGATGCTGACCATTTGTTCCTCGCAGACCCCGAACGGACACGAATCCCCTATGAGTACGACCGTAGTCGACTTGCACTCGTACTACACGACCCCCTCCATGGATTATTCCTGCTCCCGGCATACCAACAGCGCCGGCGCGCCTCTTCCTCGCATTCCCCGCAGGACCTCCGCGTCACGCACCGGGCCCACGGCTTCGTCCTCCACTGCGGCGGCCATCCACAGCATTTTTGCGGCTGCTTCGACGAGCTATTCTCCTCCCGCCACCCCCACGGCGTTGGTCATCCAGCCGCCTACCCCGCCCCGCCCCGAGCTCTCGACTAGCGATGCACGGTCGTCGGAGCAGGAAGAGGCCTCGAGCTCCTCGAGCAGCTCAGAGGCGTATGTTCAGATGCTCAACCCCCGCACCCGCCGCGTCCGCAAACCGAAGATGAACCCGCTCCGGGCTCCTGCGGACTCGACGCCCACGCCTGCGGTGCTCAAGTTGAAGACTTCGCCCCAAATTGCTTTCCCCGCACAAGCTGGCGCCGACGACACGTCCGGGAACGAGACGCCTCGGCAGTTGAAATCCGGCAGGCTCGAGTCATCAAGATCTTCTAGTGAGCTCACTACGACGCTACGCTCAGAAGGCAGCGGCAACAGTCGTGCCGTGTCTGCCCCTCAGCCGGGCGCCGCGGGCGTTGCACGGAAGAAGTCGGGCGAACCGCTCAAGTCGTCGCTCAAGAGCCGGAGACCGGTCGTTCGTGGAGATCTGTCCGTTGTGACGGGGATCTCGTCAACGAAGAGCGAACCGAGCACGCCCATGGGCTCCAAGTCGGTCCACTTCGACGCGAAGCTCGAGCACGTCAAGCTGTTCCTGGCGGAGCAGAAGCCGCTTGCGATCTCGCGCGAGGGCAGCCCGACGGACACTAGCGGAACGGAGAGCGACTTCCCGAGCTCAATATACGGCAGTGCGAGGGACGACAGGATGCTGACGATGCAGTTGGTCAACAAGCCAGCGGTGCCACCGGCCGACGCAGATATCGCTCTCGAGGATATTGTGCTCGCCCCCGCAGGTACCGCGCTCAACGGCACGGTTCGGGTGAAGAACCTTGCCTACGAGAAGTGGGTCGCCGTCCGCTTTACGGTCGACGAGTGGCAAACAACCAGCGAGGTCACGGCACGGTATTCGGAGTCGCTCGAGGGTGGCGTGTACGATCGGTTCACGTTCACCATCCGCCTAGGCGATATGCTTGCGCGGATCGAGGAGAAGACGCTGTTCTGTGCCCTCAGGTATAACGTCGCCGGCCGCGAGATCTGGGACAACAACGCTACGGAGAACTACAAGGTCACGTTTGCGAAGGTGCCGAGGCCGTCTGCGGGGCCATCGACTTCGTCATCGGCGGATTCCGGCCTTGCATCGCTCAAGAGCAAGCTTGAGAGCGTCGTGCAGGGCCGGGAGACCGTCGGCGGGTACGTCGCCCACGCGCATGGCCGCAAGGCCCGCGCCGAGTCGTTCACGCTCGAAGCCTCGACCTCGCTCTCGGCACGGTACGATTTCGCCGCATCCCTCCGGAGCCCTTGGACGCGCTCTACCGCCGCCGCTACTGCTACCGCATCGACGCCCGTTGCCAGCGGAAGCGGCACGCACTCGCGCAACAGCACGTACCCTCACACGCTCCCGCAGTTCGCGCGGCGCGGCGTCCCGACGAGCAAGGCTGGTTACACCGAGATGCAACACACCCTCGCGCGCGGCTCCCCGCGGATCCTGGACGCAGAGGACGACACCCCGACGCCGCCATCGTTCCACACAACCTTCAGCGCGGAGCTCGAGGACACACCTGTTCCCGTGCTCAGCCGCAGACGGCACGGCCGGAACCACCAGCGGGGGTACTTTGATCTCGGGTTCGCGCACGAGCAGCAGCAGCTCCCCGTCAAACGCACTCCAATCGGCATCCCTGGCTCCTCCGAGGTCTCGTCGGCATCAGCGTCGTCACCCAGGATGGTTGGGGCGCTGAGCCCGATGGCGATCCCGCGGTCGGCGAGGACCCCGGAGCAGTTCGCGCAGGGGTGGTATCTCGAGCGCGGGGGCAGTGAGGAGTCGACGCCGTCCGCGACGTCCACGTCCGAGTCGTCTCGCTCGAGCTCGCCGTCGGGCTCGCCTATCGAAGACCCGCTCATGTACAGCTTTATGGCTGGCGCGGGCGCGGAGGCGGGCGATGGTGGCGTGCGCAGTCCGGTGGAGAGCGATAGCTACAATGTGTTCCTGAACAAGTAAGTCCCTGGTGACATGTTACTTCTCAGATCCGTGGAGCTAACAGTGTGCGCGCGCGAACAGGTACTGCTACTTCACCGGCGCGACAGACCCGTTCCTCGACGTCGCAGCGGCAGCCACCGCCCCAGGCATCCACCGCTCGCACTCGGCGTCGAGCGTGGAGGAGTTCCTGTCGTCCCCGAACCCGGGGTACATGCTCGCGCCTGGAGAGACGCCGGCGCGGTCGCCGAGCTACGACGACGTGGTGTCGATGAGCGGGGCGACGACGCCGACGGCACGGAGCGTCGCGATGGGCATGGGCATGGGGTTGGTGGGCGCAGCATCACCGCCGATGCTCTCGATCGCGCATTAGAGACTCGATTCGATCCGGCCCGATTGGAGTGCGGGTGGTGTAGAGGTGTAGAGGTGTAGAGGTGTGTAGAGGTGTGGGGGTGTTGGCCCTTGGATATCCCGCATAGAGCTGCGTGCGGTCGGGGCCAGAGGAGCGTGTTCTCCAGGCTCGCGGACCCGCGGGCGAGCGCAAAATTTTCTGCAAGCTTACGACCTCACTACGTGGACATTCGCTCGGCGTGCCACGCATGATATTTATCTGGTTCCTCCTTTCCTCCTCCTCCTCGTCTTCTTTATCTTCTTGTTTCTGTTTCTTTTCTCTCGCATTACCCCCCACCCCCTCATCCCCACCCCCTCATCCGATCTCATCCACCCACGCATCCCTCACGCCCCTGCATACGCATCCATCCCCAGCCCCCCCGTTCCCCCAAGATCTCTCCCAGACTACACGATTGGTTTCTCTGCATCTGCACGACCGACCGACGTACCCCTTGATTCCCATTCCCCCTTGTATCTTTTCTGTTGTCTCCCGGATCCCATCCTCCTCTACCACCCTCACCATCACCACCACCACCACCCTTGTATCGGGCGTCAGGCTTCGATATGTATACTAGTCTCGCTTCCCGTCTTCGAGATTTCTCTGTTTCTCTTTGATTACGGCCGTACTCCTCTTCTCTCTTCTCTTTCTCTTCAACCTTTTCTGTCGCCCGACCACCTGTCATGTCTGTAGACACGGTTCCGACACGCATATATACAAGAGACAGATACGTACGTCCATACATACATACACAGATACAGATACAGATACATATACATGATCGGTTCGGCTCGAACTCCTTCACGTTCGGATCTCGTTGCATGCGCAGACTCTCGGTCCTCGGACACGTTTTTGAGTGTCTTCGTCGTACTAGAGCTCGGTCTGAGCTGCGAGTTGCGAGAGTCGGGAGTCGGGAGTCGGGTCCGTATACGTACATAGGATACACGCATTCGTCGTTGATGTGTTCTTTCACGAGTTCTTTAATGATTATGATTTTCTTCATGAGAATAACCACGATTTTCCCAGTGAGATGAGTAAGATGGTCGCCATGATCCATGGCTAAGGTCGACATATAACGAGGCCACCAATCAGTACATTCCAAACGCTCTACTGCGACCCAGCAGAAGCCTTGAACACGATCCGCCCGTACGGCGTCCTCACCACGCCCTCCTTCCCGCCACCCGCCACCGCGATTCCTAGTTCGTAAATCCCCGCGCCCCTCGCGCGCACGTACTCCCTCTCCTCATCGTCCTCTGCCGCCTTGAGGATCAACAACGCCGCGTGCCCAGAAATACCCGACACCACCGACTGCTCCGGCTGCCGCTCGAGCTCCCACACCACCTCCTCCACCTCCTCCACTTCCTCCACGTTCGAGTCGTTCAAGTCGTTCAAGTTCGCGGCATCGCGGGCCCCGGGACTCGGAGGCACCCCAAGGACGGCCGTGAGCGCCCTCGCGTACGCGCCGAAGTGGGCGGGGAGGACGAGCAGCTTGACGTGTGCGATGCCGTGCGCGGTGTTGGGGTGCGAGGTGTTTGAGGGGGGGTCGAGCGGGACCTGTCATGCATGGGTCGGGTAGGGTGAGTATTTACTATGATGCGGTATGCGGTATGCAGTATACGGTGATGCAAGTCAGGTCAGACGGGTGCATAATTGGTACTTACACGCCAGGCTCGGGGGGTCACGTCCCCGCAGAAGAACGGCAGTCGCCCGCGCACATCGTCCGCAGCACTGTCCCGGTCCCGCGAGTGCTCTTTGGTAAACTCCGAAACATCGGTGCCATCGTCGACCGGAGCGGTGATGAGCCACTCCAGCACCCGCCCGTCCGTGCGCGTACGCCCGCCACGGACCTCCGGGGCGTACCGCACCCCGCTGCCGTCCGCGGCGGCGCGGGCGTTGATCGTCTGCGCTACGGAGGGCGAGCCTGCGTTGCCCAGGAAGGCGTAGTCGATCCACCCGGGGCGTTTCGCCGCCCACGGGTGCTTTGTACTCCCAGCCTGGACGTCCGCCGGGTCGCTGCCGGTAGAGCGGGGAGAGGTGAAGTGCAGGAGCTCGAGGTAGGTCCCGTCTGCGAAGACGACGAGCGCGTTCGCGGTGAGCCCGTCGGCGTGTGTCCCGCCTGGGGTTACGCTGGGTTGCTCCGAGCTGGGAGTGAGGACCTGCTTTGTAGGTTGAGGCTTGAGGCTTGACTTACGTGAAGCCGAGTTTGCGGAATGCGCTGACGCTTGCTTCGAGTGTGCCTGGCGGTGTAAGGTGCACGATGTGATCCAGGATCCGCGTCGAGACACTATCGTTTGCCATGTTAACTCTTTAAGGTTGCGGCCCAATTTCTAGGCTTGGAATTGTTTGCTACAGACGGTGAACCTTGAGCAAGAAGCACCTTTGCTCACGCCAAGTATCATATAGTAAAAGAAGCATGACTAAACATTGCCGCCGGTCTTGGTCACGGTGCGCACGGCAGAAGCAGGCGAGCTTGCGTGATGTACGCGGTCATGCCAGAGCGCGTCCTGTAAGATGTGACAAGACACGGTCCCGTGCTTGTGACTCAGCGTGCATTCCGTTCGTTCCGCGCTTGTGGCTGATGGACGATGTGCGATTTGACCACTACTAACGTCATCGTCTACAGTCCAGTATCAAGTGCATATTGTGACATGGGTAGATGCAAGCTATACTGAAATGCATGACGAGTTCTCGACACCCGACATGCAGTGATACGTTCTACATTGAATTCTGAAGCGTCCGTGAGCAACTTGAACATTCTTACATGTGTCCATCATTGACATCTTGTCTAATGTCCGTGTATGCGCCTCTACATAGTTCGTGAATGTCCATGTGACCACAATTGCTTGCCCTCAAAATTATCTTTGTGGTTCAATGAGTCACCGATGCAAACTGCCTTGCATGTCAGCAAGCCGAGCATTGACGAACACTAGCATGCACACTTACCTCGTTGCGCGGAGCGTGCTCACAACCCGCACTTGGACTTGTCGACCTGCTTCGCAGTCGCCTCAATCCTGCCCAACTGCTTCCCCTTCCCGCCCGTGAGCGCGTCCATCGCGCCCAACGCGACGTTCCATCCGCTCTTCGCATGGTCCACCGCGAGAACCGTCACGTTCTTGCCCTTGTACGAGAGCTCCCAGCACGTGCCGCACATGGCGCTGTTCCAGCCCGCGACGGCCGCGGCGCCGCCGATGTGCGGGAAGTGCGGGAGCGAGCCGAAGGTGCTGTACCCCTTCGTGAGCAGCCCGTGCGTCCCGTCCGAGCAGGCGACGGTGCTGAGCGAGCCGGAGGCTTTGTCGTACACCTGGTCGTATGAGACGGTCACGGTTGACGTCGGTGTCGATGTTGGTGCGGGGGTGCCGAGTGCGGCGGGAACGAGCAGAGCAACTGCGGCGAGGGCGAGGGTCTTTAGCTGCATGGCAGTGGTGTTCGAGTAGAACGACGTGAAGTGAATGAATGAGCTTAAGGAGGGTCTGAGTGGTTGGGCGCTGGGAATGCAGACGAATGCACGTCCCGCTTCCCCTTATATGCCCCCCGGTACCGCCTTCAATAGCCAGCATGGAGTGTAACATGGAGCAGTAGGTTAGGAACGGAGAGATGGACGATCATATGCTGGCGACGATCATCCTTCTGAACAAGCGGGATCAGCATACTGCGTTCAACGTCCAGACGTCCATGGCGCGGAGCACGTCTCACCATAAACACGGTCCGAGCGGTCATGCACATCGTCGACGCGAGGACGCCGTGTTGTCGTCCAAGGTTCCGCGCTTATCTAAAGGATGGGAGAGGCTCCTTAGGCAGGGTCGAGGCCCGAGGGCCCCATGATAGAAGTGGAGATCGAGAGCTACGAATGCTGAAAACCATACCAGTCATTCAAGTTGCGAGTCACGTCACCCACTCGGAATGGATTCGCCGTGAGCATGTAAACTCAGACGCGTCGCGCTGCGGGCACTTAGAAATACGGACCGGTCGATGGCATATATGTCTAGAAACCAATGGAATTCATTTGCGAATCGTAAATGCTGTTGTACAAAGCTCCAACTCGAAATTGTATCGTTAACATGGCATGCCCCTCAATCTTGATAATCTCAAAAATGTTCGTCATAGTGTGAAACGTCGTAAACCGAGACTCTAACGGTCGTGTCTTTAATGCTTCGAGCGCATACTCATCGTCCTCATCGTTGGGACTAATGACAGCCAAGTCAGCTCATATACTAAAACCTGAGGAATAGTACTCACACATCATCAAGCCCTTGATGTCCTTCACGCGCGACTGTTCGATGCTCTTGCGCATCAACAAGACACGAATACTCGCCCACACAAGTAGGAGCACGCCGAACGCAGCGGGGATGAGCCAGTACAGCGGCGAGAGGTGGAACGAGCCCCCGAAGACGACGTGCAGCGGCGGCGTGTAGATGATGAAGATGCCGAGGCACGCGCCGCCGAGGATGCCCGCGAAGTTGTAGTAGTTGCCGACGATCGACTTGCCGAATGGGAACCGGAACTTGGCTTTGACCGCAAAGACCTGGGGATTGTACAGGGTTAGAAGACGAGCCTGAGACGAGGGTGGCGTCTCGTGGGACTTACGTTGAAGCATTGGATGATAAAGATCGAGAGGTAGACTGAAGAATCCATACGCTTAGCATCGCGTGATACGTCTCGTGCAAAGGTCGTTCACGAACCTATCGATTGCGCCTTAGCCAGCGCTTCAACCTGCTCCGATGCTGAGAGGACTTGGCCACGGCTGTTGGTGAAGTCAGGAGAGGAGTTTGTGAAGTACGCTGAAAATTACAAGTGTCAGTATGAGCTAGCTCGGGGGAAGTACTAGATGTGCCTACTAATTGACGGTTTGTTATTCAGCGCGGTCTGGGCTCTGCGCAAGTCCCCAGGAGTGAACCCGTTCTTGAAAAACACCACAAAGTACGCGACCAATCTGACAGACGGGATAAGCACGCTTCCCGACCCGGCATACCACAAGGATGACACTCACGCTCCGAGCATCTCGATGACACCGGCCTCCAGATACGCATAGCTGAGCAGCTTGCCATCGACGAGCGTCTCGTTCTCGGACGGCTCGAGCGCGTCCTCCCAGAACTCGCGCGTGAACGGTGCCTTGATGCGTGCCATGTATTGCGAGAAGCGACTCGGGCGGATGACCTCGTTCGTCTCGGGGTCGCGGCGGAGGGTCTTGGTACGGCGCAGCGCGCGTTTCTTAAGTGAGGTGATGGAGCGCTCGTTAACTGAGGAAGAGTTGTCAGGAGTTGAGTGGGCTGTAAAGGGGAGGGGACTAACCCGGTTTGCGAGGTGCCATGCGCATCAGTCCATCCTTCGTCTCGGGCTTGTCCCATGCGAAAGAGAGCTGTGTCACTGCGTCAGACACATGGGAAACCCTGTTGTATCACTCGAACGTACCGCAACGAAGAGCTCGAAGCCCAGATCTGCACGGATGTTTAGCATGTCATATGACTCTGCACGCCAAAGTGCCACATACCAATGACGAGGATGAGGATGGCAGACAAAGGAAGCGGGATTGGCACCACGACGTCTGCATTCAGGTCAGCGTACACTCGTATAGAGGAGGTTAATGTGCATACAAAGCAACTGCGGGATGACCTCCGGGGTACTGTGCGAGATGGTGTACCTATAGAACGCTCAGCTAGTGCGAATGAGGTGATCAAGGTTGTAACATACTGGATGGAGCGCTTCAAATTCACGAAGATCTGACGACCTTCCGCGACACCCTCTGCAGGACAAAGTGATGAGCGAGTACCTCGGTAACAGACGGGGCAGTACTCACTGACGGTCGACGCGAAGTTGTCGTCTGCATCATCAAGCATTCCAGTTAGCTATTACGTTGACAAGAAGTAATGAGGACAGAGGTGAGGGAGACGGACCGAGAAGGATCATATTCGCAGCCTCCTTCGAGACATCAGAGCCGGAAATGTTCATTGCAATGCCCAGGTCGGCCTGACATGATATGAGTAACAGTTGTACTCTTCAGTACTGCCAAAGCTCTACCTTCTTAAGTGCGGGGGAGTCGTTGACACCATCACCCGTCCTAGGACAACGTCAGTTCAGAAGCCAAAGACATGCTACAATGCACTTACACTCCGACGATGTGACCCAGAGCCTGAGCACGTTTGACTAACGTATGGCGTCAAGGGCTGTCGACGCCTTGGTATTCTGCAGAGAGAACGTACCAATCTCCAGCTTGTGTTGAGGTGACGTGCGAGCAAAGACGATCTCATTCTTAGCGAAGACTGAGATGCAAGGATGAGTGCCTGGTTTCAATCGGACAAGGGCAGGCTTACTCTGATCCCATTGCCAACCCTGAAGTCCGTCGATATCATCACCATGGATGACAATAGCGTCAACCTCGTCGTCATAGATCTCTTCCACAGGGCGTCCGGTCTTCTTGCTCAGCGTCTCCTTCGTCTCGCCCAAGATGAGGTTGATCTTGCGCGCGATGGCCTCCGCTGTCTTCGGGTGATCTCCAGTGACCATCATGACCTTGATACCCGCAAGACGGAGGGTGCCGATCGCCTCGCGGACGCCATGCTTAGGTGGGTCCTCGAGCGAGATGAGCCCGCAGAAGCAGTACTCGGTGCTCGGGTACTTGTTATCGGTCTTGTTGAACTCGTAGGTTGAGTTGTAGACGTCGCTTGGGAGGAGTTTCTGGGCGCAGGCGATGACACGGTGACCACGCGACGCCATGTACTGCATATGCCCTTTCATGTCAACCCCAGTCCACGGCGAGGGAGTGTAAAGCACGTACATCGTATGCCTGGTCGTACTCAGCTTTGAACTCGTCGGTGATCGGGACCTCCTTTCCGTCGCGAAGATAGGTGGAACATTTCGCCAGGACACGCTCGGGGGCACCCTTGATGTACGCCGTGAGTAGACCTTGCTGGTGCGACTTCTCGACCTGGCACACATAAATCAATGGTCGCCCAGAGCAATGAGGGAGCAACGAGACTCACAATAACCAACGCCCACTTGTTCGAGGAGTTAAACGGAATTTCGAAGACCTTGGGGTGCTGCTTCTGGTACGCGTCGTAGTCCTGAATCTGCCTGCCTGCGAAGCGGATGAGCCCAGTCTCGGTTGCGTCGCCCAGGATCTTCCGTTGCTCAAATGGCAGGTCGGTCCTGTCGAACTTGACGTGCGAGTTGAGAGCCGCGATGTCGACCATCTCGCGCATGCCAGGCGTCCCGATCGAGAACGCTTCGGTGTCGTCGGTGTCATTGTTCGACTGCGCGTATACAGCATCAGCGAAGTGTGCTACCAACAAGAGAAGGGTGATACCATACCTGGAAGGCAGAGTACATGCGGAGGCCGCTCCAGAGGTTCGTCACCTATGTGGTGTTGGTTAGCCGCCAAAGGAGAAAGGGAACACTTCGTTCTTACAGTCATCTGATTCCTCGTCAGGGTACCGGTCTTGTCAGTTGCAAGGAGGGTGAGCTATCGGTACTAGTATGAGTTTAAGCGAGATATAGAACATGTCGAAGTCTTACAGAGCCTGCAGAAAAGGTTAGAGGCGTCTACCATGTGAAGCAAAAGATATATATACCAAGCGTCTCGACACCCTGAAGATCCTTCACCAACACGTTCTGAGCGGCCATACGCTTTGCGGCGATAGACAAGCTGTTAGACAGCGTCAGGTCGTGTCGTTTCACGGATAATGACAGGGTTGCTCACAGGAGCGTGACAACTGAGGGTAGACCTTCGGGAACGAAAGCAACCAGGATCGATACGGCGAAGGTCACTGTCTGTTCACCCTTGCCCTTGTAGACAGTGGTGATGCCAACTACGAAGAAGATGATAGCAAAGAGAATGGCAATACCGGACACCATCATCACAAACCGCCCGCTTAATCAAAATGTCAGTAAGGCATGGCTAGAGCATGAGGGGGACAGACGCACATCTCGACAGCGAGAGGGCTCTGCTTCCCCGTCTCGTTCCCAGTGAGCGCAGCAATCTGACCAATCAACGTGTGGTCTCCCGTCCGGACGACGACTAGAATATCTCTCTGTCAGCCGATGAAGCTAGAGCGCCGCAGAAGGGCACGAGGCGCGTACCTCCCCATCCTTCGCCATTCACAATGAGGGTAGAGTTGAACAGCTGTGAAAGGCCGCGTGATGAGCCAGGGAGGATGTAGCCACGCTCACAGGCCTACCAAGTTCTCGGCCTCAACAGGGCGCGCATCCACGCCGTCAGGTCGAGCGAAGCGTTCTTGGGGTTCTGACTCGCCAGTGAGACTGCTGTTGTCGACTTTGAGGTCCGAAGCCGCGAACACGATCAGGTCCGCAGGGGTCTTATCTCCCGAACGCTAGAAGCGAAAAGCGTTTCATAGCTGAACGCGTAGAGGATGCAATGGGCACTCACGACAAGGACGATATCTCCCTTCACCAACTCAGCCGCTGGGATAGTCATGATCGTCCCATCGCGCACGACCCGTGATGACGGAGGTATCATCGCGAGAAACGACGCAAGAATCGCCTCTGACTTCTGGAGCTGGTAGAATTCAATGAAAGCGTTGAGGAAGGCGACTCCGATCAGGATGCCGCCCAGGTAGGTGTTAGGGAAATTGCCCTGCCCAATGGTGTTGAGCCAAGACTGCCCAGCCGAAGTTCTAAATGACTATCGATACACACCTTGAAATTGATTCCCAGGAGGATGTACTCAAGGATACCGGCAATGATGAGCAGAATGTTGAACATGGTCATCAGACAGTCCCAGTACTGTGGCGCTCAGTATAATGATATCTCACTGGGAAAATGAGATAGAAGTCGCATACCTTGCGCAGCGCGGACTTCTTCTTCGGAGGCGTTAGAATGTTCGGTCCGTAGCGGGAAAGCCTGGCCTTCGCCTCATCCGTTGACAGCCCCGATGACAGCCCGGGGTCTTTGGGGTCGAACGACGTGTCGAGCTCCCCCTCGAGCTCTGCGAACGCGAGCTTGTGCTCGCGGATGTCGACGTCGTCGAGCTTCGAGTCGCCCTCCTGTTCACCGGTCGTCTTCTGGCGAGCGAGATGCTCATAGCCAGCCTCGGCCAGTTCTTTGTCCTCCTTGGTTAGCTCGCGCTTCATCTCGACGCCGCGGGGACGTGCGCCATGGGTGGCCTTCCAGTGCGCGTCGTCGTGCTCGAGCTGACCGGGAAAGGCGACCGCACGGGTGACGGTGATGTCCCCATCGTCTTGAGGGAACTGCGCCGACTTCTCCGAGATCGCGTGAGCGCCGTCCATGGGGCGAGAGATAGCGGTCGCGCGGGGTGAGATGAGAGGGCGGCTGGCCGACAATCCTCTGCGGATTTATGGTGCTGAGGACTGGGGGTGGTTCTGTCGTAAGTCGCCACTCAGGGCGGAGGGTGCCATCCGGTCGCCACTCACCTCGGGCTCGGGATGGATGAAATTTCTTATCAGAGCTGGGCCCTCTATTTTTCGCACATGGGTGGCATGATTGGTCCGCAGACACGACATGCGGAAGGGAGCCTGCCAGAAGAGCGAACGGCCAAAAGCCCGCACTGGCAGAGGTGAATTCGCCGCTGGTCCATCCAACCACTGTTCACCTTATGGGGACGTCACGTGACGCTCTCGCCAGCGGTAATCTCCATCGCGTACCGCGAGAACGGGGCGAAGAAAGATTCCTTTGAACCTCCCATGCTTCTGGCTCTGCCTCGTGCTCGGTATCAAACGCTCTGCAAGATATTTCTGGAGAAGTGTGAGCCATTTCGATCCCTCCGGCGAGGGCGGACGCCTGCTTGAAGCTCAATGTCCGAGCTAGCAGGTCGCTCTCGCCTCGCCATTCATGTCAACGTCCTCGCCATGGTCAATGGAATGCCATAAGGCGCCCGGGATCATCAACGTAACGGCGATAGGCGTGCGAGGAACCTCACAGTCTGCCAGCTCAACAGACGGTAGATTCCCCCACACTTTCACCGATCAGTATCGCTGCTTCTTTCTGCTCGGGGCCACAGTGGCACACATCACAGCGGTTTCTAGGCACTCACCAGCTCTTTGCGTATTTCATCACAACACAGCGCGATATGCGAGCATTGCGGTAAATTCGCGACTGCTTAGCACTTTGGCACCTGAGTCGGATCCACGATAAGCACCATTTCTCCTATCTGTAGAATGATTGAGGTTGTACGCCCATCGGGCACTAGATTCACCGCCATGGGTGTGCTGTGAGTTCTGTGAGTTTATATTCATCGAACACGCAAATCCTTACCCATATATCGCTTGCACCATGGCTAAATGAGCGCAGAGCCGTCCCATGCGTATAGCAAAATCCACGCTGTGACACGACGATGCTTCGCTTCTCCAGCGTATTTGATGCCGAGAACCTGTATCGAGTGCACCACAGTCAAAATCATGGCACGAAGCTGGCGGTAGAAGGTCAAGAAGGTCGATCCGAGGCATAATCATCCATTTCACTTCCACTCGGCATTTCTCGGCACATGGCGCCACGAAGGAGTTGCCAAGCCGTTCTCGGCACACTTCGCCATGATGTCGTCGCGGACATTTTGAATGGGGGCATTAGTGGTTACGCGAACACACGCATACGATGTGTCAGAGTCACCAGTAACTCTTTGCACATATCGCCACGCTACAATGCAATATGCGAGGGCTGCAGAGCATTTAGATTGGCTCTGACATCCTAGCACTTTGACGTGGTTGACACTGTTGTCCAGGTCCGTAGGACAATTCAGATCGTACGTCAATCCAATCCGGAATGCCTGCTATGAGTGCTCCGTGAGTTCTGAGAGTTTGGAAGCAGTGGAGACGCAAATCCTTACGCGTTTACTATGGGTAGAGGGCCCGACCCATGAGACTAGCGCGCAGCGTAATCCACGCATTTAGGAAGTGCGCTCACTATTGCTTCGCTTCTTTGGCGTATTTGACGTGGACCACTCACCACAGTCAAAATCGTGGAATGAAGCTGATGGTAGAAAGTCAAGAAGCTCGAGGGTCGTCATAATGAGTCGTCCTCGGCGATGATACTTCCTCTCGGCATCTCTCGGCACGCGGCGCCACAAAGCTGCTGCTGAGCTTGCGCATCGTCACATTGCCACGAGCGCGTAGTGTTAACGGAAGTTGCAAGTTCGACTGGTCACACGAGCACACGCAGCGAGAATGTCAGAGCAACGAGAGCATTGACTAGAATGTACATTATGGTATAGATACATCTCTATAAGGCGCATCTGCATCTAGTAGTAGAACGAGTCCGTGTAGGTCTGGTCCCTGAATCGCACGTCATCCGTCATCCACCTCTCCCCCACATCTACTAGCAGCCTCTTTATTCTACGGGGGCGATGTCCTGCTTGAGGACGTACCGGTAGCGGACCTTGCCCGCCTTGACACCCTCAAGCGCCTTGCCCGCGTCCTTCATGGGGAGCTCCTCAATCCAGGGCTTGATGTCCTTCTCCGCCGCGAGCTGGAGCATCTCCATCATGTCCTCCTTCGAGCCGATGTGCGAGCCGCCGATGAGGCAGCCGTTGTTCGTAATGTCGAAGGGGTGGAGCGAGGGCAGCGGCTGGTCGACGTCGGGCAGGCCGACGGTGATGTACTTGCCGTGCACGTAGAGCATGGAGAGGATCGCGCGGAGCGAGACGCCTGCGGGGAAGTGGTCGACGGTGGAGATGAGGATGTCGAACGTCATCTCGAGGTCCTTCCAGTAGCCCTACACGCACATCTTGTTAGCACGTTCCTCTGTGATATGTGAGCACAGCGCGACTTACATCAACATTAGTGTCGACGACGTGGTCAGCACCCATCTTCTTCACGTCCTCCGCCTTCGCGGTGCCGCGGGTGAACGCCCACACCTCAGCGCCCATCGCCTTCGCGAACAGGACGGCGTAGTGGCCGAGACCGCCGATGCCAATGACGCCGACCTTCTTGCCCGGACCGCAGCCGTAAGCCTTGAGGGGCGAGAAGACGGTGACACCGGCGCAGAGCATGGACGCCGCGTAGCGCGACTCCAGCTTCTCGGGGATAGGGAAAACGAAACGCTCGTGCGCGCGGATGCCGGTGGAGTAACCACCCTGGGTCTTGACACCGTCAGGGTATTGGTGGTTCTGCAGCAATAGCATGTCAGCACGTCCGATCTTAATTACTTACTCGGATTGAGAGGTACTCACGTATGTGTGGATCATACCGGGGCAGTAGTTCTCGTAGTTGTCATTGCACGCGCGGCACTTCAGGCAGCTGCCAACCTGCGCGCCGACACCGACACGGTCTCCGGGCTTGATGTCCTTCACCTTCTCGCCGACGCGCGTCACCTTGCCGACAATCTCGTGGCCGACAATGAGGGGGATGTTTGCGGTGCCCCAGCCACCGGTGAGGGTGTGCAGGTCGGAGCCGCACACACCGCAGTGCGTGATGGCGACCTCGACGTCCTCGGGACCGAAGTTCTTGGGCTGGAAGGGCGTCACGGTGAGCGAAGACCACGCAGAGGGGTCTGTATGGAGTTGCGTCAGCGCCATGCATTCATAGCTACGTCGCGATAGTAGAACTACTCACCAGTCATCGCGTAGCCCTTGAATTCGAGTTCCTTCTGAGCAGCCATTTTAGTGTTCTGGTAGGGGATGTAGATGGTCGTGAGAGAGGGTAGATGTGTGGTATCGAGTGTGCAGAGAATGATCGTCTTCCGTGAGTATATATACCAGTGTGTAGTAGCCGGTCGCGACGGCTTTTTTCTGCGAAAAGTTACTGGCGTTTTCGAGGCCGAGGGCTGCTGAATAAGTGCAGGCGGCGCCCCATTGACGTCGCTATCCGCTAACACCTCGAGGCCCGCGCCCTGACGAAAGCGTAGACTCAACATTATGCCGATCGGATACGGTGAGCAAAATGAGCCGCGTTGTGGATTCGGAGGCAAGGAACATCGATGAACCGTCGAGAATTGTGTGTGCATGCCTTTGCCAGGCAACGAGTGTCTCTTACAGCAACTGTTATCGACGAAGACTTCAACGGGTGACTAATTCCTCTCACCATATACACGTAAAACCCCAAGTGCTTCAGAACCTTGTTGGAAGAACTTGCGCAGCAAGGTTGTAAGGCTTTCTTGAAGCCTTCAAGCTTCAATAAGTCAGGAACAAAACGTTGACGTAATGGGAGTAATTAGGACGATCACAAGCGCCGGCATTGACCCTCGGCGCTCGGACGACGGGATTCGCCACAACCGGCTCGGGCCCGGAACCAAAGTGGAAATGTGCGCCACGGCGGCCTCCGCTAGTACACCTCCGTCTCCGGCTCGAGAAGAACACGTCGGGCGAGCAGACTCTATTGACTGAGAGATCGTCTGAATAATACGCACCAGTGTATTCAGCAAGACTGGCTTCCGACCGGCGTTCATTTGGGGCTTTGAAAGCGGAGGGTTGCTCAGCGGCGAAGCTGGTGCATGTTAGGACCACCGGTAGGCGGGTGCGTGGGGTGCCGTGCAAGCAAGTTTCTAGAGACTTCCAGCCGTTCAGGCTATCGATCTCAGTAACCAGTTGACTTCAGTGTGTCACTGGCTGGGGGAGAGCTGGTAGGTATCTTCGGGTACCGTGACTTCGAGGAAGCGCATCGTCGAGAAGTGTCGCAGATCGGGCGTACTAGCAGAAGGTTAACCAAAGTTAAGCCTGAGCCAGTCGCTGAACTCAGTGCATCGCAGAGAAGAGGGCACTCAGACAAGCCAGATACAGTTGCGATTGCACCCTTGCAGAGAGAACCTCGTTAGCAGGCAGAACGCGGAGCTGATCCACGGCTGCTGATTGTCCACAAATCGAGGGTTCCAACGCCGCGAAGTCGCCATCCCTTCGCAGGCATGACCACACGCACGGCAAGGGCTGGGAAGGGCCAGGAGGGATATCTCAGATTGCCACGGCTAGACGCCGTCTTGTGTGCTTCGACTCCTTCAGGCTTCGAGAAGGCGTTCCGTTCAGCCTTCAGGTGGCTCCGAAGGTACATCGGGTGGAGGCGATATATTATCAGCGATCCTGGATCCAACGGTCTTGTTGTGCTCGGTCTCACACAGCCTGGATCTGGACCGTCCACACCTGGCTCAAGACGGCAATGACCTCGCGCATGACGTCGGGACTCACGGCCATGCACGGTGATCGCGTCTCGGTTCGGCAGCAGTTGTTGGCGTATAGGGTGAGGGGATGGCATTGACACAGGAGTCTGTAAGCGACTGCTGTATCGTTGCATTGAGTTGACAGCTACTCGCCATGTCGGCGGACAACACAAGCTAGCGTGTGTTGCATTTATGTCGAGGTTGAAACGTCGAAGCTAGAGAACGGCGGCGGGACTCAAAGTGCCCGCGCCCATCGTGAATAGATAGGGTACAAAGGGACCGTACACAGTACAACAAGGTCATCATGGGATAGTTAGTCCGGCATCGTGATCATAAGTCATCATAATCCTGTCAGGTGATGGCGAGGTTAGAGTCGACCGTACAAACGAGTTGACGGAAGGCTCACCATCGTCAGTAGGCAAAGTCCGGAGCTTGAGGCGATCGGGCAATACAACAATCGAGTGATAAAAACTGCAAGGCGGACGGACAACAAGGCTCGCGCAATCGTACAACAGACTGTGGCGGCGACAATAGGTATACAGTAGAGCAGAAAAAGTGGGGAGGAAAACGGTTCAGCGAAACGCCACGGCCGCGAGGAGAGCTAAAGGGCCAAGAAAGCTAGGACGAGCTCGAGGTTTACAAGCTCTCCTTGAACTTTGTGCCGTTATCGAACTTGCGCATGGACCTAACGCTGAACGAGGGTGTTTGGACAGAGAAGTGGCGATCATCCTGCTGCTGCACCTCCGGTTGGCTCTCCTGCGGTAGTGGAGGCACAGTGAGCGATACCGGTCTCGACACAGGGGCCGTGCGGATGTTAGGGGTCAGATCGTCCTCCAGGTCAGACGACGCGAACGAAGGTCCGGGTGAGAGCGGTGGAGCATACACGGCGGATGGTGCGCTGAGTTCGACCTCGACCGAATCCGTGCTCAAGCTCTGCGCGAGGCTCGGCGGGGGATGTTGTGCCTGGGCAGCGCGGGCCGCAGCGAACGTCGCCGGATATGTGCTCTCTCGCTCCCGAACACCATGCGCGCCCTCTTCGCCTCCGAAGGCATTTGGAATTCGCTCGTCGGAAGCGTCCCATTCGTCTCCCTCCCCTGCGGACGCCTTGATCCAGCCACCGCGCCTGCCGAAGAGGCGTGCGAGGCGCTCGCGGATCCCGGGAGG
The DNA here is from genome assembly GCA_022385745.1 of Cubamyces sp. BRFM 1775. Classification (NCBI taxonomy): domain Eukaryota; kingdom Fungi; phylum Basidiomycota; class Agaricomycetes; order Polyporales; family Polyporaceae; genus Cubamyces; species Cubamyces sp. BRFM 1775. The sequence continues at coordinate 258,505 of MU278475.1, read as the reverse complement.
GCCAATAGGGGCCTCGGATGAGAAATCGCGCGTCCGGGCCCGAGCTCTGCGCCGATGGCGCTCGTAAGGGGTGGGCTCGTGGTTGCGCAAGAGAATGAAGATGCCGATGCACGAGATGAGGAAGATGGCGGCGAGGACGACGACAAGGGCGATGAACCCGCCGAACGAGCCCCCAATTTCTGGACGGTTTTGTTCCATGTCTGCGCTCTGAGGGGGCACGTCTATTAATCTACAAAAGGATTTCTGATGTATTTTGCTCATACCGGTGGGAAAGGTGGGACGGGAGTGTCAGTGGGAGGAGTGGATTCACCAGCTCGACGGCGTAAAAGTCCCATTACGTCAATGTTGTGGGGTAAGCGCTCTACGAATGGCGACCAGGACTCTAGCAGAACAACTAGAGAGTATAGAGAGGTATTTCGCGGAAGCTCAGCCCTAGAATACAGAGGGAGGCGGTGGACGTCGAGAGACAATGTCTCGAGCGTCGAGTAGGGAGAGGACAAGCCTGTGCAGAATGCCTCAACAGTGCTCACACGCAGTGGAGTGACCGTCTGCATTCCTCGATTTCGGCTGTTAAGTTCCCCTCATTTGGCCAATAAGTACCGGATATAGATTAGGTAAGTTTTACGTGTAACCCACGCCGCCTTCTCGACCAAGTTGGCAACTGTCAACGTCAACCCTGGAGAGTCAGCTCGGCGGAGTATTGCTGTACTGTAGGTCCCTCTGATACACGAGGAACAACAGCCATCTCCATCAACCGGCGCGTCTACGTATTTATTGCCTACTAGGGTAGGTGAGTTTGTTCTCGAGTCTGCGAGCGATGCGGTGGCGGGACACCTTCAAGTGTCCGAGACTCGAGAGGAATGCGCGCCATATTCGAACTCCGACACCTACCGTAACTACTAACTAGTGCCGGAACGCGTCTTGCACCTTATGGAACCCAGCCCATATTGAATACCGCAGACGTCGCTATTCGTTGTCAGCGAGCTTTGGAAGTGCTACCAACTCATCTCGAGCCACCCTTACTGTCGTTACACCTTGCTGCCACGTCAAGTCAGCGCGTCCCCAACTGTCACCGAATTGATTCGAACGCACCCTTCCTCCCCCTCAATTATTCCTCAAGGCCTTGGTACTCCCTCACGCACATTAGGAACTCACAACCCGCGCCGAGACCTTTGGTGGCAATGCGTGCCCAACAAGGTTTGCACTCAATTCTGACGAAGCTCGCACGCCGAATTCCGCGTCGACACGAGGAATCGCTCTGGGAGTATCATGAACTGAGCGGTGTGTGATTCAGAACTGCCTCTGTACGCAGCCTTCTATGTTCGCTAACTGGAACGTCCAGTATGTTTTCCCCTATAGACTGCCATTCAGAAACCTGGGTATAATGGGTACGCGTCCCCGCGAGCACAGATATGCTCGGCAGAGACGCGCCCCCAAGCGTAACGTACAGCGCGTCGAAAAGACAGAGGCGCCTAAAGGACCGTATAGATACAACGAAGCGAAGTGAGGTGAGTCCTCAGCAAGCCCAAGCGCAACTATGCTACATCGTATCTCGAAGGAATCGTCCGTCGTCAACATGTCGTCAAGCATAAGTCGCATACGCGTCATGAAGATCATAGAGCAGCACTGTGCGGATGCCGGAAGGAAAGAAGTCGGCGCATACGTACGACGGAATCGCGGCAAGTCGCGGGCGACGCGTCAAGCCTGCTCCCTCGAGCCCTCGCACGATAGGAACGAGCTGTAGTCGACCTCGAACGGCGGGATGCCGTAGTTGACGGCCTCGGCGCCGCCGTTGCCAATCCCGTACTGGCGGAGGCCCAAGGAGTAGCACTCGAGGTCGGCGGTGATGTCGTACGGATCCAACAAGGGGACAGGTAAGCCCTCCTCTTGCGGCTCGGCGGGCATGGGGAACTCGACGGTGGGGTCGCCCAGCGGCGGCGGCATGCCGGTGCTGTGGATGTTTTGTGGGAAGTCGGGAACACGGGGCGTGATTTCCATGTCGGCCTCGGGTATAGTGGCGACGAGCCCCGGGTGCACGTCGGGCGCCATGCTGCGTGCCCAGGGGTCGCCGCCGTCCGACACGACCTCGAACGCGGGCAGGTGCGGGTGCGTCAGAGACGACGGCTGCGACGGCTCAGCGCGCGGGACCATGCGCGCCGTGACGAGGTCGTCTCTTGCCCAGCCGGACAGCGACGAGGTGATAACTGTGAGAGGAGAGGGGAGAGTGGAGATGGTGGCGGCGCGTCGTCGCCGCTCGAAGAGCGGGCTCGGAGGCGGAAGGGGGTATACGCCAGAAGAAGAGGAAGAGGAAGCAGGGGGGAGCATAGTGGTGAGAGGATCGACCGCGGCCGGGATGACCTGCGGTTCGGGCATAAGGCGCGGATCCGAGACGAGTTGAGGCTCAGGTATATACTGTCCTTCAGGATTCTGAAGCTAGCACCAAGGTCAGGATAGTTTGTGTAGTCTCGCGATCAGCGTACTCACTGTGATTTCGCAGCCGACGGGCGAGGATTGTTCCGAAGGTTCTCCCGAGAAGAACATTGGCGACGGCTCGCTGATGGCAGAGTCGAACGAGAAGATGCTCTGGTCGTCGGACTCCGAGTATTCGTCGCCAAAGTTGATGTACTCCGTCAAGATATACGGAGGCATGTCGCTGTACGAGAATGATCTCTTGGGCGCGAGCGGGCGGTCGGACACCAAGGACGGCATCGAGACCATAGCCGACTGGGACATGTAGGCGCGCGGAGGCGGCGGCATAGGCATCGGGATCTCGAGGTGCGTCGTCGATCGCGACTGTGACTGCGACTGGGAGACGGCGAACGCGTTAGCGAACGGATTCGACTCCTCGCTCGACGGCGTGCCCGGAGGCTCGGGTGAGGACGATGAGCCTGCGCTCCCGGGCGTCGGGCAGTCGTACTGATTTCGGGAGGCCGGGCGACGGTCGTGGGCCGAGACAGCGCGGCGGCGGGACGCCTTGCGCACGAACTCCTCGACCTGCTCGCGACGCGAGAGCAGGGCGGGGTGCCGGCGCGGCTCGCTGCGGGGCTTCTTGGGCCGGTAGACGTAGTTCGGGTTGGCCGCGGCGTGCTTCATCGCCTCGACCTTGGCCCGCTCGAACCACGGCTTCTTGTCGTCGGCGGAGAGCGCCTTCCACGCATCGCCGGCGCGCTTCGAGAGCGTCTTCTCCTTGGGATCGGAGACGTTGTTCTCGCCCTTGTGCTTCTCGACGTAGTCTCGGCGGAAGAGAATGAACGCGTTAGGAGGACGCGGAGCCCAGGACGGATCTAACTGGCGTTTGATCTTATATCGACGCGTCGACGTCGGGTTGTGGTACGGCGTGTATGTCGACGAGGTATCGGTGGCATCCGAGAGACTCCTTGCACGCACGCTGGAGTCGAGGGAGAGGCTTCTAGGGATAGGGTTGCGAGCAGCGCGGGGGGTGCTCGCGAGGGGTAATGAGGGGTAGGCGTGCAAGGAGTAGGCGGTGGAGGTCGTTGCGGTCGTATACAGAGTATCGTTGCTGTCGTTAGAGGGAGACCATCCGCAGATGCTCCCTGCTCTAGTCGGAAGTGCGAACATGGCCGGAGGCGGAGGGGATGGGGAGGGAGGAGATTAGGAGCGTCGCGGGAGCGATTGCATGAGCGGGAGGACATGATCTTTAATACGAAGTGCGTCCCCTGTGTCGGGCGAGCGTAGAGAGGATGTCTGAGTTTCCTGGACGAATCTCAGCCCCTCCGACGGCCAGACCGCACCCTCTGCAGCCAGACGAGCGGGCGCCTAGGGCGCAGTCGGCGTTCAAATCAAGTCGGATCGCAGATCGAGGTCCAACAAAAAGAAGCTGATGGGATCCCCGATCTGAGCTCTCGGCAAGGACAGGCGCCGAGCGTGCCATGAGGCTATCAACCTCCGTTCCAACTCAGCTACTCCCCCCTCTCAGCCTTTTCCAGTCTATCCGCGCCCTTTGCGCCCTCGCACGCCGGCTCCGAACAGGTCGACAAGCCGCGCAATTTTTCTCCATATCCGGAACCAAATCCCAGCTCAAAGGCACAGCGACCTCGGCGTGTAGTAGGGATTGTGTGGCAACTCGAGGGTCACCCTGCGCGGGACTTCAGTTGACCAGCCTTATGCGGTGGCACATATCAGAAATGGGCCATGGGTGGCATGCGCACTCTGCGCGGGAGCCCGTATTGCCTGCGAATGAGAGCTCCTGATTCGCCGATTCCTCGGCTGTCGCACCGCAAGTGACCCTTCCATAATGAAATCGAGGGACCCACGGGCCGTGCATCATCAGCGTCCGTCGAATTCGAGAATGAAGACAGAGGGGACGAGGGGGACGAAGGGCGCACTCGGAATACGGCGGCTCATCTCCGTTTCCTTCTTTGGGAGCACCTCTACTCAACACCCTGATTCTCCCGGGCGGTAAACGGGCCCTGTGAGTTTCCCCCATCAGCAATAAAATGATTCCAGCTTCTTATTGTCGGCAGCAATGATGGATTAATATAATCGCCATTTTGTGATTACCCCTGCTTCCCCGTGCCCCGTTCAACAATTCGAGTGAGACGTCGTGAGTCCGAACAGTGCTTCTGGGCCCGACGTGAAAGTTACATAGGCCTCGAAGGCAGGCTAGTGAAGAGAGGATGGCGGGGAAGCTCGCTAGCAGTTTGCTCTCCGCTGAGCGTCGGAGAATTTCGCGCGGAGAGTTCGGTACGGCGGAGGAACAGCCGTCAACCAATGAGAGGGTGAGCAGGACCCGCTGAGCCCAGAACCAGCTTAATCACCTGCCATCCCAGTTGCGGCAAGGACGAATGGGAATGGCCACTCGGTCTGCGGACTTTGCACTCGCGGGCCTAAACGCGCCATGCGACCGGAAGGTTCGAGCCACTTGCGTGTGCGCGAGGGGAGACTGGCCGGCTTGACCGTCAGCACGAGTGGCACAACCCTCCCCCCTACAATACGCGCGATCTCCGCGAAGGAGACAAGACGCCTCCCGGACATCCGTAACCGGACTTAAGAGCCATTCTGGGCCGCAGTGTCCCTGCGCGGTGAGGATAGAGTTTCCACGAACTCCTATCCTATCGATCGGGGAGTGGTGCACGAGGACATCCCTCGCCAGGGTGCGGAGAGGGCACATGCAGATGTTCGCGGGAGAATGCTCTTGGAGAGGCGGAAGGTAGGAGAGTGTTCGAATTGCAGGCCCAGAAAGACGAACAACCTTTTACCCGCAGGCAAAGCTCGTGGTGTTCCAGCCCGGTATTCGTCAATCCCTCGGGGCCGGGACCGGAGGAGCATAGGAAGAGCGTGAAACACTCGTCATTTCAGCGAATCACTGTGGTGACATTCTATACTTTCGATACTCATCCCTTCACTCTGCTCTTCTCAGTGCCCAGATTCAGCAACGTGCAGAGTGGTTGAACTCGGTCAGCAGACTCTGCCGCGACTGCCCAACGTGGTGATGATGCCACCCAGATCCCATAGATTCGGGGTGCTCTCCCCCAAAGTGCACGTTGGCTATAGAACCTGAACGAAGGAGCAAGAGCGTTGGATAACTGGGATCTCTACTCACGCGCGATATAGGGGAACCCGCATATGCTGACCAGCTTCCCACGATCGGCGCGGAACGGAGGTGCAAGCGCAGACGTTCAATAGGCAAACATCGGGTTAGTGCAGGGCGCAAGTTAGCGTAGCTAGCTCTCCAAAGTGCTACCGACCTCACCAAAAGACTCGCTGAGTAATGGAGGTTTGAAGAGGGTCGCCGTTAGCACGTCAGATGGACGCTGCGAACAGCGCGACCCCAGAAATACTGGCCGCCTGGTACACACGAGCCCAGCGGCGGCCGCGCGGCCATCTGGAGCTGTACGGGTAGGCAAGTGCGCAATCATCAGGGCCTGCACTCTGGGGGCCCAGAGTCCAGACCATATGGGTGGTTATCGGTAGGAAGGGAATCTCAGATCAAGGGCCTGATCGACTTGCTTCCGCAACAATGCAGGCGACGCGGGGCGCAGATGCCATCGCTGGCCGAACGTAACCTGAGCAGCGGAACGTATGCTGCACAAGAGCGATTGAGTTGCGGACTCTTAACGTAATCGGGGCCGAACTTTACGTTTTTGAGGAATGGAGAAGCTCGACAGAGGATATACAAGCACACACATCTTGTTGTCGTTCGAGGGACGACGTCGCGAGCTCAGCAGCGCAGAGAGAGGCGCGCGCCATGCGCAGGTGCAGTTCTGATGGTGACCCGTCGTTGTTATTGTGAAGAGCTGGGTTTCGGGCGGAGTGCCTGCGGGTGCCAGAGGCGGAGTTGCGTGCAGCTGCGTAGGCCAGTCACATCGTAGCAGACGCTTGACGCGCACTGTGATCAAGGGCTCGCGTGGGCGTCGCGGCAGCATGAGGGACAGCAAGAGCTCCCGTACTCCCGTCAGACAACGAAGATCCGTCGAGAAGCTCCCGGGGGTGAGGTTTGACCGATAGGCTTTTGGCGGGACACATCGCAGCGCGGAGCTGTCCTCGAAGGGAAGCGCGCGCCCACGGTTGTACGATGTGTGCATCTTCAGCCCTGATTGAGCGGACAATAGCGGGTTCAGAGACCTCGGCCGGAAGCCGGAAGCAGCTGCATCATCAGGGCGACCGTAGCATAAAATCTTGCTTTCTGTCGTGCAATACTGCGACGACCAATGCTCTTAGTACTAATATCTCAGGGATCCAGCAGCAAGTCCACGTACTAAGATATAGTCCGGGGAAAGGTGGACGGCTTATGCGCAAGTACATCCATTGCCATGGCTTCGTTCGCGTCAACGCACCAATTGCAACACGCGTGGTTATCCAGAGAAAGTGATGCGATTATCGTCAGTACCAGTACATGGGTGACTGGGTAAACGCAGCCTTGAATCTCTCGGCGTGAGACGCAAAGACCATCAACGGCTCCCTCCACATGAAGAACATCCCCGTTGCCACAGGAAGGACGCCCGCCACCAACACGCCAAGGGTTCGGGACCTCTTTGTACCGGGGAGACTCCCAAGTTGCGGCCGAAGCCAGGTATTCCAAATGACGGTCATGCCTTCGACAGCGTGCCAGGCGACGCAAGCCGTCAGGCCGACGTAGCCCAACCAGCTCCTCCACGGCCATTCTTGCAAGGCGAACTTGACGTACTCGTAGTCAAGCTCAGATGGGCCGACCGCGAAGATTGGGGAAGACGGGTCGGCAGGAGCAATCCTATGCGTGAAATAGTGGAGGGCGACCGCGACGGCAGCCGTATATCCGGTGATGCTGAGGATGCTGGTGAGGCGACGAGCGGGCTTCGGCGCAAGCACACGCTTGAGAAGAGCGGAGAGGGGGTGGACCATCAATGGAGCGAGAACAAGATATTTCTCGCCAAACGGCGTCTGGTAGTACTCTCTGCCGAGCAGCTGCCATACATACATCGTTCGTTTGAGACCGTCCATATACCGGCTCGCCACCACCTGGACTCACCATGACTTGAGAGGCAAGCGACGTGCCTCCGAGGTTCGCCATGACCGGCGCCGTCAGATGAATGAACACGAAAGTGGTAATGAACGGGGCCGATCCATGAGCAATTCGGGTCAACGCAGGCTGCGTGATCAGCGTGAGCCGCCGCAGGAAGGATTTGTTGGGCTCAGCAGGTTCATCTGACATGGTGGTCGATGCGCGACCAGAGAGATGAGGGCTGGCACCGTTTTATGAGCTGTCGACAACTGCGGTCAGTAATGTTGCCGTGGCCGGAGACGTGCGTAAGTTACGAGCGACTATTGGGCGTTCCGAGATGTTTGTTTGGTCCCGAAGCTCTTGCCAAACAAACGCTTCCCAAAGCAGTAACTGCTAATTTGTACCACCACCATCCCTCTCGGCGCTTACACCAATGAGCTCCTCGCGCTCCTCCTCGTCTTCTCCTGAGCCTGAGAGTATTCGCGACATCGTGAAGAAGTCAAAAACGAAACAGAAGAAGACGAAGGAGGCGCAGGATGCCTCTGTGGTGGATACGCATGGCAAAAATGAGGGCGACAACCCTAACTGGGATTACAAGCCTCCGGACGGCTACAAGGCCATGAACATGAAGGTGGACGAGGGACCATTCGACTGGGATTCAATAAAGGACAACGATGACTTGGAGCTTTGGATAGTGCGAGTACCTGATGGCGTACGCTTCCCTTCCTACGTTGGACACTGCACACGTCTTGACATAACATGTGCTCTTGCAGCTAAAGCCTAAGCACCTCCAAGACGCGAAGCTCGAAATCTCGGCTTCTTCATCCAAAACCGCTCGCGTAGGCTCTATAGAACGCAAAAGCACGACGTACGATGTATGGAATTTGGGCGAGGACGAGGCAGACACGATCGGTGGTGAGGAGCTGCGAGGGCTCACTGCGCTCTTGCCTAGAAGCAAGCATGCAGGAAAGCTGTATCAAGGTGTGTCCAACCTCGTTCTTTGCTGCTGCACGATCTCTCACCGCTACTTCACCAGCCCCGAAACCCATCGCACGACGCCTAGTAGTGTCAGCGCGTCCCACACTTCCAACGCCTCAGTCTTCTCCGGAAGCATCACCCGTCTCTCATCAAAACCCTTCACGACCAAAATACCCCAAGGAGCTTCTCACACACCGATTCATGCCGTTGGGTTCACAAGCACCAGTCGAGGACGACAGCGCTATGGACGTAGACGTGCCTTCCCACACCCAAGCCGCGAAGGAACACAAGGTAGGCGAGGATAGCGAGCGGCCGAAGAAAAAGAAGAAAAGCGGCATCGAGTCCCCTACCAAGTCCAAGAAGTCCAAGGTGGCATCATAGCGCATGCTCTACCCATAATACTGCCCTTAAGAATATATCACTTTGTCGCCTCGCGTTCGGTGTGTCCGCAGAAGAGAAGTGTGTTGGCAATAAGGGTAACGACACAGTGTCAGGGGATTAGAGCGTGGGGTAATCCAAAGGTGCATAGCAATAATACAAATAAGTCTGAAAGCAAGACATACCGCATCACCCAACCCAAAAGTAAACCTCAGCCAAGCTCCATCTCGTCCCCTGCACGAGCCTTGCCCTTCGACGCAGAAGAAGTCCGTGCGTCCACCCCGTTCGCCCTCCCATTCGCCGCAGCGGCGAGCGAAGAGCTCGCGACAGGCCGTGTTTCCGGCAGACGCGCCAGGTTCTCCCGGACCTCGTCCTCGATGCCCGCGTAAACGCTCTCCTGCGGAAAGCCGATGATGCGCCCAGGCTGCTCGCGCTCCTTCTCCTCGAAGACGCCCCCAATGACGTCTACCCAATTTCGCCGCGTCCGCACGAGCTCCTGGAGTTGATCGGGGACATGCAGCTGGTTGTGCTCGTCGGGACTGAGGCCAAGCGCAGCAGGACAGGGCGGGAGCGCCGCAGTGCCCGTCAGGCCCATCCCGTTCGCAGAACCGGGAGGCGGGTCGCCCTTCTGCTTCTTCTTCTTGTTCACCTTCGGCCCATCCTTCTTCTGCAGCCTCGAGTAGAGCGTCGTGATGTTCTTGTCGAGCGCTTCTCGTCCGTCTACGTACTCCTGATACGCAAGACGGTCTTCCGCAATCGCAGCAAGCCGCATTCGGCGGGCTTTATTCGTGGCAAGCACTGTTCGCAATTCGCGTTGGGCGTGGCGGAGCGCTGTCGCAATGGGGTCGTCGACTGCTTCTGTGTAGTCGGGCTGAGGCGGGCGGATCAGCCTCGAGTATATTGTCCACATTGCGAGGGCACTTACGATTTCGTCGAGGAGGCCATGAAATCGCATCACCTTCCGCATACGGTCCTCCAAGTCCGCCACATTGAGCTTGTCGCGCGCTGCGGCTGCGGCTGCACCATTCGTCCCAGGCCGACCCTCCATCGCTTCCTCTGCCGCTTTCACACCCTTCCATTCGGTGGCGTCGTGCATAGGAATCAATGCGCTCACAACACGTTCGGTTAACGGCCCGTGCCCCCGTTCTTCCGTGAGGAGGTCGGAGTCGCCAAGCGTCGAAGGTTCCCACTTCGGGAGCACGTTCGACGGCGTCGGATGCGCATTTGCACGTGTCGCTGCGGTACCCGGGAGAGGCCCGCCGTAGAGATTGGTATCTTCCTCCTCCCAGAGCTGCGAATAATGTCGTCCTAACTTGGGCATAATGAACGGTTCGACCTCGTCCGCTGTATACTGCAGAAAGCCAATGTCCTCTTCCTTAATAGGTCGTAACCACGGTTCTATACTTGTGTAGAACGTGGTGACCAGAACCTGGTTGGGCTGCTTGCTTTTACTGAAGTCCTCTGTGACTTCGGTTGGCTTGCTGGGCCCAGGTACAGGTCGAGGGGCGACAGGCGGTCGTTGGGGGAGTAATGATACGGCGGGTGGGAGAGCAAAATCGGGACCGGCGGGCTGGAAAGGCGGGGCTATCGGCAAGGAGAATATGATATAATGTCTGTACGACCAACCTTGTTGAAAACGGTTGATGTAGATGGGAACTTAGACGCCTTCTGCGTCGGTGGGTGTGGATGAGTATGGGGTGGCAGTGGCGACGCTTTGCGAATTTTGGGAGGATCTACGACTACTGTAACTAAGCGTGTTAGAAGCGGCGTACATGTAGACTGACCTGGCTCCAAGTCGCTCGAGTCATCCAGTTTACGCTTCTTCTTGTTCTTTTTCTTCAGTTCCTCAGCAGCTCTAGAAAGTCATGAGCACTGGACATGGTGGGCTGGATCACAAAGATGGAAATGATGTGGCTAAGCGGCCTTGCGCCACAGTAGCCTCCATGATCTCCTCATATCATCTCACTATCCCAGAGAGCAGTCCTGGACAGCTTTGAAGCGAGCGATAGATATTAGGGAAGCGGTGAGGCTGTGAATTGCCAATCCGCCCCCCGTTCTCTACAGATTGCGCAATTGGAGAGACTGAGGCTTACCGCTTTCGCGAGTCTATTGAGGACGGTGAAGGTCCCGGCATAGGTGCTGGAAGAGAGGACAAGCGGTTCTTGGGTGGTTGTGGTTGAGGCTGAGAGGAGGCTCTGCTCTCGTCTCCGTTAACGGAGGGAGTGTCTGAGCCACCAGATGGATAGGAACAACAGGAAGAGATAACGCGAAGCCGGGATAGAGAGTGCCACAATTACAGGCATAGTCGGAGATCATGACGGAAGGGCGAGCAGAATCAACGCAGGTCATTGGGCCAAAGAGTCCGTAGCGAAACCGAGTTTGGGGAAGATACAGTGTAGTGGCATGCAGGCGCGGTTGTCGGAGGTATGTGGATGAGGAGTTCAAGGACACATTGCAGAGACGGCACCACAGAGCCAAAAGGAAGATACGACCAAGACATATTAGCGGTTGACAACGTTCGTTGTGGCAAGCAGGACAATAGTGCATTGTTGGTGACCAGTTCGCGAGTTCAAAGCAGGAGAGGGGGCGTGGCAAGTGTGGCAAAGGACCCATGAGAGACCCGTGAGATCACGTCCGAGTGACGAGGACCGTGAGACCATATCAGGTTATGTTTACACGCGCGTTTGGACACGAAGAGCGCAAGCCAATATATGCATTGGGCAGCAGCGCGAATGACAGGGCCATAAGGAGTTTGGTGAAGCGCAAGTGTCCGAAGTGTTCGGAGAGGAATGATAGGTTGGATATACCGGACTCGTCAGTTGGGGCGTGTCTAAATGAGATGTTAATACGCACAACCGCGCTCTCTCTCCGCCTTCTGCAGGGCCTTCGCCTTGCTCTTCTCCTTCTCCTTGAGTCGTCGCATAGATTCCTCGATGGCACGCATGTCATCTCCTGCTTTCCTAGCGCGTTCGAGGCTCTTCTGTTTAAGCGCGGTAAGCTCCGCATGTAGTTGTTCAAGTTCATCTGTCGGTGGGACCGTGTCTGGAGGACTATGGAAGAGAGAAGAGCGGATTGCGGGGAGAGCGGCGTATGGTGAGACTGAAGACGACATGGTGTGGTTCGGGCAACCGGGCCGCCAGATGTGGTCAAAAGCAGAGTCCCCAGTCTGCTGAGTCCTGTCAGAGCCCGCGACGAGCAGCTGAGGCGGGCGGCGATGGTGGTTGGGGAGAGCGAGGAGGATGCTGGACGAGCACTGTCGCGAGCAGATCCAAGTTCGTAGACGCCCAGCGCTGCCCGAGGCGTCCGTTACAATGGCTGTTGGTTTAGGCAGGCGGTTCCCACGAGTACTGAAGCACAAAGCTGTCCGCTACAAGTTGCAAACAACCCTTCACGTTCACGTCCTTGGCCCTCCACGCCCCGCTCTCACGGAAACGTCCTTTGTCTCTCGCCGTCACCGCGTGTGCGTAGTCTGTGCGCAGGATGGACTCGAGGCAAGACCTGTTGTTTGATGCAGACACTCACAATGTCGACGACTCGGAAACAAGCTCGGATACCATCGAAATGACCGGCCTAGAAGAAATCCCTGTCACACCAGCGCGCAGGAATAGCTACGGCTCTGCACAGTACGGATCCGGCTCTCACGACTCTGATGACGACTCAGACGTCGAGGACGACGGGGATCAGGCACTCTTAGGGTCACATTCTCGCGCCCGGGGACGCGAACGGTCGCAGGAGGGACACCGAACGGATATGTTCGGGCAAGTCAAGCGTATTGTGATTGAGGTGAGTGGTCTGCGCGAGTGAATCGGTATGTAGGAATATTCAAATGCCTCCTCAGACCGCACCAACGCTACTGCTTACAACCACCGGCTTGCTTTTCACGGGAGAGATTCTAGACCAAGTCTCTGTGAGTGCTTTGCAATTGGAATAACCTACTATGTGGTTCTTATGTTACCGGCAGCATTGGAAAGCAATGTCACAAATTGACGAATTGATTATGATCATCCCTGTGGTCCTGAATCTCAAGGGAAATCTGGAGATGAACCTCTCAGCGCGTCTGGGTACCGCCGCAAATATGGGAGATCTCGACCACCCATCTAAACGTCGCTCTATCATCCTCGGGAACCTTTCGTTACTCCAAGTACAAGCGACCATCGTCTCATTCGTAGCGGCTTGCGTGGCTTTCCTCATGAGCCGGATAGTATCCATGACAGCAGGCTTGGAAGGCGACACCATGCCGTCTGAGAACGCCCAACGGGATCTATTATACGCACTGTATACGCGCGGCGTTCACAAACCCAAGCCACACAAGCCGCCAATCCCTCTACCTCCATCAGGTCCTGCGGAGTAAGTACGCTTCATATATGCGAGAATGGGAGTTGTAGGCTCATATGTTACAAGGTTTGTTATGGTCGCCGCGTCTGCTATGTGTGCAGCCTGCGCCTCGAGCGTGCTTCTAGGGTCGTTTATGTGTACACTCGTTGTCGTTTGCAGACATTTTGGCTTGGATCCAGGTACGCTCGACGTTCATCTCATAGTCCCGCGATCGCGCTAACATCCAATCCAGACAACATAGCTCCGCCAGTAGCTGCATGCTTGGGAGACCTCGTTACGTTGTCGCTTCTGGGCGTCATCGCAGAGCTGCTGGTGCACGTACTGAACACGCCTGTTCCGCTCATCATCGTGATCCTTCTGGTCATCGCCGCAGTTGGCTGGGCGTTTGTCACCCACCGTAACGAACACGTCAAGCACCTCCTCAAGGAGGGTTGGTCGCCCCTTTTCGTCGCAATGGCTATCAGTAGCGGCACGGGCATCGTCCTTGATACCTTCGTCGAGCGGTATAGTGGCTTTGCCCTCCTCGCAGTGGTCATTGCCGGTACGTCATGGAGTCCCGCAATAGCGCTCACGTGTTGATCATATCCGGCAGGTCTTCCCGGTGGTGTGAGCTCTATCTTTGTTTCAAGGCTCTCTACAGCTTTACACGCTGCAACAGCGAAAGCGTCCTCTCTCGTATCGGCTGTACAGGACCTGAACAACAATAAGGAGCACCCAAGTCCCCGACTAGTTATGATCACGTTGGTCCTCGTGAGCTTGCCCGTCGAGGTCATCTTCCTCACTGCGGTCCACTTCCTGGGATGGATCCACCTTCCCTTCATCTTCATCGTGCTCCAGGTTCTGTTCTTCCTAATTGCTGTGAGCCATCCTCTCCTTCCATCTCACGCATACTCGCTCACTAGTTGCTTAGATCACCATCTCTCTCACAATCGCACGATATACGACGACGTTCCTCTGGAAGCGGGGCCTAGACCCCGACATGTACGCACTGCCATTCCAGTCCTCCCTCACCGACCTCGTAGGCCAGCTCCTCCTCGTCGCATGCTACGAGGTTGCATCCCTGCTCGGCGCCCAGGTAGCCCTCAAACACAAGCACTAGGCCGTGTTTGTTCGTGCCCTTGGCTTCTCTAGCTGTGTTAATCACGACCATTGCGTTCCCACTGTACCATCTTCGATACTGTAATCTTGCACGGATCTTCTATAGACATTGTGGGCACATTGTTGATATACCCCTTGCAATAATTTATTACCTTCTTTTTGACACCACTCCGACCAGATCCGCCGCAAGGCGGTAATGACGCCAAACTGACGAGTCGGTTTGTGAGACGCTGTTCTATGAGGAGATGGCGGTATGGTTACACGATAGAGATATTACACGACTCTAGATGCAATAAGATAATGGTTCGACAGCATCCTAACGCGAACCTGACATCAGCCTGGGCTGTCGCGGCTAGTAGTAGTATGTGGTAGAAACATACCCGACAAAACACAAAGCTGAAAGGGACCGGGCCAAGCTGCGTTATCATACGTCGAGCGGCTCGGGGTCGACATCCATACTGGCATCATCTGGCGGCGGGGTCTCGGTATCTCTCTCCTTCGCCTGGGCCTTCGCGGCTCTCCCACGCCCCCTTCCACGCCCTCGGCCCCTACCCCTCGTCGCCCGCACCGGGCTAGGCTCGTCCGCATCCTCCTCGTCGTCACCCGCCAGAGACTCCGTGGCAGACACCTTCGCACGGCCCCTACCCCTGCCTCGCTTACCGCCTCGGGGCTTCCTACCGGCGGTGCTCGCTGGAGTTGCGCTCGCGGGCGCCTTGCCCTTGGACGTAGACTGAGACAGGGGCACCTCGTCCGCGGTATCCGCGTCGTTGTCTCGCTCTCCGTCGAAGAACTCGTTCCGCGCGATGGTACGTTCTTCGAGCCTGATGTCGCCCGCGGTCGCCGTGCTCCGCTCTTCGTCCTTCTCCTCCTTTGTTCGTTCCTCGTCCGCGAGCCAACCACCGAGGTCGGGCGGGATCTCCTGGAGTGCGACGCTCGGCGCGCCCTGGAGGTAGCGCAGCTTGTTCCGGATCGCGATCGTGATGCGCTGGAGCGACGCCGCCGTGTTCTGGTTCTCGACGCGCCCGGTGAGGGGCGGGTGCAGCTTCCACTTCGTCTCGCGGAAGAAGGAGTCGTAGATCGTCACAGGGAGCTCGTCCGGGATCACCGCGCCGACGAGGACGGATGTCTCGTACGTCCAGCACCGGGAGACGTTCTTGATCGTGTACCCACCGCCGCCGAGCACGAGGAGCGGTACATTGAACTTGCGGACGAAGTTGACGCACTCACCGTGTGCGGCGATGGACAGGTTGAACGCGCCGAGTCGGTCGCACCCGAGCGAATCAGCACCGCATTGGAGGACGATGGCCGTCGGGCGGAAGGCGGTGACGGTGTCTTCGATGACGGTCTTGAAGATAGTGAGGTACATGTCGTCGTCGATCCCATCTTTGAGCGGGACATTCAAGCAGAAGTGCTTTCCTAGCCCAGTGCCGTTATCGTCGAGTTTTCCGGTGCCAGGGAAAAAGTCGCCAGTGTATTTGTGGAAGGAGACGGTCATAACGCGGTTTGTATGGTAGAAGGCGAACTCGACACCGTCACCGTGGTGAATGTCGATATCGATATACAGAACCCGTGGATGATAGCTAGACTCAATAAGTTAGACATTCAGGATAACGATTACTCGCATACGTACCGGAGGAGCTCGAGAATGGCCAGGACGATGTCATTGACATAGCAGAAACCACTAGCTTCCGCCTTTTTCGCGTGGTGCAAGCCACCACTCCAGTTGATGGCGATGTCAGTGGTTCCTGCGCAGAGTTTTCGCGCCGCAGCTAATGATGCGCCAGCGTACATCCGACAGAATTCATACATGTCCGCGAATATTGGACAATCCTCGACGCAGTTGAACTGGTCGATCATTTGCTTCATCTCGGTTTGGTTGTGCGGTGTTACCCTGAATATCAGGTTAGCTACTGTGACTGCGTACGGCTGGTGAGAAGATGGAACGCATGTTCAGAGCAGCATGCGTTCATTACGCCGGATAACTGTTAGGTTTCAAACGGTTGTCTGCACCCGTCGGTCTAGGCCGCTAGAAAGACCTGCAAGTATACTTTACCGATACCTACCTGGAGAGAAATTCGATGTAGTCGTGGTCATGGTAGGCCTCGAGCTCAGCTTGAGTGGCTGGGCGAGGACTATAGATATTGTGTATTTGTTTGTCCAGGCCGTAGCCGAGGACCAGCGCGTTCGTCAGTGTAAGTCGATGTGGCTTCATCGGATGGTGTTCCTGCGTAATATGCGTTAACGAGACATATCCCATACGAAAGTTTTAGAATGTCAAGTTTACCCCATAGTGCTGTGCACCTACGCCTTTTGGGAAGTAGTACGAAACGACCGGGCGCGAATGTGGCTAGTAGTGGCGCGTTAGCTGTTTCATGGATAGTTCTTCTGGAGGTATGTCGTACATTAACACGTTCTGTGATGGGTTCAGCATGACCATGCGGACCCCTGTCGTCGAAGTACGGGGATGACGAGAAGGTGAATGTGGTCGCCTGAGAGGAGCGGACCATGATGACTCCGAGCTTTTGGTGGAAACTTTGTGAGAAACTCTGATGGTACCGTCGCTTGTAGTAGGGCCGAGCTACCTCCCCCGTTGAATATATATGTTGGCTGTGTGTTGGACGACCGCTATAATACTAATCCAGGCTGCGGGTGGAAGGAGGCTGTCAATAGTAAGAATCGTGATTTGTCAGGTAAAAAATGCGCTGTTCCCGTATTTTGTTTATTAATACATACCTGGGTGTGTAGAGACGATACTTACCGCCTACCGTGATGATTGTGAGGCGAGCGTTGTGTTTCAAAGTGCAAAAGGGCTTCCGACCGATTCCAAGGTGCAACAAGTTGACCCAGAGGATCTGCCACAATTACATAAGCAACGTCTCAATTTGGTCGCCCGGGTCGCCGCGCGCTCTCGCAAATGGGCGCTTTATCTGTCGCTCGTCAACATGATGTATCTGCTCTGTCGCCGTCGAAGTCTACTCAGCTCAACCTGGACCGTGACTGTCTTTCCTGATCATATCGCATGAGCTGACGGGAGCATCATGCCTTCAAAGTGTACTCTCATCTGTTCTGCTCTGCTCCTGGTTCTCGCTTCATCGGCCTACGCGTCTTCTGGGGATAGAGCAGACGAATTCACGGGTTGCGTCTCCCTCTGCCAATCTCGCACTTGTGAAGGTGGTCTACCAGCAATTTCACTACCACTAGCATTGCAGCTCACCAGATGGACGTGCGCCGACAACTGCAAGTATGAATGTATGCACGCGATCACCGACCGTGCCATCCAGCACGGAGCACCTGTAGAGCAATACTACGGGAAGTGGCCCTTCTGGCGACTCGCCGGCATGCAGGAGCCAGCTTCGGTATTCTTCTCGATCTTGAACTTTGCGGCGCACGTATCTGGAGCTCGTAAGCTGCAAGCTAGAGTTCCTGAAGGGCACCCTATGAAGAGGTACTACCTCTTCTTCGCCTTCGTCAGTATGAACGCGTGGGTCTGGTCTTCTGTCTTCCATACCCGAGGTTAGGCTACCTTCTTTAGTCTGCATGTACCGCAAGGCTGAAGATTTGTTATATGTAGATCTCCCCACAACTGAGAAGCTTGACTACTTCTCCGCTGCTGCTGCCATTCTATATGCGCTGTACTACACGGTCATACGGCTGTTCCATCTCTACCCCGTTGACCAACACCGTCTCACCGCTGGTCATCGACCGTCGTCCAAATCCACCATCCTTGTAGCTTGGACTGTCATATGTGCTTGCGCTTTCCTCAGTCACGTCTCCTACCTGACGCTTCTCCCGCGGTTCGACTACACGTACAACATGGTCTTCAACCTCATAGTCGGTCTGGCGCACAACCTCCTGTGGATCTGCTACTCTCTTCCTTCCCGCCTCTCTATCATTCGACGTTATCTAGGACGTCCGAGGTCCTATCGTCCTGCGCATGCCGCGAAACCAGCGATCTTCGCGCTGCTTACCACTGCTGCAACCGCGCTTGAGCTGTTCGATTTCCCGCCATGGGGCAGGATAATTGACGCCCATTCCCTGTGGCACCTCGCAACCGCGCCAATTGCGATCTTTTGGTACGACTTCCTCGTGCAAGACGCGTGCGATGAAGGGTGGCGGTTCTCAAAGATGTAGTACATGACACTAGTAAGTTATCTACGGTAACAAGACGATCAGCTAGATGTCTCATCATCTTCAAGGAATCTCTTGTTCAGGGCATGGACTCCAGCTTGCTGCGGATTGGATAGGATGTCATTGTAAGTAGTCGCCATTCAGTACAACGTACCAGAGGGCCTCATTACTTACTCAGGCGGTCTATTGTACTTTGCTCTATTTATTTTCACACACGTGTATGTCTGAGTAAGGCGCCTGCATGAGTACCGGATGCTAGTGCTTGCACGAAGCAGTCAACCAACGCGATCCGTGACTTCCCATCAACCGCTCACCCTACCCGGACCATTCGATGCAAATATCTGTCTGAACCGTCCCCATGTTTCAATGTCCATCTGATCACCGAGCGCCCACAATTAGCGTGGCTGAGGGGCTCCAGATGAGTCCGGCGGAGGAAAAGGCATACGTCCGCGCGTTGATCTATATATTGATACATGAACATGGGCGGCGTCGAAACGCACGCCCTTCAATCCCGTCCTCTTACCACACCATACAAGGTTTGAGCGCAGCAGGATGTCTAACCACCTCGATGACAGGTGCGTGAGGATTGTAGTACATGCCTGGCGCGTGTTGCTCACCTAGGTCATCCAGCTGCTTCTTCTGCAAGATCACGAAGGGTGAGCGCACTTATACGCCGCTAGAATACTACGCAGGATATTGATCCCGGCACGGGTCAGGGGAAATTCCCTCATTCAAAGTCCTCGAGACTGACTTGAAGTGCGTTCTTGATGACTGTTTCTAAAACCCAGGGCTAAAATGTGCCCAGCTTTGCGTTCCTTGATATTGGACCGCTGGCTGAGGGCCACACGCTCATAATCCCAAAATGTGGGTTCCATGACGATCGAGCAGTATGAATCGCGTGATGAAAAGTCTGACATTTGTATGCATCGCAGATCATTCCGCGCGCATGGATGAACTGCCAGACGAGTACCTCGCCGAAATGCTACCTCTCGCGAAGAAGATCGCGAAAGCTCTTGGCGTTGTGGACTACAACATCCTGCAGGTAAGTCGTCCACCCGAGCACAGGCTCAGCAAGCCACTTTGCGCAGATGCTAAGAAGCTATACTATCGCGCTAGAACAACGGGAAGATAGCCCACCAGCATGTGTTCCATGTGCACTTCCACGTTATCCCGAAGCCGAATGAGAAGGAGGGGTTGATCATTGGTTGGCCGCGGGTTGAGCAGCCCAAGGACGTCCTAGCGAAGAAACTGGAAGATATCGTCTCGAAGTTGTAGCGATAGCCTTTCTTACGCTCCGAGAATCTACGCTGTACCAGCTTGTCCTTCATTACGCAGAACCAACGCCTTCGTAAAATTGAGGCCATTGCACACGCTTGAGCTGGCTCACTGTCTCTCAGCTGCACGTTTGCTGTACATGGCTGCGGCCTGGATTGCAGTGGTAGTTGTGGTCCGGATTTCTCGGAGGCAGTATGAGGCGCCGAAAATGAATATGGGCGCTAGCAAGCATACACGACCAGACTGCGTGCCTTCGACTTGCACTTCACCATGAGTCAATCTGGCATCTCGTCCTCACTCTGCAGCTTCCATCTATATAGACATCCCTGCTGCCCTGAGGATCAATATAGAACTTGACAAAACCACTAACGGCGTCCTCAGTGTTAAAAATGGCGCGTCCCAGACATCCCCCCTCGCAAACGATCGTGATCAAACTGGGTAGGTTGTCCGTATGCTACGCGCTCAAATGTGCGCTAACGTGAACATATCATATAGGAACTTCATCCATTGTACATGAAGTGACGCATCAGCCGCTTCTCTCGACGCTATCCGCGGTCGTCGAGACCGTCGTGCACCTGCGTGCACAAGGGCACAAGGTCGTGCTTGTGAGCTCGGGCGCTATTGGGGTTGGTCTGAAGCGCATGGAGGTCGCGACGAAACCAAAGGCTCTGTCGAAGAAGCAGGTGTGTACTATCGACTGGACTGACCAATTTGTTCCCAGCTGAAGAGTTGTTCGACCAGGCGTTGGCTGCGATCGGTCAAGGACGGCTCATCGCTTTGTGGGATAACCTGTTCGGCCAGCTAGGACAGCCCATCGCCCAAATTCTGCTTACCCGTGGGGATATCTCAGACGTATGTATGCTCTCTCAGTGTTGCCCGAAATCGTTCTCATCAAACACCGCTATAGCGCACGAGGTATCTCAATGCTGTGAACACGTTCAAGGAACTGCTGTCCATGGGAGTCGTTCCCATCGTGAACGAGAACGATACTGTATCTGTTAGCGTAAGTGGGAATAGGCCTCACTCTGAGGAGCACATCCTCATTTGCACTACAGGAAATCAAATTCGGCGACAACGACACGCTTTCTGCTATCACTTCTTCCATGATACACGCCGACTACCTGTTTCTGCTGACGGATGTGGACGGATTGTACACGTCAAATCCGAGGAAAGACCCCAATGCTGCCCGAATAGATGTCGTAACCTCCATTGCGTCCATTCGTTCTCAAGGTCGGTCTCCGTAGCAGCGCAGATCGTTCATGTGCTGACAGCGGCGTGTAGTCAGCACGAAGACCCTTGGGTCAAATTTAGGCACCGGCGGTATGGAGACTAAGCTCATCGCTGCCGAGATCGCGACTGCAGCAGGGGTCATGACTGTCATCACGTCGAGCAAGGACCCGAAGAACATTTTCCGAATCATCGATTACAACAGTGCGTTCAAGTCGGGCACGAACACTCCTCTTTCTGGGCTGCAGTCCGGTCGCTCTAGCCCCGAGCCTCGTGCAGTTGCCTCAAGTATTACACCAACGCCTTCATCCAGTGAGGATGCCTCCCTTACCCCCACGCCCTCTCTAGAGGGCGTGTCCTCGTCGTCTTCCCCTATATCTACAGCTGCGCGGCCGCCACACACACTGTTCATGCCCTCGAGTATGCCACTGCGTGATCTCAAGTCATGGACCAGCCACACACTGTACCCCTCTGGAAGCGTGATCATTGACTCCGGTGCCCACCACGTCTTATCTAAACGCGAGTCTGGCGGGCGACTGCTCGCAGCAGGCGTTCTGGGCGTCCGCGGGGCGTTTGCATCTGGTCAAGCAGTCCGTATATTGATACGAAAACACCGTCCTGGGGAGATTACCGAGGCAGGCACTGGGTCCGACAGCACGGAGGCAGCGGCGGAGGGCGGAGGTCCGACCTCGACACGGACTACGTATCCTGACGGAAGTACGATGACAGCGCCGAACACGCCCGAGATCAACCCGTCCGCGTCCCTAAGTTCGTCTATATCGACGCTGGACCCCTTGCCGACTGTGGATGAGGAGATGACGCCTTCGACGACGTTGAGGACGTTACCGGAGGAAGATACGGTAGTGATTGAGCGAGACGTGGACGATACCGCTGAGTGGGAATTGGAGGAAGTCGGACGAGGTCTTGCCAACTACAACTCGGCACAGATCGAGCGGGTCAAGGGACTGAGAAGGTACAGTACCGTCCGTTTATTCTGTCTCATGTATCAGTGCTTACTTCTGCCCCACAGCTCGTATATTCCGCAGCTGCTTGGCTATGCGGATTCTGAATACGTCGTAGAGAACATTACCATTCGGGTTCCACCGTCATGATACGATAGATATGACAATCTATCTTTTCATGATCATCTGGTCACCCTTCGTTCATCTATCCCTCGTAAGTAAGCACCGCACATAACCTTCGTAGATATGTATATACGGCCGATGTACAAACTTACGTTCGCAGTTCCGTGAGCGGGCGGGGAATCGTGTGGCTTTAGGCGCCGAAGCGTCTATTGGCGCACGTTGGTGCGAATTGTTTGGTCGAACCAAACAGGGCGGATTTTGCGAGAATTGCGGAGCGCCGTCTAATATGTTTCTCTAATACTCCTCGCGCAGCCCCTCCTCCTCGTTCTCTCTCTCTCTTCCTCCCCTAGTCTGCCTCTCTAGTTTGTATGTTCTATTAATCAATCTTGGAAAATGCTTCGCGGAAACTCTGTTAGGATCCTCACCGGTGCGTCTGCTCCACATCGCCACTATACTTCGACGCTGACCTGACCGACTTACAGGGAACAGTCATCCCGGGCTCGCCCAGGCTGTGTGCGAGCGGTGAGCTTCAGGTTCATTGCGACCGAGAGGTAGAGCTTCATACAAGACAACGATTGCCAGGCTGAACGTCCCTCTCACCCCCTGCACCGTCAAAAAGTTCTCCAATGGCGAGATCAACGTCAAAATTGCCGAGTCCGTACGGGACGAGGACGTCTACATCATCCAGACGGGCTGCAGCGATGTCAACGACAACCTCATGGAGCTCCTCATCCTCATCTCCGCCTGCAAGGGTGCGTCCGCGCGGAGGATCACTGCTGTCATCCCCTGCTACCCCTACGCCCGCATGGACAAGAAGGACAAGTCGCGCGCACCGATCACGGCAAAACTTGTCGCAAACATGCTTGCGGTGGCGGGATGTGACCATGTCATCACCATGGATCTGCACGCCAGTCAGATCCAAGGCTTTTTCGACTTCCCGGTGGACAACCTCTACTCGGAGCCCTTGATGATCTCCTACATCAAGAGAAACATCGAGGGGTGGAAGAACAGCATTATCGTCAGCCCGGACGCAGGCGGTGCCAAGCGGTGAGTTCACGAAGGTTCTTTTACTCCGGTGCGTCATCTGACGCGTGAGGAAGTGTGACTGCCATCGCGGACAAACTGGGGGTAGAGTTCGCACTGATCCACCGGGAGCGAACGCGGAACTCAAGCGTGCCGGCTGAGAAGATGGAGGTTCTTGTCGGAGATGTTCGCGACAAGGTGCGCTTTTATATCTGCGCCTCGTGCACGGCGCCGCGTGCGCTAACGTGGCCTCGGTGTCTGTAGGTCGCGATCTTGGTCGATGACATGATAGATAGCGGTAACACGCTTGCGCTCGCCGCCCGCTCGCTGAGAGATAACGGTGCGAAGAAAGTGTACGCCCTCATATCTCACGGTACGCGCTTCTCTCTTCTCCGCCAAGGTACGGGTTCTGACTACCGTTCTCCAGGCTTGCTGTCGCAGACGAACATGAAAAAGATCGAAGAGCTCCCGATCGAGCAGCTGGTGGTACGTGTCATTTTGTTTTGACGCGCTCTGGTACCAATCTTAACCTTCCGTATAGGTCACAAACACTGTGCCACAAAAGCAGCACGAGGCTGGCTGCTCGAAGCTCGTGACGATCGATGTGAGCCCTACGATTGCAGAGAGTATCCGCCGGACCCACAACGGCGAGAGCATATCCCTGCTATTTGGTGACTGGGCTGAGGGCGCGGGCGTCAACGGTGTGGGTGTGTACTAACTATAGACTGTGATTCGTATTGCTTTCGTGCACGGGACGTCGTACCAAACAAAATGTACCAATATATCCGACCACTGCAATGGACTAGAGCATGCATATCTTGCCAAGGACTTCCCAGCGTGCGCCGTCTCCATGGCAAGGCTACCCTGCCAGGGCCCCGTTGCGTGCAAGAGAGGCAGCACTTTCTCATCGGATGGCGCACCAGCCGTGTGTTTTGGGTGCGTCCAGAGGCCTTCTTCTCCGACATGTTCTCACAGATGCGGCACAGTTTGTCAGGCATGCGGCCAAGGGCAGCACGTCCAGGCGGTTCGGGCTATGACCCCGTACGCACGCACACGACTTGCTCCACATCATAAAACCGCCTGCGTGCGCAACCGAGGGGTTTCTCCTGTCGTGTTCGCACTGGACGACAAGCGGACCCCCTCAAATCCTGCGCAACATCCCCCGACTCGGCTCAGACATCTCATATCTCCAGATCGCGATACACTCGCCACTTCGCGCGTTCCCCCACTAGATATCAGGAAGAAGAGGAGAAAAGCACACAAACACTCGCGAGAGATGCTTGGCAGCGCGAGCCCGAACTCGGTATACTACATCAGGCCCAAGGCGGACCGGCCCTCGTCGGGCAAGGCGCACAAGCTCGTGCTGACGACGACGTCGCTGCGGAACGTCGTGCTCGCGAACGCGTCGGACGTGCTCTACTACGAGGTCGTCACGCCCCGCTGGGAGCGCCACCTCACGCGCGTGTCGAGGCTGGACGTGAACACGCGCTGCTTCGACCCCGTCGCAGAGCTCTTGAACGGGAGCCCTGCTGTTTCCGCCAACGTTAGCCTCCATGGGTCGGAGAATCATGATGCGGTGGGGATCGGGACGGAGGGTAAGGAGGAGGACGTGAAGCGCGCGGTCGCAGTGAGGTTCTACGGGGTGGGCGAACTGCGGCCCGTCGACGACTTCCTGCAGACGAACGTGGATAAAGACTGGACGAAAAGGAAGCATGTGGAAGTACTGTCAGCACTTTTGGCCTTCTGACGCTCCCGATATGCGGACGGGTGAAGCTGACACGGACAACTCTTGGTTTGTAGGCGAGCGTGGTTCCATAGCAAGGATGGACACAAGTACACTTGGCATGCGGACAAGAAACGGTTGGAGGTGAGTACCCCGCACTTAACGAAGCGCCTATTGCACCCCGGGCGTACGGAGTTGGCTGACGGGGTGCAGTTGATGAGGGACGACGCGCCTGACAAGCCAGTCGCCGCGTTCTACAAGGAGAGGCGGTACTTGCATGTGTTGCGAATGTCCCAGCACCCATACCTCGAGATACACGCGTCGGTCCTCGATTGCTTGGACTATGTGATTGGTATGTTCTGGCTGTATGCGCTTTCATTGATTGTTAACTTGCGATCTTTTCCTCAGTCTCGTTCCTACTGGTTGAAAGGCTTCGTAGAGAGCTCGGATTCGGTTGATTCACTAGGGGCATAGTAGGAGGTATCAGGCGCATCGAAGTGGCCCCCTGCAATTCCAAGGTTTCCTATAGATAGTATGCTGAATGGGCTGTCACTGCATAAACGTACAACATGACAATGTTAACCCAACAAAACGAGCACAGACCATATTTCCACGCAACACAACGGGAATTTCAATCGCTCGGCGCCTTGGCCGCTTCTTTCTCATTCTTGAGGATGTGCTCAACGTTTGCCCCAAGGCGCTTGCGCTCTTCCAGAGTCAACTTCGTTGCAGTGGACGAGTACCCAAGCTCTGGGGCGACAGGCAGTGGGTCAGTTAGGTGCCATGCGAAACAGGTGGAGAGAGAAACAAACTTAAGCTGGGATACTGCAAGGGGACTTCGTCGCTCCGTACAGGCAGGGTCGACAGATCTAAGGGGAACGAAGGCCCGAGCCACGCTTGGCGGATTTCGTGGTCCCTTGGTGTATATAGGTCAGCATATGCCCACACACAGGGATCGTCAAGCTATGGGTCCAGCTTACTTTCGCTGCGTGAAGTGATATAAGTGTCAGCATCTCCCAATAGTTACGTAGTAACTGGTAGCCTGGGAAAAAGACGTACCTCTTCACGTGTAAGAGGGTGGATGAGAACGCTGCGAATGCTCGTTATGAGTATCGTAGGGCTGCAACGGATATGCGGTATGACCCTCACCTCAGGTTTCCTCGGTTGAGACATAGATAGGAATAGACAGCGGCGAATGATTCCGACGGGCACCAGATTTCATATGAACCTGTGCAATGGGCAAAGCAAATCAGCAACTT
Source organism: Cubamyces sp. BRFM 1775 (assembly GCA_022385745.1). Lineage (NCBI taxonomy): Eukaryota > Fungi > Basidiomycota > Agaricomycetes > Polyporales > Polyporaceae > Cubamyces > Cubamyces sp. BRFM 1775. The sequence goes on along the minus strand of MU278475.1, from coordinate 232,555 downwards.
CGCATCCTGTATCTTTCCTGCAGTACGCACCAACGGGATGAGGGCCAATAGGATCTGTATTCACTCGGAAGAGTGGTACAGCAACGAACGCACCATCGCGCCGAAGCCGTAAGACGGCGTCGCGCAACTCGAGGGCGGCATGGTGTTCGTCGGCGTTCCTCTGGTGGAAATAGATGTCTACAAAAGTGTTCGCACTCGTCAATGATCACAGCTTCACCTAGGGCGGACATGCCAATGGAATACGCACGGAAATGCCACTCTCTAGAGATGAGTGGTAGGAGTATGAAGAGCGTTCAGTATGCAAGAATGATTTACCGCCGCTTCGCGGAACGCGGGGAAGTGCACTCAAACGTACTTGATCTCCGAGTCCACCACCTCCTTCACGTCTGTAGGCGGGCTCATTCTGCTTTCTCAGTCCTCGCGGTGACCTGCGAGTACAAATACAAGAAATCTTGGGGTATGTGGTGGTAGGAGGGAAACCCTGATCAATGGTGGTTAATCGAAGACTCGGACCGGATCCTTCCTCGCTACTTCGCCATCCCGCGTGAGTATGTGCAACGTGTAAGCGCCCGTTGCTACATACCTTGCTTCCACCACAAGCTGCACACACTTGCTTCGCCGGTCAACGTCCAACCTTGGTCAATACACATTAGTCTTACTTACTTGCGGGCGGCGCGTGTAAACAGTGCTTAGAAACTCAGCTCTTCCTTTGAAGGTACGGCTTAGGTGCGGAGACCTCGGGATACTTGCTGCAACATGCCCCGGAAGCTGCGGATCGCGTTTATACACCCTGACCTCGGTATTGGTGAGCACGCCAGCGAGGCCGTTGATGCAGACTAGCTCAATGTTTCTAAAGGAGGAGCGGAGCGTCTGGTGGTGGATGCTGCGTTGGGTCTCCAGAAGCTAGGCCATAGCGTCGACATTTACACGTCTCACCATGACCCGGGGCACTGTTTCGAGGAGACGCGTGATGGTATGTCCCTCTCTTGCTTTCGTGAACTGTGCATAGAATGTAGACACTAGGTACTCTCCGGGTGCATTACATTGTCCCCCCGTTCCCCCGTGCAATCAAGGGCAAACTGCACATTCTGTTCTCGCACGCGCGACAACTCCATCTCACCTCCCACCTCTTGAGCCCCTCCGCACCTTCGTACGACGTGTATTTCGTGGACCAGCTATCAACATGTATACCCTTCCTGCGCATGGGCGCGCACACACGCGTACTGTTCTACTGTCACTTCCCAGACAAGCTACTCGCCGACGGAGCATACGTGGACGGCAAGGCCAGGCCAAGAGGTAGCCTTCTGAAGCGCTTGTACAGACTCCCGATGGATACCCTAGAAGAAGTCACGACGAGTAGGTGAGACAATGACCTGCGCACGATTCTGTTGCTCACGCGTAGTGCCAGGGCAGGCTGACACAATCTTGGCGAATTCGAAGTTCACAGCCAGGGTGTTCAAAGAGCATTTTCGCTCTATACAGACTATCCCGCGCGTCGTATACCCAGGCATCAACTTAGATGCCTACGTGCCTGTGAACGTGGACGCGGGTGACGCGGACATTACCAGTATTCTCTCGTAGGTGGTCTGCCCGTTCTGGTTCACTTGACCTCAGCTAACCGAGACGCGCATACAGAGAGCGCCCTACTCTTCTATCACTCAACCGGTTTGAACAGAAGAAGAATGTTGCACTGGGCATAGATGCTTTCGCCCGTCTAAGGAAGGTTCTACCATCAAGCGTGGATAGCTCATTGCGAAGACTTCGACTTGTGCTAGCAGGTGAGCATTCCTAATCCACATACTTGTCCCGCTGATAGTGACCGTTTGGCCAGGCGGCTATGACCCCCGACTCATGGATAACGTGAAGAATCTCGAGTCGCTCCTTGACAGTGCGAACAAGCATGGGCTCACCTACTCCATTACTACTCCTTCCACCTCGACGGTCGTACTGCCTTCCTTCAACCAATCCGGCGCATCCACTTCGGGGGAACCTGACATCCTCTTCCTCCTCAACTTCTCTACGGCGCAGCGCTCTGCTCTGCTCACCGCCCCTTCTACGCTCGCCCTACTCTACACTCCTACAAACGAGCACTTCGGCATTGGACCAGTAGAGGGCATGGTCTGTGGCCTCCCCATCCTCGCATGCAATACCGGTGGCCCGACGGAGAGTGTCGTCGACCAGCCTGCCGCCGAGAGAACTGGCTGGCTTCGACCGCCTGATTCTGAGGTGTGGGCAGAGGCGCTCGTGGAAATCGTGAGCATGTCAGGTGAGGAGCGGCGGGAATTGGCGGAACGCGCGAAGAGGCGGGCGAGAGAGAAGTTCGGGATGGAGGCTATGGCTCGGGACCTGGAGATCGCCCTGCAGGAGACGGTCGCGATGGGGCCAGTGCCTACGCCTCTTTCCCTGTACGCCATCTTGGCCCTCTTCTTGGCTCTTTTGGTTTGCTTCGTACGAGCATTCGTATGAAGAATAGTACGGGTGAGCATGACCTTTCTTATGCCGTGATATTGATGCTTACCTCCCATGTGAAGCGTATCGTCGTGATGTGCTAGGTGACTTGGTCACTACTAGTAGTGTTACTAGTAAGTATGCTCCGTCTTTCAACAAACCAAGACTAACCCGTTTGTTCTTCACCTTCTCAAGTACATGCATTTATTCAGTATCTTATCTCAACTCACGCCACTCGACGTGGAGGTACAAGGAACGATAAGCGCCGTTTTGCGCATTGTTGTCACGCAGTGGCCGAGACCCGCCATCGTTCTTCTTCACTCTAACAATTGTCAACGCACATCCTATTGACGGCCCGCACAGTGACCGAGCACACGACAAAGCATATTGCGAGTGCTCGTTGATCCATGCGCTTGGAGACCGTGGTTTGGCCCTGCGCTCTTTGGCTCGCGGCTATATAACACTGACCGCACCAGCTGTGCTCCTCCACGAACCTGCCTTCTGCTGTCCACCATCCAGCCACGCCTGCTCTTATTCTTCCCCCTCGCGCTCTCGTTACTGATTGCAAACGACGATGCAAGACCTACTGCTGATGTACTACGCGCCCTACCTGCTGGGCTACCTGGGCTTCCCGTGGAAGCCATTGTCATCGGACAATGTACGCAGTCGCGCATGCGGCTCGCAGCATACCTCCAATTTAGCCACGCCGTGCGCGACGAACAATACTGCAACAGCTGCTCAACATCCTTCAAGAAGCCCCAGTGTTCTCTCCTCGGCCACATCCTCTTCAATCTACTCCTCCATGATGTCTTCAGACTCGGACGACATGTCCTCCTCGAGTTCTACCTCTATGACCACGGCAGAAGACGTTCCTCTTGCACGGATACCCTTGCCTCTTCCGCACGCCGTGAAGCAGGATCCGGCGCATACTGTTGAGTTTCGGTCTGCGAACGGCTCACGTGGGGTATCCTTGGCGGAGTGGATTAGGCTGTCTGAAAGGCGCATAAGTGACCTCTGCCTCGAAAATCCAGAAGAAAGTCTCGAAGAAGTCATCTTGGAGAAAAGGATTCTGTACCAGTGCCAGGTGAGCTCGGCCACACTCGACTGCTTCGGTGGCGTGCTGACAGGAATTGTGACTCAGTGGCCAGGATACGACGTCGACACCTGTTACATCCCCACACCATCACACGTGGCTGATGGACTGGCCCCACTGAGAAAGGCCGACCTTCTCGACATCATATGCGAAAGGCTCTCTCACTGGGTCCTACAAACCATCGTGCGTCGTCTTCTTCCACTACGCCACATCGCCACTCACCCGCACCGATCGTGTGCAGCAATGCAGACAGATTGAGTGCAAGGAGCCGCAGTGGGCTCTTGGACTGGACCAAATCACGTTCGAGCACATCTACGTGGTGTCCGTCGTCGAAGTGAAGGGCTACACGTGTAAATGGGTGCCCGTCATTGAGATTGACGCGGATGCCATGGGGCGCTGCGAGGTGCCTACGTTCTCGTCTTGACCGCTGAATATAGTTTTATTTTACTCCACTTTCTGTGCTCTCGACGTCGAGCTGCACGTGCCATCCTTTGGTGACTGAGTTGAAACTGCTCAGATCGATTATTGAGTGCCAGTCTTTCCAGACCGACCCCGGCAAGTCGAATGTCCTCAGCGAGGTTCAGGTACGTCTTCTGCCCAATGCCCACGCTGACCTAGATTCTCCTTTGTTCCCCTTCAATTCACCCAGCGCGGTGTCGGCTCTGGTGGTTCCGGTGAGTACAGTTGACACCATCGTTGAGTGGCCGTTGCGAATTTGATCCCCCATCACAGGTCGACAAAATCAACATACGGTTCTTCCAAACGCTACAGGGCAGCAGGGGCCGTTGCCCGATCGTGTGCCCGGCGCCCGCCGTCAGTGATCCGGTCCCCTGGTGGCGCAGGTCAATTTACCGCCTGGGCATCCTGGCGCTTTCATGCATCATGGGATGGGCACCTCGCATCCGATATCTGCTTCGCCGTATCCAACCTTGACGACTGCATGGGCCCGCCTGTGAGAATGTCCTGCTGCTACTGGTAAAAACTGTACGCTAGTAGGGCTGAGGTGGGCACATATCTTGGACGCTCCGAAACGTGATCGGTAGCTGACCCTATCGTCTTTCATTCCTTTCACCGGCATACGTCATCCGACGGGGTATGCGGTATGCTATGGCTCTCTTGCAGCCCAAGGTAGAGGATATATCAAGTGTGAGAACGTCTCTTGTCAGCCTCACCGGCGGCGTTCTCGTTCGTTTCCCGTTGTGGTCGCGTCCACATGCTGGGTGCGTTATCGCATGCCCGCCGGCCGTCCGTGTCGCGAGTTGGCAGTTGGACGCTGCGACCTGTGGCTGAAGTGGGCTGTGTGCGGCTGGGACCGTCCCACTTGTCAAGGGATTCATTCGGTCACACATTGGATGGGGGACGACCCTGTGACCAGCCGGAGCCCTCGCAGGACCTCATGATAGAAGGCTTGGTGGTTTCCCAGGCTGCTGTCTGGAGGAGGAGTACCTCGGTCACTCCGACTCTATCATACCGTCTACCATTTGGTGGTGCCAGGCGAAGAACACCAGTATCGGACATCTATGCCGCTGGGCCTGGGCTTTGAACCCCAAGGTGGCAAGTCGACTTTGCCACCGGACGCGACTCTGGCAAGGCGTCGCCGCGCCCTTAGCTTCCATGCTTTTGCACAGCATCTACTGTATATCTCAACCTTGGGTTCTGGATGCCTGACCCATCGCCGTCAGCCTCAACCAGGGTCAGTTATAGTATACAGCGAAAAAGACGGTGAAACACATGGCGAGGCAGGTTGCAGTGGCGCTGCCAGCACGCGCTGGGATCGCGCAATGACGCTTCACCACAAATCTTCCTCTTTGCCTTGTAAACTCTTTTTCTCCCAGGCACCGCCGGATCTTGCATACGTTGGGCGATCGCGAATTTCTCTATTCTGGGGAGATGGTTCGGAGCAATTCTCCACCCGTGAATTCGATGCTGAACTACTGCTCCCGTCCTCCTCAACTGCAGACTGTCCGGAACTAAGCATTTCATCTACAGCACTGGTGTCATTGATTTCTAAGTTCTCTTTCTACAGCAAACGATTTTGGAGTCACATATGCATACATATGTGCGCCGCAGCCTGGTTCGAAAACCGAGTACAACTGACCGGACTTTGAATCTAGATGCCGTCAAGATCACAGAACCCACATGGAAGCATGCAGTGCCGCGCGTTTGCCACTTCCACTCGCAATGGCGCAATCCACGCTCCTTCCACATTCTCCGGCGGTATCCCGGGGACGCATATGCATAGTTAGTGTTCAAGGTGAGCAGCAAGTCCTTCGCCGTATACAGTATGTCCCTTGCCGACCCGAGACCCTGCATAAATCAGATAGGCACCGAGGGCGGGTCCCTTGGGTCCCAGTGATGCCGCATGCGCGACGGACGTTCGAGAGAATTGCACAAGGAAGAGGCACCATGTCGCACTCGCCACTGGTGCCAACCCAGGCGATACGGACAGTGCGGAGCGTCCATGGGCCATTCGCGTATCCTTATAATCCGCCCGAGATGGCCACCTTCTGGCGCGCCCCAGCAGTCCGACCAGGCTCTCGCTGCAGCCTCGCTCCTCGCCCGCACCCTCGCCGCTGGCCATGGCTTCTCAGGACGGCATCGTCGAACAGCTCCCGAAGCTCTCCGCCGCCACCGACAGCCACGCCCCCTCCGAGTCGTTCGACGACGAGAAGGCGGGGCATCGTGATGACTCTGGCAGGCTCGAGAAGCACCTCAGCTCGGACTCGTCCATCGCCTCGGGCAAGGCGGAACCTGACGGTAAGGCGGTCTTCGACGACGACGATGAGGTCCAGTACGTCAACGGCGAGCCCGTCATAACCACCGGCCGGGACGTCTCCCGGTATCTGGTCGACACCCGCGACGACCACGACCCCGCCGTGACGTTCCGCTCGCTGGTCATCGGGACTGTGTTCGCAGGCTTGGGCGCCGCGCTCTGTCAGGTATGCCAAACCTTCTGTCACGGTGGCTCGAAAGGCCCCTTCCGATGCAGCTCGCTCATGCCGGCATGCGTCGTGCGCAGATCTACCTGTTCAAGCCGGTGCAAGTGACAGTCTCGACTGTCTTCCTGCTCCTCCTTATCTACAGCGTCGGCGTCGCGTGGGCCAAGTACTTCCCGCGTGCGGAGTGGGTCAAGGACACCCGCTTTGCGCGGCTCGGCCCGGTCCTGCACTTCATCAACCCTGGCGAGTTCCGTATCAAAGAGGTGCGCGCACTCATATGGCCTGCCAATGCTCACATGCTGAACGAGGGGACGATGTGCAGCACGTTATCGCCTCTTTGGTTGCGTCCACCGCGTCCTATGGTAGTTCCGCCGTTTCGAACTTCGCCGTGCAAAGGGTGAGAATGGCCGTCCTGGGGCTCTGATCGCGTGCTTCGGTCGCTAAAGTCCTGCATTGATAGCTCTACTACGAGACGAACGTAGAAGCGACTACTGCCATTCTTGCGACATTCTCGACCGCATGCTTCGGGTACGTCGTGAGATACGAAGTGATGCGCCTAAAATGGACTGTTCTGACATGTGGTCAAGATACGGCCTTGTCGGCCTTCTCCGGCCTTTGACCGTGTATCCTGCCGAGATGGTCTACTGGGCTGTAAGTGCAAGCCTGATCCATCATTCCACATCCATCGACGACGTCGTTAACGGCATTTCTTAGAACCTGCCCACCGTATCAATCTTCCAAGGTAAGCCGTCGCCGTACCCGCCGGTAAACCACGCACCTACGCCGCGATCACAGCCCTCCACTTCGACACCGCGTCGAACAAGAAGCGGATGAAGGTCTTCTGGACGGCGTTCACGGGCATGTTCGTCTGGGAGGTCCTGCCCTCGTACATCTTCCCGCTCCTGAACGGTATCAACGTCATCTGCCTCGCGACGCAGCACGTCCCGAGCGCCGCGCAGGACGTCATCACGAACCTCTTCGGAGGGACGGATGGAAACGAGGGGCTTGGATTCCTGAGCTTGTCGCTGGATTGGCAGTACATTACCTCGTCGTAAGCGGTGCTGTGAATTTACGAGGACCGTGGTCTAGATGCTGATGTGCGGGGTGTACAGGTTCATGAGTTTCCCCTTGATTCAGCAAGGTGAGCACTCATCAACCACTATACACTCTGAATTGTGTGCTTAATGATTGTCCTCAGCGAACTCATGGATTGGATACGTCGTGTGTTACGTCGCTATCATGGGCATCTACTATTCGAACGTCTGGAATGTAAGTGCTCTAACCGTATCTCCCCATTGTGAGAGTGCTAAACTGATTTCCAATATCAGTCCAAAGCGTTCCCGATGCTCTCGACATCTCTCTACTCGCAGAACGGCAGCGTGTACGACCAGATGGCCGTCTTCGGTCCTACGTTCCAGCTGAACGACACCGCGCTCGAGATCGTCGGTCTCCCCGCGCTCACAGGTCAGTCCCAGTCAACTACATTGATATCGCTGCACGCAGTCACTGACGTCCCGGAAACTCCTTAGGCTCCAACGCATGGTCGAACCTCTGCCAGAACCTCGGTGTGAGTACCTCGATGTCCCATCGAACCGCGCTGTCGGCTAATGCGAACATGGACAGATCGGCGGCCTCATCGCGCACACGATCTTCTTCTGGGGCCCATACGTGTGGGACTCGTTCAAGCAGGCCCGGGCGAAGACTCAGCCCGACCCGCACTGGCAGGTCTGTGTTACCGTTTGCCGTTCTTTTCGCCCTCTGTGTCGGTGCACGTGCTGACGTTCAACCATGGGACGTAGGTCATTCATAAGAACTACGACGAAGTGCCATGGTATTGGTACGTGGCGCTGCTGGCCCTGTCGTTCTTTGCCGGTAGGGGTTCCTTCGCAGCCTGCATGGAGCACGGAGCGCTGAGGACGTTGCTTCTGGTAGGCTTGATCGTGATCTTCAAGGGGCAGACGACGCTCCCTTGGTATGCGTACATCATATCGCTTCTCCTTGGAGGTACGACACTGCATTATTCGTGAAAGATGATGTACAGGTGCTAACCGAGTTGCGTCCCAGCGTTCATTACGCCGTTCTCGACGCTTCTCTATGCCCGCATGGGCAACGGCGTCGCGACGAACCAGCTCATGAAGATGGTCGCCGGAGCGATCAACCCAGGGAAACCCGTGGCGAACCTCTACGTACGTCTGATTACCCAACGCGATGGGCAATGCCGTGGCCTCTGTGTATTCACGCAACAATACTGCAGTTCTCGATGTGGAGCCACGACGTGGTGTCGACGTCTATCAACCTCGCGGGTGATCTCAAGATCGGCCAGTACACGAAGATCCCCCCGCGCCAGATGTTCCTCACTCAAGTCTGGGGCACGATCCTGGGCGCTGCCGTTAACTACGGTGAGTAGAACATAGCAGTGGAGTGAGGGGACGAGGCACTGACATGGGTTGGGCGGATAGTGGTCATGGTCTCGGTCGTCGACGCACAGCGCGAGATCCTGCTTGACCCTCGTGGTACGAATATCTGGAGGTACGTATCTCATTCTTCAGTCCGACATCAAGCGCTTTGTTCTGACCAGTAGTGTAGCGGTCAATACCCCCAGAGCTTGAACAGCGCTGCCGTAACTTGGTCACTCGCAAAGCAGTTGTATGGCCCCCACGGGCCATATATCTGGATCCCGCTCGGCCTCCTCTTCGGCATGGTCCCTACCTTCCTGCAATGGCTCATTGCCAGGGTACGTCCTCCCATATTCGCATCACACACACACTGTATCAACGCTGACCACTCTCCGCATCCATAGAAATGGCCAACGATCATGGGCATCCGGACGGACAGCATCATCCTGCCGATCATCTACCAATACGCACAGTGGATGTCGGCGGGTACGAACTCGGCCGTCGTCTCGACGATCATCGTCGGCCTCGTCTCGCAGCTCTGGCTGCGGCGGTACCATCCCGGCTGGTACAAGAAGTACAACTTCATCCTCGGGGGCGCGCTCGACGGCGGCGCGCAGGTCATGATCTTCATTCTCTCATTCGCCGTGTTCGGCGCGTCGGGCACGCCGCGGCCGTTCCCTGCTTGGTGGGGCAACCCGGCGCGGGGCAACGTCGATTATTGTAATGGAAATGGGGCGCTCGATTGAAGGGCGATGAGGTTTGTCACGAAGAAGTTTTAACTGGGTTTATTGAAACGAAGCTGTATCTGTAGTATCCCGATAGTGACATGACTTTTCACGAATCGATGCATGATATTTTTCACCGCTCATATTATTCGACCTGGTCTTTGTAGTGAGTGCAGATACTGAGTGCGATCGGTGCTCGCGGAAGCAGACAGCGATGTACGTGGACGAGTTGTAGGTCCTGAGCGCATTCATGAGGAGGGCTACGTGTCTACGCGGTCATGTGATCGCGCGATCTTGCAAACACCATGAGGGATGCATCGACTCCCGCGGCGCGTTCGTAGGTGAAGCCACCCGTGCACTCTCCATGATGACGCACGCTGTTGACATCCCATCGGGAGCTGGAAACTGGGAGGTATATATGCCTCATGCAACGGTTATGTGCCTTCTACTCAACACCTCCAATCATCCAAACACACACTAGTCAGCATGCAGTCGGTCGTCAACGCGGTAACCGGTAGCGACAATGACCATTTCACCCAGACGGATGTGCCCAGCTTGAATGGGCGTGTGAGTAACTCTGAGCCATCGTCAACGAATATCGAGTGTATTCACGCTGATACCGTGCAGACTGCTCTGGTAACAGGCGGGACCAACGGCATCGGATTCGAAGTCGCGCGTGCGCTAGCTCTCGCCAAGGCCAGGGTCCTCTTGCTCTCGCGCAAAGGTGAGAACGGAGACAAGGCGATAACTGCCATCAAAGAGGCCGTTCCCAGCGCCGATGTGGAATTCGTGGAGTGCGACCTGGGGGACTTGGTCATGGTGAAGGACGTCGCGGACAAGCTGTGCAAACGCGAGCAGCGACTCGATATCGTCAGTCCTCCGCTTTGAGGTGATGTCATGAGCTAACGTGGTCGCCACATTCATGCAGGTCGTTGCGGACGCTGGGGTCGGCGTGAACAAATTCGACGTCACGAAGGACGGAATCGACCGCCACTTCGGGGTCAACCACCTCGGGCACTTCCTCCTCATCAACCGTTTGCTCCCGCTCCTCCGCCACACGGCCTCTCTCCCCGGTACCTCTCCCCCTCGCATCATCTCGGTCTCGTCGGAGCTGCACCGTGCGGCCTCGTCCTCCGTGTCCTTCGCGTCGTCATCCGAGGTCTCCGAGGACGTCGGCCTCGGTGCGCACGGCTACTATGCACGCTCCAAGCTCGCGAACATCCTGTTCACGAAGTACGGGCTTGTCGAACGCGTGTTTGTGCCTAACAAGGACCGCATATATGCGCTTGCCGTGCACCCCGGCGCGGTCCATACTGATCAGCAAGAGCAGTTCAAGGAGGCGTATGGAGCGCTGTTTGGTACGATCATGAAGACCCTCACCGTGCCGTTCATGCGCACCCCGGAGGAGGGCAGCTTGAGCACGCTGTGGGCGGCGACGAGCGACGATATCGAGAAGAAAGGGTGGAACGGGAAGTACTTCACTGACCCGGGGCAGCTCTCGGAGGAGTCGACTCAGGCGCAGGACCCGGAGCTTGGGAGAAACCTATGGGTATTGAGCGAGAGGTTGGTGGCAGAGAAGATAGGTCCGGAGGCGTTGTTGTCTTGGAATGTCGCCGCAAAGGAGGTTCAACCTGTATCCGCGTAGAAGCTAGAGAAGAATTGTCACTCTCGAACTACTTCGTTGTGTCCATTGAACATACCAAGGCAATTAGACGAATCATTATCGAGCGCCGTAGGCGTCTCGATGCAGCTGCGCTCCGGGCACAACAAGCCTAAGAGCCTGTGCTAGAAACGGAATGGGTTGCACAGCTTCGGGCCTTGCAGATCAATTTTGCATGCCGTGTCTTGCACATCCACAGCTCAGAGTGTCCTGTGTACGCGTAAGGCCCACGGCACCGTTCGCCTAACTTCGGTGCTCCCTGGCCTTCCTGACCTTCTGACTCGACGTCGCCCCTTCGGGATCCCCGTAAATGCCGACCGCATTCGCTGGTTGAAACATCGTCTGAGTCTCTGAGATGAAGCTAGTGCAAGGCCCCCAGCGCGCTCCTGTAAGCGTCGGGCAGCATTCACCGTTTTGTAGCTGATAAGTGGCCAGAAAGTCGCTGCATAAGCCAGCGCCCGGCCTCTTTAGCACGTTCATCATGCATGATACATGATGTTTCACGACTCTTGGTGCGACGTACGCGACGTACATGCGAAATGTGGCTGGCCATGGCGATATAGCACGCGAAGCTGGTGCCGTGGAGTGGCTTGGGAGGCGGTTGTACCAGTGCGCAGTCTACGGACAGCCGCTCGACGGGGAAAGGTATAAGATGGCGGCGACCGTTTCCCTTTCTGTGCTCTGGATTCCCTTTCCTGCACAAACATACAATGAAGTGGGGCAACAGCGACAAGAAGCGGTTTACCCGCGAAGACATACCTGACTTGAGCGGCCGCGTAAGTTATCTCTTTCACCATCCTGCCGTAATTCCACCATCAGTACTAACGAGGACTTGCGTTCGACGTCTTCGCGTTCTGACAGACCGCTCTAGTGACGGGTGGCACCAAGGGCATCGGCTACGAGACCGTCCGCGCGCTCGCGCTCGCCCACGCGAGGGTGCTCATCCTCGCGCGGAGCACCGAGCTCGGGCAGAAGGCCGTCACGACGATCAAGCAAGAATCCTCGTCGGCGGACGTCGAGTTCATCCAGTGCGACCTGGCCGACCTCGCGATGGTCAAGCAGGTCGCGGACAAGATCTGCAAGGACGAGGCGCGCATGGACATCGTGAGTACCTTCGCCATCGCTCAATATTGCTCAGCCTTCGAGGAAAGGAGCTCACCAGAGTTCGCCACCGCTCGCAGGTCATTGCGAACGCTGCGATCGGCCTGCTCCCGTTCGGCCTCACCAAGGACGGGATCGACCGCCACTTCGCGATCAACCACCTCGGGCACTACCTCCTCATCAACCGCCTCCTCCCGCTCCTCCGGCGCACCGCCCGCCTCTCACCCGCACCGTCCCCCGGCCCGCGCATCGTCACGCTCACCTCGAACGTGCACCGCTCCGCGCCCGCCTCGACGGCGTTCGCCGCCCCCGCGGAGGTGTGCGCCGACGCTGGGCTCAGCGCGATGGCGCTCTACGCGCGCTCGAAGCTCGCCGTCGCCCTCTTCGCGAAGTTCGGCCTCGCCGAGCGCGTGTTCACCCAGCCGCGCGACCGCGACCGCGGCATCTCCGCGGTGACGCTCCACCCGGGGATCGTGCACACGGACCAGCTCGACCAGCTCAAGGACGCGTACGGCCTCGTCGTGGGCAGCGTGCTCAAGTACCTCACGCTCCCGCTCGCGCAGCGCCCCGCGCAGGGCTGCCTGAGCGTCGTGTGGGCCGCGACGGCCGCGGAGGTGGACCGGAATGGGTGGAGCGGGCGGTACCTGGACGGCGTGGGCCAGCTCGCGGAGCCGTCGAAGCTCGCGCAGGACCCGGAGCTGGGCAGGAACTTGTGGGTGCTGAGCGAGCAGCTGGTGAAGGAGAAGTTGGGCCCGGATGCGCTACTGCCTTGGGATGTTGGTTCGGAGTAGGGTGCCGAAGCGCAAATGTGCTCGGGGATGGAGACCCGATGTTGTAATTTCTCGTGGACTGCCTATTGTACATACCTCCCGTTCGCCAGAGCTTGACACTCTGGTTGGTCCTATTTTCCATTATTCTATGTGAGGCTCTTCTCTTCCGCGACACGGGATCGACTCACCGGCGCGACATGTTTCGAAGGTATCTGGAGACCCTGATAGCTGCGATGGACAATGGGTACACGCTTAGCGCTACGAGGAGCCCGAGCAACGGAAGTACTTAGGAGTTTCTGACTGCGTGTCTTAGGAGTGACTGTTGGTTTGAGAGTGAGAGTGAAGCAAAGTACAAAGAGCATGGTTGCCGTGAGATGGAAGGCATAGTCAAAGGCAGGCAGGTATTTGATACGTGAAAGAAATATCCTCGTATTCATGAGGACCACGGCTACAGCCGGTCCCCTCGAAGTCCCAGACTCCTACACAATCGTGAACAGCGGACAATATACAGACAGATCCATGAGCGGTGCTATACATACAACCAGATACGAGTATGACAACATAAGACGATGTGCAGTGTGGGATGCGTAAGACGAGGTGAGATGAGATGATATCCAGGTATCCATAGTCTATGAGGGTGACGACGACGATGCGAATAAGAACGTATGCAGAGCGATCCGAGGGCGGTATTCTGTGGGAAACTGCGTCAGCGGCACGCTCGAACAGGTCGGAGACGGGATGGGAGAAGGGATGCATCAGAAGGAACAATTGGCAATAATAAGGTTATCCTCATGTAGGGTCAGAACAGGTCTGAATGGTTGTCATCTTGTGCGGGAGAGCCTCGAGGGCGGGTATTGATCGGAAAGGGCTCGAAAGCGGTACTCACATGGTGTAGTATGGTATATGGTGTATAGTGGCAGTGGGGAAGAGGTGACCTGTGAGAGGTAGTCAGTACGGAATTCGTTGACAACAGTCGAAATGAGATCAGATTAAAAAGGCAATATAGGAGGTCCTCAAACCCCGAAGGGTCGGTACAGGTCTGAGAAAGCTATCATCACAGTGTGGCGTGGCGAACGATAGAACGAAGCAGCCGAAAACAAGGTCCTAATACTCACAGATACAGTGACCGAGCTCAGCCCATCACAGACACAGGCGGCATCGAAGTGGGTGTTGGCCGCCACCGAAGCCGGGATGGCGCGGTCTCGCCGTACACCCAGTCTTCGTCCATAGTGTCGTCCACGTCGGGCGCAGTGGCGTCGCAATCCTCGACGAAGACACTAATGCCTACGCCGTCCTCGGGCTCGAGGAGCACCTCGGGGCCCGCGCCCCGCCTCTGTTGCTCCTCCTGAATCTCAAGCCTGCGGAGCGCAGCGATGAGGTCCTGCGCGAGGGGAGTGGAGTTAGGAGGATCCTCGCGGATCTGCTCCCAGCCAACGGGAGGCGAGCCCGGTGGCGAGATGAGGAAGTTCTTCTCGTTCGCCGGTGGGCGAAGGTAGTGGTTATGCTCCTGCGTCTCTGACGTCTCGATGGGAGTGGGGTCCGCCCGGTAGACGCGCATCACGAATTCCTGCCTGTGGCAAAGAAACGTAACGTCAGCTTCAAGTCCCACCGTCATCTCCACCACCCAGGGGAAAGGAAAAACGACGTACTGTCCATGTATCCCGGTAAGGGTGAGCCCGTCGTTGCTCTCTTTCGCGGTCTCCGCGTCGATTTCGGAGTAGTACACCATGATGACCCGGGCCAGGCCCTTGATCGGTGCCCACGCATGTAGTGGCCCGTACGTTTCGAAGTGACTCCGCATCGCTTGTTGGACGATAGGCTCGAAAAACTGAGGGGGAAGGCGCGTGATCACCAAAGTGTTCGTGCGTCGTGGTGACGCCGGGCTCGACATCGTCAGCGACGGAGGCGAAGTGGGCGAGCCCGGTGATGAAGGGATAGAAACTGTGAGGTTTCCAACCATGTTGGCAGATGGTCAGGGATGGATGTAATGGAGGTGGGAGGGAGATGGAGGATGTGAGTGAGAAACGAAGAGCAGCCTGCGACCTTTATTGAAAAATCTAGGGCGCTGACATAAGCGAGGATACTCGCGTGGGCGTCGCTGCGTCGGGCATTCAAGCGCCCGTGCTGTGCTCAGCTCGCTGCAGCTGCGGGTACGGTACAAGCGGTGTGCGTTGTGCGAGGCGCTGATCATGCAACCGTTGCGGCGCAATTGAAGTGGCCCCTCTGATTCGAACGGCGTGTTCACCTGCACGCGTAGCAGGTTTGTACGTCGTTGAACTGTGTTGTTCCGAAACCGTCGCTGTTAGGTTGGTTGATCCGTAGCAGGAGCCGCCACACGCTCAGGGCCAAATACATACTAAGCGCAAGTACAAGAACACAGCCCGCATGCGCATAGCTGCTCTGCTCTAGTAAGAGCGATGTGCATGACTGCCAAATGTGGTCAACCTGATGCTGTGAACAATCGGGGCTTGGGTAGTGATACAAATACTCGATTGACGATTACATTACAGGCAGGGATACATCGGTCGTTTGATTGAGGCACATTCTAGTGCAGTGCTCCTGCATATACGTGTCCTAATTGGCACGTGTTTCAGCACACGGCCTTGGAGGGAGGCAGCACGGAGCGTTGACGCACCCTGACTCTACGATAATAGTGTGGTTGTGGACAGTCGGATCACGACTTCTCCCGCAACCGCTCCGCGATTTCTGCCTGCTTCCGGCTGAGTGCCTCCACCCGTGCCTCCTTCGAGGCGTCGTACGACACAGTGACCTGGTTGAAGCTGCGGACAAGGCATCAGGTCATCAGCACCGCGGTGGACAGAATGCTATGAACGCATGACGTACGGGTTCTCCGGCGACTTCTGGAATTGCTTGTAGAGCAGATCCTGCATAGCATCCAGGTGAGCGACGGTATGGTATTCCGAAATCTAATAAAGGCTTACGTGGTATTGTTGTAGGCGCAGTCCAGGATGCTGCGTTGCTCCGCCTTAGTACAAGACCTGAAGATGTGATCATGCTTGGAACACACACCTCTTGTCTAACCTTCGGCAGCTCGCGCTCCTTGTAAGCCTCGAACGCAGCCTTGAATCGCCTCTGCAGCACGCCAACGTGAGTGGGAGTCCGCTTATTGTGGCGCAAGCTGCACGTACCTCCGGATGCCGCTCGAGGTTCGCAGCCTGCGAGCCCACGCTCGCCTTGTCCATCTTGGCCGTGACGACCTCCAGCAGATCGATCGCGTTGTCGATACCCGTCGCCGCATACGACTCGACCTCTCCAGGCTTCCCGTTGTCTTCGCTCGCACTCGCGCTCACAGCACCCAGGCCGCCACCAGCTGCGATGGCACCAGGACCAGCGGGCTTGACATTTTTCGCAGGGGCCTTCTTCGCCCCAGCCTTGGGTGCGGCCTTGGCCTTCGCAGGCGCACTGGCTTCCTCCTCCGCGAGCAGGCGGGCGTTCTCCGCCTTGCGGGCAAGCTCTGCCTTGCGCTTCTCCTCCTTGTCTTCCTTAGCCTTGCCACCCTTAGATCCTTGGGACCACTTCTCTGCCTCCTTGCGTTCCTGTGTTGATGTTGATGTTTAGTCGCTGGTGGCATGATACTGGAGAACAGCCAATATACCGTACCTTCTCAGCATCCGCTGCAGCTGCCTTCTTGGCCTCGTTCTCGGCCTTTTTGGCCCTGCCGGACTCCTTCTTTGCGTTTCCTCCCTTCGGTGCCATAATCAACGGTTTTCACAGATCAGAGGTATGTGGTGTGGTGAGTGGAGGTGATAGGACGTTTGACGGATGGGTGTAAGGTGCAGAGCCGGAGCTGGGCAGTGGGGGTAAGGGCAAGATGATCGGACAGGATGACATAGAATCTTATCTTATCTTATCTGGCATTACGATCTCCGTTGCTGGGTTCCCCCTCTGGCCGAATGGTTAAGGTTGCGTACACCAAAGTACAGGAGCTGCATCGAAGTTGTACGCCATACACTATTTGCACATAGTCCGTGTATGAGAGCTACCACTGCTACTTGTCGTCAGAGCACAGCACAATCAACACTAAAGTCCAAGTCCGAGTCAACAGTCCACAAGATATGAAACATTTTCACGAACACTAAATATTTCCCTCCCGATGTTCGCGACACCACCAGCGAGTCCTACAAACCGCACGCGCTCGCGTTGGCCGGCGTTGCCGTCGCGTTGATCCTGCCCACCTGCACCGCGGTGCCGTTCGTGAGCTTGTTGAGCGCCGAGAGCGCGATGTTGAAGCCCTTCCCGCCCGCGTCGATCGCGAGGACGTGGATGGACGTGCCGTTGTGCGACAGCTCCCAGCACGTCCCGCACGCGTCCGAGTTCCAACCCGCAATGGCAGGCGCGCCGCCGATGTTGGGGAACGTCGGGAGGGACCCAAAGGTGGTGAACCCTGTTTTAGGTGGAGGTGAGCACGCTAGGTCGCGCGGAGGACGAAGGGGAGGCGGACCTTTAGTGAGCATGCCGTTTTTACCGTCGGAGCAGGCGACGGTGGTGAGCGAGCCAGACGCGTTGTCATACACCTCGTCGTACGAGACAGAGACAGTGGTCGAGTTCGCGGCAAAGGCTGCCGGGATAGCGAGGATCGCAGCGGCGAGAGTAGCGAACTTCATCGTGTGCAGGCTAGCGAGTGGTCGTGTGGCTCGTGAGGATGGGCAGGGCACTGAGGACTCTTCCGTCTCCCGACCATCGCTTTTATGAGAGACCGCCGCCCAGGAAGAGTCGGCGAGAACTCTAGGTGAGTGGAGCGAGAAGATCAACGCACATGGAACGGTCGCAGTCAGAAGAAACCTCGCCCGCAGGCAGGCATCGCAGGCACCGCGTGTGTCGGCCAAGCATTCCTGCAATCCTGGCGCAAGATACGCCGTGCCCGACGGGGCTCGCGCGCCAGAAGCACACGGCCGAGCCTCTTCTGCGCCTTCCAGCAGCGGCCGACGTCTTTCGAAGGCGGCGCGGAGGTGAGACCCGTCTGCGTGGCCGCCCGCATGATCGCGCGCGGGCTCGCAGCTGACCGCGTTTGGGTGGATTTAGGCTCCTCGACGGCGTTCTTTGCGCTTCGATAGACCCGAGCCAACACCGAGCATGCGCGGTGGCGTCGCGAGCTGTTCTGGCAGGGCTTGGGCAGCTTCATGCGAAGCGCGATACCCACGCGCTCAGTGACGGTAATGAGGCATTAGTGAACCCTCAAGGCCGCAGGTATCATCAGTATCGCCTTGTCGGACTGATGGTACTTATGTGTGAGGGAATGATCCAGTAGGTTCTGTCGTGTTACCTGTCTGATTGCAACGAAGTAAGACCTACGGGCTGATGACGAGTTCCGGGAGGCAGGTTTGGAAGGGAAAACGTCAGCGAATGCGGATGATCATTGGCTACGAGTAATCGATACACAGGAGGGGCCTGGAGCGCTGTTTGAACACGGTATTCGACGTACTGCAAGTATCGGGTATGAGTGGAACAGCAGTGGGGAGGAAGGCGTGGGTAGAGGTAGACAATACAACATAACGGAGAGGATATAGCAGTCCGACGTAGCTGAACTAGTAAGTCGACAACATGAGGACGAAGATGTTGGGGGCGGCGAAGCCCAGGCGCTGCTTCGCATAGTGGTCCTTCTTTATCAGCCTGTCAAAGAACACCTTCTCCCTGAGCCAATCTGATGCGAACATTAGCCTCTGGGTCCTCGCCATGAAAGCAGTATGCCGACTTACCAGCTCGTCGGTACTGCGTTGGTGGCGCTGGGGCAGGCGAGTAGAACTGCCAGTTACCGCCTGACCCGGCAGACGCCGCATATCTTCGGAGCTGCTCTTGCTGACGGGGAGGAAGAGAATCGAACTCCTTGTCGGTCACCATCTTGTCAGAGTAACTGGGCCAATCCACGCGATGTCAGGATGAGATCAACTACGTGAAGTGGAAGATTGTGAGCGCACTCTTTGAAGAGGAAGGTGACGACGTCTCCGAGCGTAACGCCTTGTGGGTTCTTGATGATAGTGCACCATGGGGAGCATTCGGTAATGATGATGAGCTCCTCCACTCGAGGAAGAGTTGCCGGTTCATCCTTCTGGGTGAAGGCGACATCCCGATCACGAGATTCTGGGTTGTACCCACTCGATTGCCCTGGGTTTGGAGCTTGAGATGGTGCATCTCGGGGATGGTCGTGCCCGCTCACCTGTCGAAAGGTTGAAGATCAGCTGGAACGAGCCAGACTCGTTCGCGAGGATGGGGTGCAACTCCAGCTCAGTGCCGAGCAAGTACAAGTCTGTCTGGCTCAGCACAGGACCATCTGTGGGCAGGACTTTCAGACCATAGCAATGGCAAGATGCGATGATGAATACTCACAAGAGTTTCCTGCGGCCCACTTTGCGACGGTGTCCATGGCACACAAGCGAGCAGCTTGATGGTAGGTGGTATGGCGTATTCCCTAAGTTGCGTTCAGAGGGAGATGGATGGATGGCTGAGTGCGGCGAAGGTCAGCACCGAGAGCGTCTGTGCTATGCGCAACACTGCAGCACCGCGTTCAAGTAGCGTTCCTGACACACTATCGGATGGAATCGTCCCCGATGCTTGGGGATCCCACAAGTCTAGGTCTCGGGGTATGTGGAAGTGAGGGGGAAGAGGGATGGATTACTACGGTCCTCTCAAACACACACAGGTTAAGAGGCGGTTGCTTCTGGTAATCTCGATCATGGGGGCTAATCCTGCTGAGTCCAAACTTTTGTCGGAGCAGATAACAAGGTGTGTGGCAGCCAATTAACGCGTGCGTATCAACGCGTCGAATGAGCTCCGCCTGATCGCCGCCACGATTCCATGTGAACGGCGCTGGTATTCATCCCGTTCCAGTCAGCTTAGCTTGATCCTCTCGATGGGGCCGACGACGAGGAAGAGCTCTCGTGCGTTGCGCGCGATGTTCATCATGTAATGCTAGCTTGCTTTCGGATCATAGATCAGTCATTTATCGGCGACATCGCACAAAATCAGTGAAGCCCTGCACCCTGCACGCCGATATCGGGACTAGTTCTTACGGTGTTCCCAGCGCCCACGACTGTCCGGACTTGCCGCCTTCTTGCTCTGCTTGTTTTCAACACCTCCCTCCCAGCAACCCGATTGCATTCTCTTGGCTCCCAAGCAACATATACGCGCTCTGACTCCTCTACAGCTCATCGGTGGATCTTGCAGGCAGCGCTGAATAGTGCCTAGAAGTTTCTCACACGCCGGAGGTACGTCTCTTGTGGTCTGTAGCATATATGCTCCGCCGCCTGACCGCATGGAAGAAGCACACTTACGGACGACCTGTGCGCATCGCGTGCACGCCGCCACCTTCACCTCCAATTCGTCGAGTCATAGTATCGGAACAGGTTTGCTGTGTCCTCGAGCCTGGTCCAAAAAGGCAAGTAGCGGGTCTCCCCTTGCAGTCTCGTACCGCCTCCGACTTTGCCTTGTGTTCTTACGGCCGCATCATGTCATTTGCGCAGGGTCCTAGACGTCAGGCGGGAACGCGAGTCACAGATACAGATAGCGTCGGCTTCGACAATCCGCGATGGCATTCACACCCATAGTCCCGCCATATCCCTCGCCGAGCGGCGGCACCGCGTCGCCTCTCAATCCTCCCCCTCCAGTCATACCCCAGGGCTCCCCAAACCACCCGCCCACCACGCCTGCGTGGGGTCAGGCTTCTCACCAATACCCGCACCAAACACCATACATGATGCCGGGAGGCTTTGGGGCACCCTCGGCGCAGGGCTCGTACTTCATCCCTCCCGTGCAACTACCTCCGGCCGCAAATATGCCTCCAGCACAAACCCCGTTGCAGGGGCAGGGGTTCTCCGCCGACTACCTTGGTTTCCCACCACAAGGGTACAGCGGTGGAGGCGGCGGCGGGGTGCCAAACGCCACGCCTTATAGACCACCAGCCAACATGCAACCACCGGGGACCCCATACGTGCCACCAGGAGCTCAGACAGGTTACAGTACGTTCCAGCAGCCGCTTCCTGGGTATGGTTATCCGATGGGCATGCCACCGATGGCTATGGCTACGCCGTACATGCCTATGATGGGTGGGATGCCAGGAATGCCTCCGATGCAGGGGATACCTCAGATGCAAGCTATGCCTATGGGAATGGGCATGTTCACCCCGGGCCCTGTTCCCGGAGGTGTTCCGATGCCTGGCGCTGGTCCCGCTGCTCCGCCCATGCAGCCATCCCACTCGGGTAACGGACGGCCCTACTCATATCATGTCAAGGACAAGGGCCCATGGGATCAGGTCGACAAATTCGCGGAGGGCGGAGACTGTATGTGCCAGCATAGTCTGTGTCTTCCGTGATTCTGACAGTGTCTACAGACGGTCCTGTTTTGAAGCCCCTTCTAGTGCAGAAGCTGAAGGTGAAAGTCGAGGTCAATCCGCTGATCTCACCGCCGGGTGATGGCACTGGCACTGAGCACGACTACCTCAAGTGGAACATGCTCTTTCCGACGGGGAACTGTCAACGTTCCGGTGATCGTCCGGGGCGGTCGTGGTCCTATGGGAGGGACGCGCCCGCAACCTGGCCCCGAGTGACGACGCTGCGCATCATCTCGCGCTCCTTCCCCTGGACGATCGACGTGCCCGCACAGCATCCCGAAGTCGGCGTCACCTGCGGAGACGTCATCGAGGCTATCCACGCCTCCATGTACACGCGGCTCTCGCAAGGACAGTACGACCACGCCGACGCGCGGCAACGACGGCTCCTCTCCGAGTCCTACTGGCACAACCGCTCGACGGCGGACGGCGTGCCCGGCGGCCGCCTCCAGCAGACGCTCCTCCGCTTCGACTGGCTTGGGTCCGATACGTGGTTCGGCGGCGTCCTCGACGACCAGCCCCTCGTGCGCGAGCTGTGCAGGTGCTCGTTGCCGTGCACGTTCGTGCTTGTATGTGCTAAGCGCCCTCACCTGTCGGATGCGGAGATCTTGAACCAGGAGGAGAGAGGGAGGCTGGACGAGGAACGACACAGGCGGCGATCGCGCTCGAGAGCGACGTCGCGCACTGCGTCAACTCGGCCACCGACGCGACCGCCCAGCCGTGCGCCTCCGGAGGACAGCTCGACGACGTCCTCAGCGACGTAGCACACAGGTCGTGTCTAGCCCCACTACTATTTTTACGCCTTGCACGATGACGCTCTTCACTATACCTTCCTCGTCTCATACCCCGTGGTCTTCCATACCCTGGTGGTCTTGACGATAAGACGCTCGATACTCTCACACTCCCGACTGCACTGCACACCGTGTTTATTCCGTACTTGCTGTTGTTGTAAACTGCCCTGATGTAAGCCTATAGGTTTCTCTCGCTGTAACGGCGATGCATTCTAGAGTGCCTACGCCCTATACGCACATGGATGTAGTGGGTTGACTGTTGAGTTCAAAGCCTAAAGGTACACAATGCACGTCGGGCGCTAACTGTGCAATACATTGAGCGCCTAATAACCCTGGAGTGGACAAATATTTGGTGCGCTATGGGCGCTTGTGCGCAGCCGGCGCAATATGGGCGCTTAGAGCCTATTCCGAGAACAATAGCGAGGACAATAGACAAGGACGGTCGACGCTCGCCTGTCCCGACAACAATTCTCGCGCATAACAATGAAACCATGGTGATCTGGGATGAGCCGAAGGGCATTTCAGGACAAGCGCACCGACGCTGCACCCGCCGCCCCTCCTTCTCCTACCACCACCACCGACTAGACGTCTCGGCATGCTGTCGAGCATCCTCACGACTTCACTCCTTTTCGCTGGCGCAGCGTTCGCCGCACAAGCTTCTTCTGCTTCTTCCTCGAATTCACCAACTGTAGTCTGCGTTGCAGGTCAATGCCTCGAAGGGTACACTAACACAACGAGTGAGTGCATCCTCATCGGTGGAAATGCGAGGGAAGGGAGTGTACTGACCTACTCTACTACGTAGTTGGCGCGACGTTGTCCGCGTCTGGCGCTGCAACCAGCCTGCTCCTTTTGCCGGGACAGTATACTTCGTCAACAAACCCGGCTCTCCTGCACAACCTCCTCACTTCGTCAAGCGCCTCATTAGCTCTCTCACCCGGCTTCGACGGGAACACATCCCTGCCTCTCAACCTCGCCCTCCAGCCAGGAGTGGCCGTCTACCCCCAGGCGAACTACTCTGGCCAGGCAACCTTTGCCAAGCTCCCGAGCTCGCCGTCGAACAGTACCCTGAAGATCTCTCCCGGTTCCCTCGCACTTGCATCCAATGTGTGGGTGGCGATCTCGGATTCGTCCAACGATCGTGTGATCTTCTGGGATAGCGTCCCCGACGTCTCGCAGCTCCCCTCGGGTGCGTCTGGGCTCTCCCAACTACTTGACATTCAGTCTTCGGCTTGCTCCCCTCCGTGCGCGGGAGCGGGCGTCTGCTCCGCCTCCGGGACGTGTGTCTGCCCGACTGGGTTCAACGGAACGTCTTGCGAGACGTGTGCACCTGGCTTCTTCGGACCGTCTTGCCAAGCGTGCCCCGCGGACTGTGCAACTTGCGACGATGGAATGACCGGGTCGGGACGGTGTCTCGAGCCTGTCATCAAGAATGCACCTTCGACGTGTAATTGCCTGAACGGCGTGTGCAACTCGGACGGGTCGTGCACGTGCAATGCAGGCTGGACGGCAGGTACCAACGGCACTGCCTGTGCGAAGTGCGCTACCGGATTCTTCCTCAACTCCGATGGCAACTGCGAAGGTGTGTATCGATTCACTCCATTCCAATAAACAGTACTAACTGTGGGACACAGTGTGCGGTCTTGGTTGCACCCAATGTGCAGACGGGAACGGCCAATGCATCACCTGCAAGTCCGGGTTCACTCAGAACGCAAACGATCAGACGCAGTGCTTCGCTGCGCAGTCCACCACCTCGACCGGGACTGTTTGCCCGGACGGTAGCTTCAGCAACGGCACCTCCTGCCAGCCATGCTCGCCCCTGTGCCAGACTTGCTCGGGTCCCACTTCTAGCGACTGTATTATCTGCGGCGCAGGGAAGTACACCCTGAACGGGAACTGTGTTGGCGCGAGCGGAAATGGCGTGTGCGACGGCTCTTCTTTGGTTGCTGACAACAACAAGCATGAATGTGACAGTACGTGCATACCGGACCATACACCATTCCTACCTTGATACTGACTGGCTTTGTATAGCTTGCCCATCGAAGTGCACAACCTGTCAGTATCCGAGCTTCAACGTGGCCTCAACGATTGACCAGGTGCAGTGTACTGGATGTCTGCCCGGGTACGTTCTGTCACAGGGCAAATGTGTCGAGAGCTGCCCGACTGGCACCTTCCTTGACCCCAAGGATAACGTCACCTGTACTGGTACGTACCTCCGCTCCTGCATTATAGCTCAACGTTCTGACATGTTGCCACAGCCTGCGATTCGTCGTGCAGCACGTGCGCTGGTTCGTCAACCTTTTGTCTCACCTGCGCGAATAACCAGCTAGCGTCTGGTGGGAAGTGTGTCGCCTCCTGTCCCTCGAACTTCTTCAGCTCGTCCGGACAATGCATCACTTGCCACCCTGACTGCGCGACGTGCAGTGGGAGCGCCTTCAACCAGTGCTCGAGCTGCCCCCCAGATCGCCCGGTGCTGACCAACGGCCGCTGCCTGCCGACGTGCAGCAAGGATCAGTTCTTCGACAAGACGTCCTCAACATGCCAATCGTGCGACGCAAGCTGTTCGAGCTGCTCCGGCGCAGGCCCTAGCAGTTGCCTTGCCTGCTCGAGCTCTAGCCAGGTCCTTCGCGGCGGAACTTGCGTCTCCGCGAGCTGCAACGGTACTTCGAGCGTCATCTCCGGTCTTGGTATCTGTCTCTCCGACCTGGTCTACGTTCCTCCTCCCTCGGGAACCTCCTCCAAGTCGCCTCTCCCCTCGCTCACTGGCATCGACTCGCCCATCTCGAACTCCAACACGACTGTCGTCAAGCGCTCCCTCCAATGGTGGGAGATCCTGCTCATGGCGCTCGGCTGCGCCTTCATCTTCGTCTGCTTCCTCATGTGCTGGCGCCGCCGCATGCGCAAGCGCCGTGCCGCGGCGACCGCGAACTTCGCCGCCGCGAAGAACCTCGACCACTCCAAGAGCTGGCGGTACCGCCTCGTGCGCTTCGGCGAGCGGCTCTTCGGGCACAAGAAGAGCCAGCGCTGGATGGTGCCCCCAGAGCACGCCGAGGACATCCGCATGGAGAAGCTGCGCGCTGCCGAGGAGGCTCGCTATGGCCGCGACGCCGAGAAGCTGCGCAGAGAGTCATCGATGCGCACGGATCGCGACCTGGAGAAGCTCATCGGCTCGTACGAGTACTCGCGTGCAGGGTCGAGCCGCGCGCCTTCGCCTCTTCCCTCTCTGCGCGACTACGACGGCGACCGCCACTCGCACAAGGCGAGCAGCCACGGCTCCCAGCGCGCCCGCGTCGCCAACGACCTCGCGCAAGAATCGCTCTACTCGCAGGTCACCGGCCAGCCGCGGCGCGCGCCAGAGCCCCGCCAGCCGGTGCGGAACCCGGCGGACTTGCTGCCCTCGCGGTTCTCGAACACGACGTATAGCAGCTGGCTGACGCCCGACCCGACGCCGGGCCCGCAGGTGAACGCTGCGCCGACGCCCGCGCAGGAGTACGCGCGGTCGGTCACGCAGCTGGCGCAGCCTGAATCGCCTCCGCAGCGCGGGGCGTACTGGCTTCAGCCGGCGAACACGGGCGGGTCGCGCAACCCGTTCCTCCGTTGAACCATGAACAGCACTACGACACGGACATCTCGCCCTCTTTACCACTCATCACCGTTTGTTAGTGACTCACGCCACCCTTCGACCTTCGGACTACTGCACATATTCTCTTTTTGTGTTCCCCTGGATGGACATGCACACTTGACTATCTTTGCGAGATAGACTGTATACCTACCTCCTCCCCTTTACCTGTACATTCCCTGCGGCCCCATGCTCTACGCGCACGTAATTACTCGGCAGCTTGCTGACATTGTAGCCCTAAACACCATACTCTGCAATGACATTGCTATGACCCGTTTGCAAGAGTCTGCTCATGGCGCGCCGTTGGCGGCTGATATTACATGAAGGGTAAACGGTCGCCGTGATTGCCCCTTCGCGTCCTCAATGGCTCTGCGCACAACATAGGTGAATGAGACCTGCAATACGGTCGGCACCCGCTATGCATATGTCCTTGAGCTGGCCACAAGCAAACGTTCATTATACGGTATCATATTCGATGGCACAAAGAGCGTGATTTGGGGCCAGTCTGAGGATACACTAGCAGGCAAGAGGACCCAGGATTGGCCATCTGATGATACAAATCTGAGTCGAGTGCGACAGGCATGAATTTGCGGGCATGTGAGCACCTATCCGAGTCCTGGCTAGCAAACCTGAATCTGGAGCTTTGGAAAGTGGGGGGCAGGTGTTCCGGGGAACTGGAAGCTAGCGACACTGGCAATATACGAGAGCAGCGAGAACAGTAGTACAGAGAGAGCACCATTAGAATCCCTAGGGCAGTCACGAATCGCACTGACAGAATCACTGGCCGTCAACTGGTGCCGTTACCACCGCAGTCTGCGCTTGGGCATCCTGCGTCGCCTGAGGATGTACACCGCAAGCCGCGGATTGAATCAGCAGGGGACGCATGCAGGGAGAGCCACCTAGGCGCACCTTGGCTGCCTTTGCCGCCTTGGCCTTACGCCACCTCCAGCCCGAGCGTCGACGCTTGCGCTTGCCTTCGCCTTGGGCGGCGATCCCCTTGCTCCTTCCGCCCTCCTTCGCGGCTGGGCCCCCGCCTTCTTTCCCACCCTCCGAACGTTTGAGCATTCGCCTTTTCCGAGCCCCTCTGTTCTTCTTCTTATTATTTCTCGGCATCTTACCGTTTTCTTTCACTTCCACCAGGAACGCGGTCAAGAACGGGTTCGAGCGCGCGGCATGGATGGGATAGATCTTCTCGGTCTCTACCATGTAGTCCACTAGTTCCTTCTTCGTTGCGAACAGCTGTGGTCGCGTCTGAGTTTTGCATGAATCCACGAGATCCACTAGGTTCAAGTGGACGGATTTTAGCGACTGCAAAGTAGATATGACCATGAGCAAAGATGCGTTATCATCCCCACGCCCAAGCACTTGGCACTCACCCGCTGGTACTCAACGACGCTGTTGCACTGCATCGTCAAACCTAGGTGGCGGCACAATTTCCCCCAAGCATCCAAGTCTTTCGCGTTGTGCCCAAAGCACTCCCCGAAATCCTCCGTGGCCCATGTCTTCATACACTCCCGCCGGTGCTTCTCGTATTGCTTCGAACCATTCTCCCACCGCCTCATAGCTGCCAGGCGCTTGAATTCCACCACGAGCGAGGCGCTGTGGTCGCGCTCGAACTCCTTCGGCGCGGTGAGGAGCGCCTCGTCCGCGGTGGGATCTGGCGGTGGCGGCATCGTGTCGGGCATGGCGGCGCCAGACATTCTGTTGAGGAGAGGGGGGAAGAGCTCAAGGCAGGACGACAAAAGATGGGAAGAGAATAAGCCGGGTATATTAGCTTTGGGGCAATGCGGCGTATTTATACGTCGCTGGGATGATGTGGCTTGACAGCTTCTTCCTAATGCGCACGCTCACGGCGCCAGGGCCACCGAACAGACCATAGCTGCCACCTGTGCAAGCAGGGGCCCTTCTCGGATCGCAGACTGATCAAAGAAGGGCCCCCGCACGGACGGTTCAGCGCACATTTTCCTTCGCTGCTACCCACTCCGGTCCATCACAAGGGAGCCGCGCAGGCCAAAGCGAACAATAAGCGTTGACAGCATGAAGTACATGACGGTGCCGGAGCCATCCACGCCGTCTCCCATGGCCTGACAGAGGGTCATACTCAGCCCGAAAGCCCAAAGATATGCCTCTCCTCCATGAAGCTGTGAAGTCTAATGGGCAGAAAGTTCTAATGAAATGGTCGCGAGGCAGCAGAACATCATTAGTCGGCGCCTATGAACCTGTCAATGCACTCACCACATGTGCTGCTTATATCGCCTCAGACTTGGCCATGACCGAACGGGCATGTACGCATGCGCCCGTCACCCAAAAACGACGACCAAGAATTGCCTGAGCAAGGGGTTCGCCTTCGCACGGGCCTTGGGGAATATCTTTCCCGTCTTCCGGGTATACTCGGCGCACGCAGCCTCAGACGAGAACGTCTTGGGCTTCGTATCCTGCCGCTTCGAGTCGACGAGATCGATGAGGTTGACGTTTATTGGCTTGAGAGCCTGTGAAGTAACCCTCCAAGTAAGTATCCCAAACGTCATCGTCTACGACACACGCAGCCGCGGATAGTACCTGTTTGCACCCCTTGATGCTGTTGGGTACCTCAGCGATACCGAGGTGGAGACAGAGGTCCTGCCATGCCGCCAAGCGCGACTCGGTGCTGCCCCAGAACGCGTTGAAGTCCTGCGCGACAGCGAGCCCGTAGAACTTCTGGCGCTCATCCTTGTACCTGGCGCTCTTCTTGCTCCACCCGTTCGCCAGGGCCAACCTTCGGAATTCGCTTGCTAGAAGTGCGGTCGTGTCGCGCTCAAAGGCCGTGTCAGACATAGCGGTCACAGCGGAGGGTTACGGTGGGCACTTGAAGGGCTGGGCTGGTAGTCGAGGGGAGGTGTTGGAGCCTGGGAGGCTTGCGTGTCCCTCTCGCATGCTTGGAGAAGGGTTTATAACTAGATCGGTAGGTTTGCGGCGTTGCACGAAGCCAGATGAAGCCTCGTGTACGAAGCATCCGCAGGAGAAGTCATACTTACAGCACCCTTGAGAGTGCATCGTGGTTCAAAAGAAACCTACACATGTAAGCGCTCAATTGTATTGTGCGTCAACTAGTGCCAGTGAGCGCGCCTACTAGTACTCCTTCCCGTAAACTTCCCTGTCTTGACTCGAAGACTCAAAGCTGAGGCGCATATAACCGACGTTCGAATGCATAGCGCGTACTCTGCGGGACTCCTCCTCCCTGCGCAGAGGGAGAACATACTGGTGACAGTACGCAGCAGCTTCGGCCTCGAATCGTGGCCTTGCCGTAACCTGCGTCGTGGCACAGTTGCCGCTACTAAGTAGGTACTCAGAACCGAGAGGCACTGACTGACGGGCCTCAAGACTCGAGTTACTTACTTTGTCAAACGGATGACACCAGCAACATGATCTCGGAGAACCTGCCGCATTCTCCGTGTGGCATCGGCGTGACCGCTTGCTAGTGCTTGGCACTGGTACCAAGCACAGAGCGACCTGTCGGGTAACTCCGCGGCCACTGCAAGGAATGGGACTCGGATGCAGCTGATGACGAGTACGATATATGATCACCAGTACTGGAAGAGAGCTGCACTGAGCCCGTTAGATTCAGGCACCTAGGCAGTAGTACAGTGGTAGCACTGCACTCGCGATCACATATATTGATAAACTTCCGGTGATCGCTGCTGTGCTACGGACCATTGAGGCCTTGAGGAGTACCGCACCAGTCTAGCCCTCGTTTCAATTCCGAATACTGCTGTAGATCGCGCTGTTCTAAGTCAGCAGCCGACTATAGGTCACGAGACGCCGACCTTCGTAGTCCATCCAGCACTTGCAGTACAAAAAGGCTCTCAGGAAGAGCGAAGAACCGACAAGATCCCCGATCCTACGGCCAGCCACCCGAACCACCAGACAGCAGACGACCTCACTAGTACACATTACCTCTGAACGACCACTACGATGTCTCAGGCTGATTCTTCTGCCGCCCATGCGCACCCTCACCACGACTTTGCGGAGGCTAACAAGGTCTACTTCAACGAGCATGCCCACGCCGTCGATCAGGAGCATCCGAATGCCCACAAGCTCGCGGCCATGGTGATCGAAGCGATGCGCAAGGCCCACCCTGCCCTCTTCGACAAGGAACGTACCGAAGCCATGGATTATGCGTGCGGTACCGGTACGTCCCTATCCCCATCCCCACATCGGTGATCGGATGCAGCGCTGATACGTGTGGGGTGTATGGATAGGCCTGGTCTCGCTCGCCCTGCGGCCGTATGTGAAGCATATTGTGGGCGTTGATATCAGCCAGGCATCCGTCGACATCTATAACAAGAAAGCCGCGGAGCAAGGCTTCTCGTCCGAGATGGAAGCCGCCTGTGCCCTCCTCAAAGGGGAGCCCGAAGAACTTGGCGGTGCCAAGTTCGACCTCATCACCGTACGCCGGCCTAGTTTGCCGTCGCCCATGAAAGTGCTCACCTTGTCTTTCATCAACCAGTGCTCGGCCTCGTACCACCATTTCGCAGACATTGCGGAGACGACCCGCACGCTCGCATTCTTCTTGAAGCCCGGCGGGTCCATCCTCGTCGCCGACCTCAAGGCGGCCCCAGATGGCAAGGAGCTCGTCCCCTCGACGCACCACCACCTCGTCCCGCACAAGCACGGCTTCACCGAGGAGGCGATGCGCACGGCGTTCGAGAGCGCGGGCTTGGTGGAGTTTGAGATGACGGAGATGGGCACGTACAAGTTCAACGAGGCGACGCCCGAGTCGACCTGGTTCATCGCCCGCGGTGTGAAGCCGGTTGAGAAGGTTGAGAAGGCCTGACGACCGAGTCTTGCATAGTGCAGTGGCTGAGAGAATATGTCTGAGAATATGTATGCATACGTGATGGTGATTCGCGTCGAAGACCCCAAGTACCAGTTGCCACTTTCGCGTTCGGAGAGGTGGGACCGCGTAGCGAGTACCTCCCCGGTTATCTCGATCGATCAATCACGTAACACCAAAAGTCTCCTCCGAGAATGTCGGGCACAGTGCCACAGCATTTCCACCACCACCTCGACTTTCGGGTCCCTGTACATTTTGAAGCAACGATATCAGGGACCATGCCGTCAGCTGAGGGCTTGGCGGAGGCAAACAAGGCCTACTTTGACGAGAAGGCTCGCGCGGGCGACCATCATCGCGGTCCAGAAGCTCGGAAGCTCGGGCGCAGGAACGTCGCCGCCCTCCGGAGTACTTATCCCTTGCTCTTTGACGAAGACACTACGGAAGTGCTCGACTATGCTTGCGGTACAGGTGCGCCAACCAGCTACAACTTATGTCGATAGCTCGCAGAGATATGCTGACGGACTTGGCGTTCAGGGATGCTCTCGCAGGCTCTTTGTCCGGACGTCAAAAGCATCGTCGGAGTGGACATAAGCCCTGCCTCCGTCGAGCAGTACAACACACAAGCAGCCAACCAAGGGCTGACGCCGGAAGAGATGAAGGCAATCTGCGTAGAACTCAAGGGTAAACCCGGAGAGCTCGGTGACGCCAAGTTCGACCTCGTCGTCGTAAGTGCACCCGGTTAGTCCTTTTATGCAGATATCTGTCTAACTCCCGCCATCTTCGCAGTGCTGCGCCTCGTATCACCATTTTCCCTCAATAGAAGACACCACTCGGATCCTCGCGCACTTCCTCAAACCCGGTGGCTCGCTCCTCGTGACAGACATCAAAGCCGCCCCGGACGGGCGCGTGCTCTTCAAAGATTCGCACCACCACATCGTCGCGCACACGCGTGGGCTGACGGAGGGAGCGATGCGTAGCGCGTTCGAGGGCGCGGGGTTGGTGGGCTTCGAGATGAAGGACGTGTTTACGGCGAAAATGACGGCTACTGGGGAAGATACGACGTGGTTCGTCGCAAGGGGGGTTAAACCAGAATGATTTACTGGGAACAAGCAGACAGGTTGTTGAAAGGCGGCGGAGCAACAAATCAGAACGGCAAGAGGGCGGGTTCATGTACACGTAGACTAATGTCTAGGATTATCACGGAGTAGAGGAAATATACCAGCTAATGCATATACACATCATTCCACAGGGTGCTAAGCTATGTGGGAGGGGAGGAACAGTACTCGCTGCTTATATGCACCGAGCACTTACGGTACGCGCAGAAACAAGGACATATGGGAACACAGTAAGAACACGCTCAGGAAAGTGCGAATAGTGCGCCCGCAGCACAGAGGAAGAAAGACTACAAAGTCATGCCGTCTGGTGCGAGCCTCTTAGTTGCGACGCGCTATTGTTCTGCTACGTAGCTGCATCTTCTGCGCACTCGCCGCCTTCGTGCCAGGCGGGGGCACGTACGGCTCATACCGCTGGCTCTCCCTGATCCGCCGCTTCTCCTCGCTCGCCCGCGTCCCGGGCAAGGGAACGTCCGGAGCAGACGACGTCGTCGAACCCTCCGTCTCCTCTCGCTTCACCTTGCGTCTCGGGACCGGGACCGGGGTGACTGGATTTTGGGCGCGGGACGGCCCCGCTTGAGGTTGGGGAAGGGAGGCTCCAGTGCTTGCGGATGAGCTGGCGGCCGACTTGGCGCGCTGTGTGTTCGCAGGGCGGGTGAGATCGAGGAGCTCCGCGAGCGTTTCGTCGTCGTCTGCGTTGGCGAGCCGGTCGAGGAACTCTTTACGACGGAGCTCGTGCTGGCTCATCCGACGGCTCCCATCTCCTGACGGACGTGCGGGAAGTAGCTTTGCGCGGCTACGCTGGTCATCGCTGTCGAGCTCCTCGCTCTGCGAAAGAGAGATGCGACCGCTGGCGTGTGCACTGGTCTGGACCAGCTCCTCGACCTCAAGTTCGTCTTCCATTGTTGGACCGGTAGTGTGCGATTGAGGAGCATTCGCTGGATCTGGAAGCACGTCGTCGTCCAACCATTCGGCGTCGCTGCCGCTGCCTTCCTCAACGTCCTCTTCAGAGTAGTCTTCCTCTTCGAGGTCCTGCCCGGAGCCGTTCTCCTTTTCGATGTCCTGCTCAAAGTCGTTCTCCTCTTCATCGTCCTGTTCAGAAGCGTTCCCATCTTCATCTTCTGGCACAGCGGGACGGGCCTTGGGAGCGGGTTGCACCACCCTGCTCGGCCCCTGAGCCGCATTTGCAGCCTTCTGCGGAGCTGAACGAGATCCGAGGCCAGTCTTTCGCAACAGCTCAAGAAGGACCACAGGCTGCACCGGCCGATGCTGGATCTTTCGCCGTTTCGCCATCCTTCTCGGCTCTGGGGCTTCGTCTTCCTCCACAGATTCGGGAGCAGGAAGCTTGGCCGCGCCGGCCGCTCCACGCAGTTGAGTGGGCACAGGGCCGACGAGGGTTGCTTGGGAGCTCGCTGGAACTTGCGGGTTATCCCGTACAGCCCTGCGGGCTCTAGCAGCGGCGGGGCCTTTAGCGGTGGGTGCGACTGCGGGACGCTGAGGCTGTTGCTGCCGCCGAGGAGGCGAAGGAGGAATAGGGGACCGCTGGGTTCCGGAGGGACCGGCATCTTCGGGCCCAGGTCGGACGTCGTCATCTCTATGGGAAAGTGGGTTGAAGGACCGCAGAGAAGACGACGAACGAATAAGCTGCCTACCTCCAGAATTCAATCTCGTCTTCCACAAACTCGCCCATCTCCTCTAACGAATGGTCCCTTGGTCGGTTGCTAGCTCGCTGGGCAGGGTAGGGTGCTGATTGAACCCGCCCGCGTCCCTGCTCTACCGGCGGGGCAGACCTATCACGAGCACGCCCCGCCAATGTATGACGTGCACGTGGTCGCGGACGAACCGGAGATGCAGGGAGCTGCTCGTGCGCTTCTACCCCTTCTGGAAGCTCTTCTGGTTCGTCGTCCAGCCATTCGGCCATCACTTCTGGCCGAGAGATGCGAGCGTAAACGCTTCTATAGTTCATGCGCCGATCGTACGGCCAGACGCCCTTGTCGCCAGGAGGAGGAGGGTTCTCTTTGACTAACTGCGCGATGATGGGATCGAAGCGCTCTTGATTTCCCTTGTACCTCTCGCGCCAGGAGTCTGCAGGATGTCGAGCAGCCCATTTGTAGTCCAGGTCGTCCTGTTGGATGGCAATCAGCTGCAATCATAGCTCATGTATGAACGTTCATACGTATTGCGCCTTCGAAACAAGCTCAAGGTAGGGTTTGATTCCTTTGCGACCACCAGCCTCGCTGTAAGGCAAAGTGCGGGCGAGGAATTTGCACAGGTTTCTATCATCTTCCTCAGTGAAGTTCGTCCGAGTGCTGAATGGAAGTGTCAGCAAAGTCTCTGTGCATACGGTTGGCGTCTATCCCAGACGAAGATCGTTGTTCGCCACTTGCAGATGCACATGGTATCGCATCCTTGAGCACGACAGGATATCCGGCGGGCACGTAGGACTCGCTGAGCATATGTGCACAAACTATATGCATCCCTACACCACTTGAGAAAACGGTCTGACTCACCGTCCAGTATAGCGGCCCGACATGGGTCTCTTCGTAGTCGGCTTATGCGCATAGCGGCCGCTCGCAATGCAGAGGCGCACGAACTCCGGCGGCTCAACATACTGCGTCTGCTCAAAGCTGTACTTGTCTGAAAGGGGACCCAGCCCGGCCTCGTTCGTGATGATCGTATCTGCTTCTCGCTCAGATTGGCATAGAGCACCACCATGACCCTGTTCTCGTTAGAGTAAAGTCAATACTCGCATACAGCAGAAGCCTTACCACTATTTGCTCTTCCAAATCTCGTTGTTCTTCTTTTGTCAGTGCCCAGTCCTCCCTATCCGTGACCTTCGTTCCGTACAAGTAGAAGAAGACGGCTCGATCGTGAATCCTGAACACCCTGGGGGCTTCTTCATCTTGGTGTTCAGGGGTATTGTTCCTTGTGATCGCCATCGACCATACACAATACCCAGCCAAAGTGAATACGCGGAAAGGGGAGGCGATACAACTTAGGTTGCAGAGGGGATGGAATGAAAGTAAGCAGGCAAGTCGCGACTGTGGCGGGCACGAAACGCGTTGTTCGGTTGTTTGGTGCGCGTTTGACGCCCAACCAAAGCCCTAACCTAGCAACGGGGTCACGTTACGGTTAGGGTTAGATCAAGCTCTATCATGCCTCCAGTCTCGTCCTAAACGTTTGGATGACGAGTGGCTTGAACAAATATGGACTACTAGTTGAGCAGGTGAAAGTCTGTGCGGCATCATAGGGTGATAAATTACATGTCGGATTCATATCTAAACGAATGTCGGCCGAGGCGTGCGCGGATAGCCGCGCAAGCCTCAACTTGCCTTTCAAATCAGGCAAATCGCGGGAGTTGAGTAGCAATCAGAGAGCGAACGCTGTTTGTGCCGTGCACTTCGCGAGAAGGGTGCCAGTAAAACACGGAGTACATTCGCAGCTGGGCGGCCGAGAGCGATTGATCCTCAATTGAGCGCTGAAGTATAGTGAGGCGCTCGTCACGACTGCATCCGGTAATACCCACGTGGCTGCCCAGCGGGCTACAAAAGTTCGTCGCGCAACTTTTTCTCTTCCATCGCGTCGCCCTCTCGTCCTTCCACTTTTACTTCTTGTTTGAGGTGAGCATCTCTCCTTCAGGTATTCTGATGAGAATACTGCCGCCCCAGTCGTAGCCTAAGGCTTTGACGAGAAGGCAGAGCATATAGCCAAACAAATTGCACCTCTGACTTTTTCTCATCGCGAAATGAAGGACATTGAACGTGTCGCTGACGATATCCTCTTCCAGATTCTCGCTGCATACATAGGGTGGTTGGAGTTCATCGAGTCCAGCGCTGTGCCAACGCGTCTCATCGTATGCATGACGGCGTCATCGGCGATTCACTTGATATCTTGTAGTGGTGGTGAGTACTCGTTACCTTTTACCCCTCCCTCTGGGCTATTCGTAGCCCTAGCGGATGATCCCCAACCGAATGCAATTAGGAAGTGCCGTCTGAGAGCGACCTCCTCTGGAGGTTGGCGTTTGTCGAGACGCGGTTCTCTGAACTTACCATCTCTTAGTTATCGTTTACCAACTCTTCTAACAAATCTCTCACAGATCGCACCAATTGTCATTACGACGCGTATGGGGATGGTCTGTCGTAGTAGTTAGAAGTATTACTACTTGTACCGTAATATATGCCAATAGATCGATTGCATCATGGCTGTTTATCTTTTCTACTTGCGATGTTTGAGACTGGATGATGCGTGATTATGCTACGTAAGTAACAGTAAGTATATGGTGGCTTACTCGTTGCGTAATGGGCGCTACGCGTAGACCACCGACCTTACCTCCTACCACGACCCCAACGGCGCCGATAACATCAGCATCGACGACGACGACCTACGCAGATGGCGCAATGGGGACAGGGATACCAGTATCCCATGCAGACTGGGTTCAATCCCCAACAGCAGCAGTTCCAGCCTCAGCTCGCCCCGCAGCCGACTGGCTTTCCTGGCCAACGTCCTCCCGGCTTCCAACAGCCTCAGCCGACTGGATTCCCCGGACAGCAGGGCTTCCAGCAGCCTCAACAGACAGGCTTCCAGGGTGCGCAAGGGTTCCAGCAGCCGCAGCAAACCGGATTCCCCGGCCAGCAGCTACAACCTCAGCCAACAGGGTACCCCGGCAGTAACTTCCAGCAACAACAGAGACCCCCTCCTCCCCCCGTCCCGCCGATTCCTTCGCAATTCCAGCAGCAGCCTCAGCAGCTCCAGCAGAATGTCCAACCCAGTGGCTTTCTCAGTGCGCAGCAGCCCGCCAACCGATTCCTCAACACGTCCACCGGTCTGTCGCCGCTCACCGCGCAGCCCACCGGATTTCCTGGAGGGAGTGGCCTGCGCCCACTGGTGCCCCAAGTAACTGGCTTTGTGGACCCGAGGTTGCAAATGATGGCCAACACATTCCTTCCCGCCAACACGTCCGCTCCTTACAATGCCGCTGGCATGCCGCAGTTCCAGCAACAACAGAGCGGCTTCTCGCTTCAACAATCGTTCCAACAACACAATCAAGCTCAACAGGGAAACACCGCACCCAAGATTCCCTGGGCCTTGTCAAGGGCTGAGAAGAAGAATTACGACCAAATCTTCCGTGCTTGGGATTCTGGGAACACGGGGTTCATCAGCGGGCAGACTGCGCTCGAAGTCTTCGGGCAAAGCGGGCTCGACCGGAATGATCTGGCCAAAATTTGGTATGTAACCGTATAATATGCTCTGTGCGATGTCACTCACATCGTTTCACTCCTCAGGGCCCTTGCAGATGTCGAGAACCGAGGCAAACTCAACCTAGCAGAGTTCCATGTCGCCATGGGCCTCATCTACAGGAGTACGTGTCCATTCCTTATTCGGCTGTAGTACGTGCTGAACTTCATACTCAGGGCTTAATGGCAATGATATTCCTGATGTGCTCCCTCCTGAGTTGGTCCCGCCTTCTCGTAGGGACCTCGAGGAGTCGGTAGACGTACTGAAGGATATCCTCAAGAACGACACTCGTGCTCGCTCGCCCGCAGGCCTCGACTCTGGCCCAGCGTCTCGCATGCGTGAGCGATCGTTCTACAGTAACGCAGCCGGCGCTGGTGGTCGTCAAGACGCCACAGTGTACAAATACAAGGATGACGAGGCCCCCGCGGGTGGATTCTACCAGCCTCGCTCACGGCATGTCGATCGAGCAGCAGTCCGTACCGCGAGCGAGAATGCCAGCCCTTCGGCAGATCTGGACGACATGAAGCGCCAACTGGAGAATACTGCAAAGATGCTCGACAGAGTCGCCGACCAGAATGCTCAGCGTACGGCTGAGGACGATGCGCTTGAACGCGAAATGTCTGATCTCAAGTATCGCGTCAAGCGAGTTCAGGAGGACCTCGAGTATGTCTCCCGTGGGCCTCGCTCTGTTGCTAGGGATGAAGAAAGACGCAAGCTCGAACGTGAGCTCCTCGAGCTCATGCACGAGAAGCTACCCGATCTCGAACGCAGGATCAAGGACCGCGAAGAACGCAGGGAGCGCGAGAAGCGCGAGTGGGCTCGTGAGCGCGATCGTCGGAACGAACGCTTTGGTCGTTACGATGACAGAGACGACCGCTACTCTTCGCGCTATGACCGTGATCGCGACCCGTACGATAGGCCTCGGAGCGCATACGACAGGGACGACAGAGATCGCGAACGTGATTCGTATCGCGACAGAGACAGGGACTACGAGCGCGATAGGGATTACGACCGAGACAGGCCTTACTCCCGGAACCGCGATCGTGACCGTGATTATGACCGCCCGCGTAGCCCGCCCACAGCCCGTTCACCGCCGCCACCGCCGCCTGCACCTACAAGCACGGCTGCCCGTCCCCCGCCGCCTGCTCCCACTCCATCGACTGCCGCTGCGACCAAGAAGGCGTTGACGGCCGAGGAGCGTACCGCGCTTGCCCGACAGCGCATACAGGAGCGCATGGCTGCGCTCGGGGTGGTCGCTCCGTCTCCGTCGCCTACGCTCGATACCAGCGTCGAAAACCGTCTTGCACAAGAGAAGAAGGAAGCGGAAGAGAAGGCCAAGGCTGCAGAGCGCGAGGCTGAAGAAAGAGAACGTATTCGCAGGGAACGCCTAGAGGGCGAGAAAGCCTTGAAGGAGGGACGCAGCCCGACTTCCCCCGCCCCTCCCACCCCGGCACCGACCGCACCGCCTGCCCCAGCGCCCCCAAGTGCTACGCCTCAAGTGCCAACTCCCAAGCCTACTCCTCCGCCCGCTCCCGCTGCTAAGGCTAAGCCGCCTGCACCTCCCCCGCCGAGAAAGGGTGCTGCGCCGCGCCCTCCCGCCCCTCGTGCCCCATCTTCGCTCAGTGCCTCTACGACACCAGCTGCTCCTAAGCCGCCAGCGGCGCCCGTTCCGCCACCTGCTCCGGTTGTCGACCCTGAAGAGGAGGCCCTACGCGCACGGGAAGAGGAATTCCGGAAGCGACGCGAGGAGCGTCTTGCTCGTCTCCGGCAGCTGGAAGAGGAAGAAGAGGAGGCTCGTCGCCAAGAGGAAGAACGCCGCCGTCAGTTGACGCAGCAGCGAGTGGCGGCAGTGTCACCAGCACCTCCCCCCGCACCAGCACAACCGACACCTCCTGCTCCCGAGCCCTTCCAGGCCGCAAGTCCTCCTGTTGCTCCGCCGCCGCCTCCGCCTCCGCCGCCCGCGCCGCCCGCCGCAAGCGCACACGCGTCTACGCCCTCGGTGGACAAATCCACAACCAATCCGTTCAGTCGCATGATGAAAGAGAGCCCTGGATCCGCTGCGGCCTCCCCTGCCATCCCTGCCAATGGAAGCACCAACCCGTTCTTCAAGAATCAGGTCGCTTCTCCCCCCACTGCACCGCCTGCTCCTGCACCGCCTGCTGCAGCCGCACCTCCTCCCCCACCTCCACCGGCACCATCTAAGAGTCCCGCGCCACCGACCGTGAAGACTTCGTATCACACTGCACCAGGAGACAGTGAGGACGACTGGGAGGACATTCAAGAGAAGGACGACGATGACAGTAGTGACGACGAGCTCGGTTCGTCCAGGGACCAACGCAGCAAGCTTGCGCAGCAGCTCTTTGGCAGCATCATACCGCCATCGAGGCCGCAGTCTGCCGCGGCTTCTGGTCCCAAGTCCACGACGTCACCGGAGCCGTCGAGTCCTGCGCCGCCCCCGCCGCCCCCTCCGCCGCCATCGGCTCCTCCAATGTCGACGAATATCCCGGCAGGTGTACCTGCACCTCCACCCCCGCCTCCCCCTGGTCCTCCCCCTCCGCCCGCAGCTCCGGCAGCATCCATCGCGGCCCCTGCACCCACTGGCGATCGTTCCGCGCTGTTGAGCGCAATCCAATCCGGCAAGAAGTTGAGGAAAGCTCAGACCAACGATCGCAGCGCTGCTGCACTCTCTGGAAAGGTGCTTGGCGACACGGCCCCGCCTGCGCATATATCCGCGGCGCCTCGCGCCCCCTCTCCACCTGCTCCGGCGCCAGCCCCTGTTGAGTACCATGCTCCTGCAGAGCCCGAGGTGCCCGTTCCGCCTGCCATGGATAGCGTTCGTTCAAGCAACCGCGAGTCTGTGGATTGGTACGCGGGCCTCGCTGCCGAGGGTTCTGCTGTTCAGCGTGGTTTATCGGAGCCGCTTCCGGCCACCGTTGAGGAAGAGGAGGAACCCGCTACACCAGTGCCTCAAATCCAGGTTGATACCACGGAAGAGAACAACGCACTCGCAGACGTTGACATGAACACAGGTTGGTGGATGATTACTCACTTTACATCAATGTGCTGACTGACACTGGCGGATCAGAATATCGTGTGCGCTCGCTCTACGCGTACCAAGCCCAACGACCCGAGGAGTTGAGTTTCGGCGAGAACCTCATTCTCACAGCGCACCCGTCCAAGTCGGGCAGTGACTGGTGGTATGGTACCATCGTGCGTGATGGCAAGAGTGGATTCTTCCCCAAGACATATGTAGAGCAAGTCACGGCTGGTACGACTTTTGGCGTTTCCCTTCGTATACCCTCTCACTAACTATTATACAGTGATCGCCCACGCCGTCTATGACTATAACGGAAGCAACGCGGATGAGCTGCCATTCTCCGAGGGTGATCAGTTAACTATCGTCGATAAGTCGGATGCGGACTGGTGGAAGGCGGAGCAGGGCGGGGTAGTCTTTATCGTGCCCGCAGCGTATCTTTCCGTTGCAGATGGTTAGTCAAACACTCTACTCTCCCCGGCCTTTTGTTTACGTCGTCAGCAGGCTAAGGATTCTCATATTTTCTCTTTGCATGTATCTCAACTGAATCTCGGACAATAACACAAAACTTTCGACGCTTTCAAAGCAGCGACACCCAGGCCGGAGCCCACTCAGACGTCTCCTACCTCCTCTCTCTCAGCTAAATCAGCGCTGGACGTTTCATATGCGAGAGAAGAAACAGCCCCTGAGCGGGTCGCCCCGGACACAGACCCTGAGCAATCTGATGAGGATGAGAGCTCAGATTCAGATTCTTCAGACTACGTAACTGCGACCGATTCTGACACCGACGGCAGCGAGGATGAGGTGGAGCAGAGCGAGGAGGCACGGCGACAAGAACGGCAGGCTCGTGCAGCGGAACGTCAGAGAGTATTGGAGGCAGCTGGGCTCATCATCAAGACCGAGGTGCAGCCTCCTCCGCGCCCAGCAAGGGCTCGAAGCCACCGCCGGCGTCGTCCTGCGCCTGCTGTCCCTGACAGATCGCCCCAGATCCCGTCTTCGCCCTCGAAAGAACTCCCCGCCGTGCCCGAGTCTGATTCGGCAAACAACTCGTTGCGCCTGGATGACGCCTTTGAGCGGTATGAGGCGTACAGGCAGAACCACCTGGCGATGAACCGCCTGTCCGTAGCGTCGTTCGAGAGCGGCGTGTCGACCACCAGCCCGCAATCGTCCACATTCGCTCTGACACCTGTGCCGTCGGAGAGCGGCGAGTCTCGTAGCCATTCATTCTTCCATCTTTTTGGTAGGAGGACTCCCGCGAACGACGGTGAGGCGCGAGTGATGCCGGTGATCTCTGCACCGATCCTGCAGCGGGCGTCGTCCCCGGCATCAAGCGAAGGAGAGGCCGCATTTGGCTCTGTAAGTTGTCTTAGTTCAAGACGTGAACTAGCTAAATGGATGGTCTATAGTCTTGGGCGAGTCTGGTAGACAAGTCTGCATTGGAAGAGATACCCGCCGCGGAGCGACGTAGACAAGAGGTAGGACCAAGTAATTATTGCTCGGCATGCAACTTGTTGCTCACGATAACAACATCACAGGCTATTTTCGAACTCATCACTACAGAGGGGGCGTATGTACGCGATCTCCAGCTCATCGTAGAGGTATGTCAACCGGGCGATGTTCTGATTCCTTTGACTGTGTCTCCTGACATAGCACGTTCCTTGCGCTCTCCAGCACTTCTACGCCAATGTGTATAGTCTTCTGGACGAGAAGGCTCGCACGGTGATCTTCGCAAACGTCGAAGACATCCTGCTCATGAACACCGTGAGTTACCTCAGGCCACCTGCAGAGTCATACTCAACGCTACCCCTAGACGTTCCTGAGCTCTTTGGAAGAAAGGCAGAAGGAGTGTCGGCTATACGTAGACAAGATCGGAGACATTCTCAGCACAAATATGGCAAACCTCAGTGTCTACATGGTAGGCTTTGTCTACCTGGAGTCCAACAAAAATGCATCTCACATGGGACACTTCGTCAGGACTACTGTATCAACCAAGGTAGCGCGATCAAGGTTCTGCAATCTCTCCGTCAAGGTAACCCTGAGCTAGCGGCATGCCTCCAGGTAAGACCGCTATGGTAATAGTACAAGTGATCATTCTGACCAGCCAACTAGCGCTTGCGAGATGATCCAACAGCAAGAAACTTGGAC
Source organism: Cubamyces sp. BRFM 1775 (assembly GCA_022385745.1). Classification (NCBI taxonomy): domain Eukaryota; kingdom Fungi; phylum Basidiomycota; class Agaricomycetes; order Polyporales; family Polyporaceae; genus Cubamyces; species Cubamyces sp. BRFM 1775. Next base: position 190,336 of record MU278475.1, on the reverse strand, counting down.
CTGTCCAGTTATTTGCTCGTGCCGAGTGAGTTTGCAGGCAGCATCCCTCCATGCTGAAATTGACAGTTCTGCCATAGTGCAAAGGATCACTCGATACCCTCTCTTGTTCAAGCAGGTCAGCATCCGCGATTGAATCCAGTATATCCTCCCTGACCGCCCATAGATCATCCACTACACCGAGCCTGGGGAAGACCGTACCCAGATTGAACGTGCTCAAGACATGGCCGAGAAGGTGCTGAACCATATCAATGAGACCATCCGAGAGCAAGAAGGTCGAGAGCGACTGAAGGAAGTTTCCAAGGATCTTTGGATCGGGCAAGGGTCAGTGCCTACCCCTTTCGCAATTACAGACATGATCTAAAGCGAAGAGTATGTAGCCGGCTGGACCTCACTGCGCCGACCCGCTACATGGGCCCTCGGAAGCTTCTCAAGGAGGGCATCTTGATGAAGGCGAAGAGTGGGCGGAAGCTTCGCGCCTTCCTGTGTAGTGACATCCTCGTGCTCACGGAAGAGACTACCAAGTCACTCTATCGCATGGTGCGCATGGTCTTAGTGGCAGCCCTCCTTGTCAGCTACTGATACACTTGCAGCCTCTCTCTTTGTCCGAGGTCGAGGTACGGGAACCCACGGGCCGAGGTAAACCGTCTCGCCTCTCCGTAATGGCACTGTGCTGAGATTTACAACACAGACGAGTCCGCGTTCCAGCTCGCGGTTTCATACCCTCGCGGTGGTGACGCTATCACTCTACGCGCTGCAACCCCTCGCGAATGCCAGTCGTGGATGTACGCTATCCACGGCGCCGCGAAGCGATGCCGCGACGCTCAACGCCGTGCCGCGAAGAAGTCGCGAGGCTAACCATCACAACCATTGTCGGCCAGATATCTTACCCTACTGCATGCTATAGTATGAGACGCGCGAGGAATCTCGGATACCGTTTTACCCTTGCTCTTTCATTCTGTTTTCTCCTGACCTTGCTATCGCCTCCGTACCCGTCTGGTATACCTTGGACACTCGTACAATAAGAGGGTGCCATTTTAGTTGAGCCAGTACAATACGACTGTGTTTTCTTGGAGCATGCAGTACATTGTACTAGTAGTTTAACTTGTATCGCGTTCCTAGCCTCGAGCTGTACGCACGAGATCCCGGGCCCCTGCTGACCGTGGAAGCACACTGCATCACCACTGACGAGGAAGGTTTCCCAATAATACACCAAGTAACAGAACCGGTCCCAAGTTCCAACAGAGGGCGTACGCCACGAACGAGGCAAGCATAGGCGAAGCTGCCGATACGTACGCTTGGATTTGTCACACACCCTCCGTATTCTTATGTCGTCAACCCCGGCGTACGGGTCAAGTAGACGAGTATGAGGCAAACGCACATTGCCCCAGGAAAGGTCGACAGGAGCATGAGCTAACTGGCGTCTTAGCGGTCCCGTGCATTCTTGTCTGCATTGGCGATGGGGGTGCATATGAGAGACAGCCGTCGACAAGATGACTTGAAACGTGTCATGCGTGGACTGAGAAATCGGAAGGGAAGTGGAGAGCCATGATATACGACAATTAAGGTAGGATAGAGAATGAATGATGCTGCTGTGTTCAAGTAGCAGGCTACCGCTTCCGCGCCATTCTGCGACTCTCCGCTGCACCAGACTTGAGCAGGTTGCACACCATAACAAAACGTCGAGACGAACCTGCTGATTTCGCCTTCTTGGGCGCACCCTTCCCTCTCCTCTTCTTCTCCTCCACGTCCGCAAGACGTCGATACTCCTCCCAGTTCTGAATCTTGAATTCGCCGGGCATGCGATTGAATTCGGTGACGGTGAGCGAGTCAGGGTAGTAGCGGATCATAGAGGGTCCACGGAGGCGAGCACGCAGGTACTTTGCGCCAGTGCGGACGGAGGTGGGGTTGTACGCGGTTTGGAAGATCTCGCAGCGCAGTTTTGTCAGCGCCGCCAGGCGCGAGGGAGCGACAGCCGCCATGCTATGTTCTAGCGCAATGGGTGGACTTCGGTCAAGAGGTGAACAGGCGCTACATCCGAATGCGGAATGCGGAGGCTTTGGAATCTAACATGTACAAACAACGCCAGAAAATGGGCGGGCGCTCTCTGGAGCCACCGATCACTACGCCTGGCTGCTGCTCGCTGCTCGGGCTCATCCCTCGCTTGTCATCCTCCACTGTCCTGTGTGCTAGGTCTGGAAATATAGGCTCAGTCTGAGCTGTACACGCTGATCCGGCTCTTTTCTTTTTGCAACTCCGCGCCTTCGCAGGAGGACCGTTGGGAAGTGCAAAGTCTATTATTCAGACAAGGGCGTTCCGAAAAAGGTAGTTGGCTTGGTGCGTGCGCTATGAGGTTATTCTATAAGAATGCAGACTGAGACAAGTAATAGCTCGACAATACCGTCTATATGCTGCGCGTACCCAACCTCTTGCGCTCACAATGTTGCCACGAGACTCGTCGACTTACTCGTGCCGTCCCTCCGGTCCTGTCTCGTTCCCGTAAATCTTTTGCACCGGCGAAGGACACATTCCGAAGGCCAGCAAGGGGCTCAACTCGACAAGTCACACCAGAAACCAAGGAGCAACCCTTCGTACGCCTTGACATTACCCCGTCTGACGTACCGCGACAATTCGCGGAGCACGCAGAGAAATGGCTCTCTAGTTCCGAGAAGCACATCAATCATCGTCTGCTGCGTTTTGGGATCCCGCAGAGATTCATAAGGCCCCTGCTTCAAACTTTTGTGCAAGAAATGAGCGCGGGCACCGTCTTCTCGCACCTATCCTATGGGCCGGAGCAACTCGAACGCATCGCTCGCGACGTCTCACCTGGGCTACCTATACCTTGGGACGAGCATTATACGAAGATCCTCTTCGAGTGGGCGAATCACCCGGAGGGGCAGAAGAGACTGGAAGGTATCGTGCCCATCGACGTCATCCTGACCATGCAGTCCCTCTACCGCGCGGCAGACCTCTCCAACCTGGCCTGGGACTTCCGCATGACTCGCTTAGCTCGTCCGCGCAAGTTCATCATGCACGTAGGACCCACGAACAGCGGCAAGACTCACAATGCGCTCCGTGCGCTCGCGGCTGCTAAGCGCGGTATCTACGCAGGACCTCTCCGTCTGCTCGCGTACGAAATCTGGGACAGGCTCAACAAAGGTCAGATCGTTCCACTCGGCGTTGACCCGGAGCCAGAGTCGGAGCCGGACCTGCAGAGCAGTATCGACCTCGGAGGAGCCGATATCGGCGGGAAAAATGTCGTCGTGACGAAGCTTGGGAACCCCAAGTACGCACGGGCGTGTAACATGGTCACCGGCGAGGAGCACAAGATTGTGGAGGACAACGCGCCGCTGCTCAGCTGCACGATCGAGATGACCCCGTTCATGAACCTCTGGGATGTGGCAGTCATTGATGAAATCCAGCTGATAGCAGACAGGCAGCGCGGCGGCGCATGGACCAACGCAATACTGGGCATCAACGCGTCGGAGATTCACTTGTGTGGCGAGGAGTCGGCCATTCCCCTAATCGAGAGCATTGTACGCGACTTGGGGGACTCTCTGGAGATCAACCGCTACCAACGTCTCACGCCGCTTGCTGTAGCGGAGCACAGCATCGGGGGCGACTTGAAACGTATAGAGAAAGGCGATTGCGTCGTGGCGTTCTCAAGGACGGACATCTTCGGCATGAAGTCCCGTATTGAAGAGGAGACAAAGATGCGTTGTGCTCTTGCCTATGGCCGCCTCCCTCCTGAAATCCGCAACGAACAAGCCATGCTCTTCAACGACCCCAACAGTGACTACGATGTGCTCGTGGGTAGTGATGCAATTGGAATGGGCCTTAACCTGTCAGTCCTTTCCATCGTATCTCAAGGCCACTCACTGAGGAAATGCATAGGAAAATCAAGCGTATTGTTTTCGAGGCAGTACGCAAATACGACGGAGGTCGTACCCGACTCCTCTCCACCTCGCAAATCAAGCAGATTGCAGGTCGCGCTGGACGCTTCGGGCTCCACGGCGACGACTCCCAGGGCGGCGTCGTTACGACGCTTCGTGAAGAAGACCTGGACGTTGTACGCAAAGCTCTGGCAGCGCCATACGAAACCATCCAATACGCACGTGTTGCGATGTCGCTCAATAGTTTTCTCAAAGTCCTCTACGCGCTACCTCGCGGCGTCTCGCAACAAACAGTTGCCGACGTTTTCCAGTTCGTCTCGAAGCTCCCTCCACGCTTCGAGTTGCAGTCTATGAAGGACTTGGAGGCGTGTTTCCGATTCGTCGATGCGTTCAGCGACTGCCTGCCCGCCGAGCTGCGACTCCAAACGCAGAACTCGCCTTGCCCTTGGCGTGACGAGTACGCGGTTCAAGGCGCGGTAGCGGTTATGGAGACGTACCGTGAGAAGATACAGGTGTCCATCGAAGAGGCGTTGCAGCGCAGTGACCTTCTCGGCAAGCTGAACGACGCATGCTTGCTCATGGAGAGCAAAAAGCGTTCAGTCCCTCCACGCGAGATAGTGTCCCTTCTCGCACGCTTGGAGACCGTTCACAAGGTGATCGTAATGTACCTTTGGTGGAGTTACCGGGCGAAGGTTGCCTTCCCAGACCAGGAGAAGGCCTTCCAGCTTCGGCAGCTTACAGAGATTGCGATGGACTGGTGCCTCGAGGTGCTGCATCAGGTCAGGATCAAGGCGGACGACCCAATTTCTACTGCCCGGAAAGAAGTCCTTGGACGCCGTTCGTGGCTGCCCACGGAGAACCCAGCCACCTTCTCTGCGGCCGAGGGTTCAAGCGAATATCAGAGGTACGCCCAGCTTAGCAATCCGCGTCGTACACCATCGTTTACGATGCGTTCTACATAGGGTCCGTGAGTGAACCGTCCGGCGGTGAAGTATACATCGCATCACATTCGGAGGATTGTGTCACGTGTTCGTATATTTGCCCGTCTTTGGCCCGCTGTCGAACCAAGTTCAAGTACGGCCGTCGGGAGATCGAGCAAGACGGGCTCTCCTCCTTCCTTTCATCATCCTCAGGTCAACATCCTCTACGTTCTTCTCAAGGCAACGTCGTCCGCGGGCTGGTCCTCTCGTATCTTCCGTCTAGACGACGTCTCTGTTCCCATTACTACACATCCATATAATGCTACTATCCTACGTAATCCTCGCGCTCTCAACTTCGTTCGCTCCCCTCGCTCTGGGACGACCCTCGGCAGGTTCGTCTACACTGGACAGTAGCGCTGAGCCGGGTACTCTCTTGGGACGGCATTACCTCGTTCAGGACCGTCGCGTGGTTCCTTCAGCCAGTACTTCGGACGCATCGGTTCCGTACGACGTTACTCACGCTCCCCGCCGGCTCGTGCCTTACCCCAAGTACCTGGCTGATCGCTCGGACAATCTTTGGCTGCGCATGCGCGAGCGCCGGGCGGACGACGCCGTCATGGACGTCAATTACCTCTCCGACGTCCGAACCTATGCACCTCCGAAACCTTTCACTCCCCCTCCTCCCCCTCCTATCCAGCCGCCGCCGCCACCTCCAGTCATTCCTGCTCGACCTCAACCCGTTGCGTCCGCCGCGCCCACGAATGGTGTTGTCAAGGCGGCACCGAACAAGACCACGGACTCGAAGCACTCTTCGAAGACCAAGATGGAGAAGGGGAAGAAGAAGATGCGGAAGGAGAAGAAGGGCAGAGAGGTCCACGTTGTTCCGGGATCAGCATGAAAGTGACGATTTGCAGTTCACCGCATGATGCACACCCACAATAGACTCCCACCACTCTACTACTTAGATTACCTCTGTATCACTAGACGGACGTCTTCCATATTCTACGCCTGCACATGAATTTGTCACGAATTGTTGGTATGGGCACCGAACATATGCAAGTGAAGATTGATCATGACGCCAAACAGAAAGTCGTTGTATACAACCATGTATGGACCGCTGATGTCATACAATAGTAAACGCCCGGTTCCGTAATTCGCGGTGGTCCGAAATGAACGCAGTTCACCGTTAGTGCAAAGTACCACGATCGTCTCGCCAACAGCGCGACCACACCTAAGAGACGATCACTAGTACTCAAAGTCCCAGAGTACTAGTATTGGTTGATTCTGTCGAACACACTTGTTATACTAGGTACGCACACTGTGTGCGATATTGCCTACTTTCGATAGCAATGCAGACACCTTACAGCTTTAATATCGTCCAGGGATTGTCTACCCTCTTGAGATACAACGAAGATACACGTCTTCCGGCTCAGGAGGGCTCGAGCATACCATTGCCAGATACAACGTAGTCGATTGACATGAAACCACCAACTTCGCCGAGCCAAGACTCAGCAATATCCGAAGCCGAGGAGGCGCCAGCTCCTCCGACTCGGAGATTGGTCCACCCCTTGTCCCCTATACAAGAACGGAAGCTCATCGACTTTTTGGAAGAAAAGTTCCTGGAAGTCACCCGGAATTACAAGAAAAGGTTGGAGTTTATGGAATGTCTCGTCTGTGCTCCTAGATGTTGAACCTGTCATGCTAAACCTCGCAGGTCCGACCCTTCCTCGACGCTCACGACGCTACAGGCCTATCTCGAGGCAACACATCACATGCTCTCCCTCATTCTACAAATACCTCCTGTAGACCCCAACGCGCCTCTCCGCACCTCTCTCCTCCTGCGACTTACCGGAGAAGTTCTCCAGTCCATCCCAGGCTACATACCCGACACCGAGACACTACCTCTTCTGCTCGCCTGGCTCAACGACCTCGATCACGCCTGGCTAGCTGTCATACGGGGCCAAGGATGGGACACGGAGGAGTGCAGAGGCATCGATGTCGAGCTTCCTCCGGGAGCACGATGTTCCCCGATGAGTCAGACGGAGCGGACGCGCCTGCGCAGTTCGCTCATCTCGGGCTCGGATAGCCTCGAGGAGTGGCTAGAAGGCCTGAACACGGCAGGGGAGGGCAGCTTCGAGGTCACGCTGCAGAGGTTGGGTCTCGAGCAGTCATTCAATGAGCTGTTTTCTGGGACGTTGGCGGAGATGGGCTCGTTGAGGGGCTCGGAAGTGAACGACCCGGGTGGGATGATTGGAACGTGTTGACGGCCTCCTCGAACGTTTCTTATCGTGCCCATACTTTATCGTGCCCATACTGCCCTGGTTATCTTGTCGATCAGCGAAACGCAGTTAGGTAGTAGTCGTGTCGAATTGTTGTATGAGTAGTGTGCCATTACAAGGTGCCTATGATATGGATGCATTGTCCAGCGATCTTCCCATAGTGGCCTGCGGCTCATACCAACCCAATGCGAGCCCTGACCTCCCGGATGGTCACCTCAGATAGCTGCCTCGCCTTCTCAGCGCCTTCCTTCGCAACGGAAGCCAAGTACTCCTTCTCGCCCTTCAAACGCTCGAACTCAGCCCTGGGCCCCTTGATGAGCTCCTCGACGGCCTCGGCGACGTCCGCCTTCAGCTGACCGTGGCCCTTGTCCGCATAGCGCTCCGCAAGCACGGTCACCTCCTCGCCCGTGCATGCAGCGAGGATGCTGAGCAGGTTCGCAGCGCCGGGGCGTGCAGCGGGATCGTATGTGATGCCAAGGATCGAGTCGGTAACTGCACCGCGGATCTTCGAGCGCACTTGGGCAGTGGTATCGGTTAGGAGAATACGCGAGTTCAGGTCGGGTGATGATTTGGACATTTTGGAGGAAGGGTCCTTCAGCGAGAGCACTCGGCACGACGATGCTTGACGTCGAAGTCAGTACGTATACTCAAGGACCTGTCGGAAGTACTCACTGATGACGTGCTGTGGTAGGGGAAATAGAGGCCGCTTCCCCTTGTATGTTCGGTTGAAGCTCTCTGCAAGATCCCGGCAAAGCTCGATATGTTGCTGCTGGTCCTCGCCGACTGGCACATGAGTTGCTCTGTATCTTCGTTAGCATACAGTCAGGTATACGTGATATACAGAGACATACCGGTATGCGAGGATGTCGGCCGCTTGGAGGACAGGGTACGTGAAGAGACCTGCGTTTAGCAGTGATTCGTCGACCTCGGAGTCATCGCGCGCATTCCGCGACGCGGCAAGCCTAGACTTAGACAGTGTGAGCGGTAGAGCGCGGTGGCGGCATCAAGACGCATACCTTCCACGTAGTCATGCGCTTCAGTTTCCCCATGGGTGTGATGCAGTTCAATATCCAGGCCAACTCCGCATGGTGCAAGTTCTTCGAGATGTTGAGCTTGTAGTATTCGACTGGAGCAAGCCTGGATTCTCACCTCGTCCTGGTGGAATATTATAGAGCGCTTTGGATCAAGGCCTACTGCTAGGAGGACAGCGAGCATGTCGCTTCGTGCGGCGCTCAGTGCCTTCGGGTCTTGAGGTAGAGTGAGCGCATGCCACCCCACGATGGAGTATATGAGCTGGTCTTCTGGCGCGGCATCCCGCTGCAGTTTGACCCAATTCAGCAGAGCACCTAGCAGGTTCCCAAGCTACAAAGGTCCTTGTGAGCATACAAAGACTCGTAGGGTGTGCAATGAGGACTTACATGAGGGATTCCGGTAGGCTGAATGCCCGAAAAGACCACTCTTGGCCGGGCACGCGACCGTGCTGCCGCGTCCGAAGGGCCCGCATTGCTGCTCAGCGCGCGGGCGACGCGTTTGACGCTATGAGATACGCGACATGCAGGGAATAGAGTGGATGGTGCACGTCGGAGCTGGTGGAGAAGAGACATTGAGCAGCGCCTAGCCACATGATGGCGAGGAGATCACGTCGGTCTCGCGCCCGTCGCGGTCGTACGCGATCAACAGACTTGAATCTCGACCGCCACCTGCTGTGCTACCAGTGCTACCCCAATCTCTCTCCTAGGGTCTCTCTGGGCTTCTTGGCTTACATCTGCTATGGCTGGGTATTCTGGGTTCGATGACTGGTTCGAAATGCCTGGGGGAGACGACTTTGTGGACGTCTCGGACGTGTTAGTCGCAGGGGCGCGAGGTATGTGACTCTTGCGCGCGATTTATGGTAGAATTATCACACTAATCGGCGTATGTGTCGTTGAAGACATGGAACCCGAAGAGGTTCTTCTCATGGATGGCTTCACACTCATGGATGCCATGAGCGCGTTTGAGGTAGGGTGGCGCACCACCGTGCAACCCAAATGCTGTCCTCATATCTTCAAAACGTAACAGATTGGCGAACCTCGTTTGGACAGCGGGATGATACTGGAGGAACAGCGCAGACCGCCGTTCGACCCACTCACGCCGCTGCTGCCCGAGGAGGTGTGCTGGATCCTGGACCGCAGCTTCGCGTGCGAGGTGAATAGCCCTCGGTACTACCCTGTATCTACACCATTTCATGTCGTCTGGTACAGATGGAATGGCATGCCGGAAAGACGCTCTCGCAAAGCGTCTTCACCCTCCTCTTTGTGCACCATTTGCCCGACATCAACCCAGAGTATCTGCCTCCAGAGGAAGATGAAGATCCTACTCGACCGCGGTGGCTCATCACCGTAGTCATACGCGCGGCAATACTCGGTTTGCTAAAATGCTGCGACTTGGCTTGGAGAGAGCTCTCGAAGAACAGAGTGCACGATGTGCGTTGAACACCACATTGAGGGCCGTCTCATGAGCTGAGAGCATATTTGCAGGTAGAAGATTGGCAAGGAGAGAAGTGCGACGTATCGTTACTGGAAGGCATCAATGCCGAGGTGGTATCGCGAATATTGGATATGGCCTGCGACTGGTTGCGCCAATCCGAGTTTCCGGAGACTCAGGTAGCTGCCTTGTGCGATAGGCTGCTTCTGCGTAAAGTAAGAGCTGGGCGCAAACTATGGGGGAACGAAATTAACCACTGCTTCAGGCAATCCTCCAGCTTTACCGTTACAACTTTCTGAGTGACACAGCGCAAGCAAGGGTAGAGATTGCCGCGAGCCTCGGTCTCCTGCATAGAGTACGTGCTCCGCGGCCGGAGATTTCGTCTGAATCTCCGGCTCTTTTGGCCATGGACCCATATATCGCTCGACGACTACCGAACTTCATGCCCATCCGTGTAACCGAGCTACCATCCCAGAACAAGACTTGGGACATGCTCCAAGGGTTTATTGAATACTGGCAAGAAGTTGTTCACCTCGTGACATCTCCGTCGCTGCTGGAGTGGGAGGTAAGCTATCCCTCTTGATTTAGCTACCCAGGTGACAACAATGTTCTACAAGGCGGCAGGATCTCTGCGGTTCGCATTGCGCAGAAGTGTTCCACCACCTTTCCACCGGTCGCTGGTTCAGGTGAGCATCATCAGCTTGCGCTTCTACTCGGTCTGACTGACAACGTGACCAGAGTCTGTTCTTCGATAGGAACATGGTGTTTGGTTCGCAACAATTAGTTTGGTTGGTAGAACACTTCTACGAGGAGACGATCGGGATACCCTATACAACCATCCTTAAGGCGATTGAGCGGAGCACGCCACAGCCAGAATTGGCTTCAATGCGCGATGTAATCGAGCGACGCATAATCAAGGTATAGCATGACTGTTCGCGTTGCTCTGCGAGGTCCTGAGCCCTTTGTATCACAGATAATCATCCCACACGTCAGGTCGAATTGGTTCAACCCTCCTCGGCGGAGGCGACACCTCATGAAAGATGTATTGCAATGGCATCAACTTTACGACGTGCTCCTCAAAGATATTGAACACTATGAGCCTCCTGTGGGTGCCGCATCCATTCTCTTTACTGTAGGCTCTGACTAAGGCCGCATGTGAAGGATGAGCCGACGGCTAGGATTTTGCGAGCAATTCCTCAAGCAGCGCAACTTCGGCGACTATTAACCAGCCGGGAAATTATCTTATCTGGCTTTCAGCAGGAGCTGTACGCACCAGAGGAAAAACCGATCGCGTATTGGTACTTGACTCGTATTTTAGATGTACACATAGGCTGCATAGAGGACCTATTGTCCATCATAACCAACGGTACGTCGAAATGCGCTTGTCTTGCCTCCAACACAGTCTGATGACACTATGCGCACAGATACCCCTACATATAATGAACTAGCGTTCCAAGCGGAACATCTGTCTGCTCTGCAGATGGTCTCCACAACACTCGTTGCCGTGCGCATTGACATTATGACTGCTTAATACAAATACTGACATATTGTCATAGCTCACGGCGTCTTACATTACATCTCCATGGCACAGAATATCTCTTAACTTCCTTCGTCGGTACAAGTGGGTATTCAAGGCAGAGTTCGACCTTCTCGCCCCTGCGGAGCCGGTGCCAGATCTCTTAACATTCCCCAACGCTCTTAAAGAGTTCCTACTGGTGAGCGCAACCATTCCTCAACGCTGTATACACGATCGTGACGTCTGCACTGATAGGATGAGCTCTACTCTCCATCGGCATCCCTGCAACTCGCTCGCGACATCTTCTCGCGTCTAGCCGAGTCTTCATTCGACTGGGTTGGCCATTGGGCTACTGACCGTAGAGAGGTACGGCTGTCCTTCGCATCGTGCAAAGTCAGCGTCATTGACTGGCTCTGGCTATCTGTAGTATCTGCGGAACCTGGCGGACGCCTGCAACCGCCTCGAACATGTTGCACCGGCGAGCCTGCGCGAATTGGCAACCTTCAATCTCGCGGCGTTGAAGTGGATCCCCGATGTACACCCCTGGGTGCCAACAGTTGCTTCATGATAGGGTTTATTGTGTACTACGAGCGCGAACGGAGGCGCAACCGGAGATTTACAGTGCGTGTGTTTGGTATAGACGGGGATCATCGGCGTCATAGAGCAAAACCGACGGACAGTATGGTGTTTCTAATACAATGTAATCCTGTGTATCTGTGTACCGTGAGCGAAAAGCGTTCATATCAATGATTGAATGCGATACAGTGCACTTCGGGCTCAATGGCAGATGTCAGACGGCATCTGGCTAGGGAAGGGAGGTGTCTATGCACGCTTGAGGTACTTATCGCTCAGCAACCAAAAAACCTGCATCCGCCGGGAGTCGAACCCGGAGCTAGGCCATGGGAAGACCCAATGTTACCGCTACACCACGAATGCTTGCGAATAGTGGCTATCTACATAAACCACGTAATCACAATGATAATAAGCGAATCGTATGCTCCTTGAACACTACCATCACCATCCTCCCAACCATCCGTTGGAATATCCGTTCAACTTCGTAAATCCTAGCTTGATAGCACTGACATGAAACGGAGGTCCTCGCTTGTCTCTCGACCGAGTCCATACCATACTGCTGTCACTCTCTTCGAGGCTGGTGAGGGCGCCGTAGAGACAGTCGTTCGTCGCTCGAAACGGCTGAAGACCACAGAGACGTCGGTATCAGACCCCGTTGAGCTCGAAAAGCACGGTCCGGGAGAGAACACAGCCTTAAGGACACCCGTGAAGTCTCGGAAGAAGACCACGACTATCATTAAGTCAGAAGAGACTGAAGAGACGACGACGGTAGCTCCGGCTACACCTGCCACAGCTGGTCCCTCCAAAGCGCGAAAGAATAGGACAGCATCCCCCCGTAAACCTAAGAGCATACCTACAGCCCTCGAGACACCTCATCCAGCTCCACCTCGTTGGCGAGAAACGTACGATGCTATCAAACGCATGCGGTCTCGTATTGTCGCACCCGTCGACACTATGGGCTGTGATCAGGCTCAGTTGAAGGAAACCGATCCAAAGGTGCGTCCGCTCACCGTAGGCTATGACTACACCATGTTATTGACTTGAATGATTGCAGAACCAACGGTTTTCGACACTCGTGTCACTGATGTTATCCTCGCAAACAAAGGACGAGGTGACCGATGCGGCGGTGGCGAAGCTGCGCGAGGCAGTAGGCGGAAGTCTGTCCGTGGACGCTATTCTACAAGCTGATGAAAGCGCCATTTCCGAAGCTATATGCAAAGTAGGCTTCTGGCGGCGAAAAACGCAGTGAGTCCGAGCATCTTGATATGTGCTAGGCTGGGTAGTAACTGCGAGGTTATGGAGGTATATCAAGCAAGCTGCACAAAAGCTGCACGACGAGTTTGATGGAGATGTGCCCAAGACTGCCGACGAGCTCTGTTCTCTCCCTGGTGTCGGACCGAAGATGGCGTTCTTGGCCCTGCAAGTCGCTTGGAAGATGTGTGTAGCACTTACGCCTGCCAATTTCCGCTCATACTGATGCGTATTGCAGTAATGCTGGAATCGGCGTGGATGTACATGTCCATAGGATCACTAACCGCTTGGGGTGGCATAAGCCGCCAACGAAGACTCCGGAAGAGACTCGGTCAGTCTACGTCACCTCTACCCTTGCGAGTTGCTCATTGTACTTGAAATATGCCGTAAAGTCTGAACCTCCAATCGTGGCTTCCCGTTGAGCTCCACGCGGAGATCAACCATCTACTTGTCGGCTTTGGACAGGTGACTTTGTTCTCTTTCCGCTCGCTGCCTTCGAACGCTGAACTGTGTACGACCTAGACTATCTGTTCACCTGTAGGTCCCAAATGCGACCACTGCGAGCTAAGCGATGGTTCGTGCCCGAGTGCTCGCAAGGTGGTCAAGGTCTCCTCGTCCAAGAAGAGCGCGAAAGCCTCTGGCACGCGAGGCACTCCGTCTGGCCGTCCCAAGATTGAAGTCGAACTTGAAGAGGACACCAAACTTCTGGTGCAGCTGGTACCGCCAACCGCACCCGAGCTAGAGGAAGGTCCGCACGAGGAACACGAAGGCGTCAAGGTTGAGGACTCGTCCTAGCCAACCTGGCACATTCTATCTTGCTCTATCAACGTCTATCGCTACCGATACAACTAGCTGTCGTGCTGCTCTTGCTGTTACCGTCATACTACTCTACACTTCCCTTTAATCATCGTCTCCTCGCCATCGTCATTTCTCCGCCATGTCATAGAAGTTGCATTGATGCATCCCAAAAGCCCTTCTCCAGCTGGGTGCACTTCTCCCAAACATCGCACCACTCCTTGAACCGAAGGGCGCTCGGCGGGTCGGCGACCGCAAGAGCCTCGATTGTTTCTGACAAACCGACAATACACATGACTTCCTCACGCAACCAAAATCGTCTGAAGGCGGGGACTCACCAAGTCCGAGCTTCACAGCGTTCTGGTACTGTTCTCCCGAGTAGTCTTCGATCCACCGCAGGTAGGCATTTCCTTCGAGCTTGACCCAGCTACTCGGCTTTGTAGCCTCCTTTTTGAGCCACAAGCCGACTTCACCGTATCCTAGCAGGCACGCCGCGAGCGCCATGATAAGCTTCGCGCTGTCGCCTGCAATGGTGGTACGGACATATCAACGAGCGCTCCTCTACGCCAACGAGCAGAAAGCGAACCTTGCAGCCCCATGTCGATGAGGTATGCTCCATAGGCAGTCGTGGAAGGCGATTCGGGAGTGGAGATGAGGTCTGCTTCGCTGATCCCCCATTGCGCGCAGAACGCCTTGTGGGTGGAGACTTCGTTGATGACGTTGATGATCGTCTGCGTTGCGGACTGGATGGAGCTATACGTCGATGACTTCGCGACAAGCAAGCTGAGGGGACCGTTAAAAACAGTGCCAGAGAGCAGGGATTGCGAGGTGCGCCTACCCGTATGCACGTGCATAATACTTCAGGTATAGGTAGTCCTGCCTGGAAGAGAACGCATGAGGATGTGACGTTCTTGCAGAGCAGATTGACTCACTTGATGAAGTGCAGGAAGCACTCCTTAGGCAGCGTGCCTCGAGCAAGCTGCTTCACAAAGTCGTGCTCGACGTATGCCTTCCATGTCTTGGCAGCCGATTGGATGAGGATACGTGTCATAGGGTGAGGGTTGCTCGCGGTAGGTCTACATGCACAATCGATCAGCACCATGTAGGTGAGCTGCAACAGGTGAAAACAACTGACGGAGGGATAATGCGTTGCGTGAGCGCATGTAGGTGGTTGAGAGGACCATGGCCATGCCCCACGGGGAACGCGGTCTCGATTCCAACATGCGTGAACGAGGTAGCTTGACGGGTGGCCTCCACAACTGCGATATATTTGAATGAAGTACAGAAGGCGTGATGCGAACTCATGGCGCGTACCAGTGTTTCCCTTGCCGAGAAGAGACGCGATGACGGCAGAGAGAGTACAGCCCGTCCCGTGCGTGCTGGAGGAATCTATCCGAGGGCTAACGAAAAGCGTCGTTTGGTTGGCCTCTCGGAGCACGTCGACGACCAGCGGCCGAGTGGAGAGATCCTTCTCGTGGATTTGGAGGATCTCCATGTTGTCGAGTAAGAGTTCTTCGCGCACCACCGTCACGTCTCGACGCGCAGCAGCGAGCTTCTCCACGTCGGACAGTGTGAGCTCGACGTGCCCACCCTTCAAAAGGACCGCTTTTGACCCCAGGGCCAATAGCCCCTCCGCGGAAGATATCATGTCTTCGAGGGAGGTGATATGCACTGTGGTGCCTTTCTGCGAGAGCAACAGCTCTGCTTCAGCCTTGTTCGGCGTGATCAGCGTGGCCAGTGGGCACAGCTCGTCGATCACGACCTGGACCGCCTCCGGTGCAAGCAGGGTGTGTCCTGATGTCGACACACAAACGGGGTCGACGACGAGAGGCGGCATGCTCCCTGCCTCAGAGTAGTGTGCCTTGAGCGTACGAGCGATGGCGCGTGTGTTCTCAGCATCGAAGAGCATGCCCGTCTTGATAGCGTGGACTGGAATGTCGTCCAAGATAGAGCGCAGCTATGAGACGATTTGAGGATCGCGGTGCATAAGATCGAGGGAGTTTGGTACGGACTTGTTGTTCGACGAACTCTGGCGGAGAAGGATGCACTCCTTGCACGCCGGTAGTGTTCTGCGCGGTCAATGCAGTGATTACTGACATTCCATAGCACCCGAAGGCGGTGAAAGATTTCAGGTCCGCCTGAAGTGATATGGATTCATAGTGAGCTCTAGCGCGAACCTGTGGCAAAACTAGAATATTAATGACTCACTTGGATGCCAGCGCCGCCGCTTGAGTCGGAGCCAGCAATGGTCAGAATAGCTGGCGGTATGATATTATTTTCAGCCATGGTAACTCGTAGCTTTGCTACAGGCAGATGGCGGTCGTGAACGTCGGAAGTCCTACGAGAGTTGTTGTGGTGCCCGATCGACGTCAATGTTAACCTTCTTTACTCAAGCGCCCATTAGGCGCTCTGAACCTTGCACGACTTCAGCCGGACTCTGCCAGCAAGTTACTCTGCAGCTTCCACAACTTGCCCGACCCGACTTGAGTTTGGAAGTGCCGGACGGTATGGATCTGCTACTCCTCGTGATATTCAGTGTTACCAAATGCTATATGCATTGCAGCCTCCACGCTATTACCTTACGTACAAGTTGCAAATCATTGAAGACCACTCAGAAGCAGCCCTGAGGGATCTTGACGGGCGATCGAACGATCGCCTGTCAACATCCGTTGAGTGCACCTTGTTTACCTTCCCATGCTCGTGGTGTACACCCTTCGCGATGCGCCAAGTTGTGTACTTGACAGTTGTCGTTGGTTGTCACGTTCACTCAAACTGCCATTCACACGACATGCAGTGAGAGGAGTAAAAGCACTATAATTGCCCCAGGCGAGCGATGAACGAGATACACGATTCGACTAGCAAATACAGAAACATGAGTGCCCCAACCAATTCCTCCCTGCGACGCGACTGCAGCGCGCCGTCACCGACGACCCGACTGCCACGGATACCAGAACCTGAGGTATAAGCGGCCGAAGGTGGAGGAAGGGGTGCGTCGAGCACGGGCGCGGTATACCAACCAGAAGATACCTTAAAGGAAGCGATAAAGATCATAAAAATGGTAGCAAACGATGAGAGCAGTCTAGATAAGCGAGGGAGATGCAAGTATGGATGGGGGGCTAGATGTGTGTGCGTGTGTTGATGCGTCTGGACGATGACCGAGATGGGAGGGGGTCGTCAAGGGTCGTGCGACATAGGCGGGCATGCGACGTTAGAGACAGAGCGAATAGCTCAGAGCGTCTCGGTGATGGCGACGGAGAAGTCGGAGAAATACGCGCTCTGGTCCTTGGGCGAGGCGTACGACGAGTCCGAACCACCGAAGAACGTCTGCATCTGGATGCCTTGGATACGGCCGGCATCGGAGTCCCGGAAGACGAGGTTCTTGACGGTGAAGATGCTCTTGCCCTCAACGAAGAGTTCGAGCTCACCGTTCGTCTGGCCGGCATCGTTCAGGCGGACGCGCTGGCCGATGAGGGCGCGCGAACCGGCCTTAAAGTAGAACGAACCGCGGCCAACGGACGCGCCATACACGTCGTTGCAGGTCGAGAAAGGCGGAATGTCGCATACACCCTTGTTGGAGGTGAAGTCGGGAGGTAGGTAGGTGTAGAGCTCGCCGGCACCATCCGTGCGCCACATGAAACGGGTGGAGAAGCATCCGTCGTCCCGACGGCCACCAGAGCAGGAAACAGCAGTCTGGAAGTCATCACCGCCGACTAAAAGTAGAAGGATTTAGCATCGCACTCTCAAACGCTCTAACGGTGTACTCACAGAAGCCAGGGATCTTGCCACCCTTCTGGAAATCGAAGCCATCTTCGAAGTACACGGAGTACGAGAGCGTGGCTTCCTTGGCCTTGGAGAGGTCGACGGAGTCGGGGCCGGTAGCGTAGAACGAGAAGCCACCCTTGACGGCGTGCGTGAACGTGTACGAACCCTCGGGGTAGAAGGCCTTCAACGAGTACTTGCCATCAGGCGCACTGACATAGTCGAGGGGAAGCGCCTTGAGGAGGTTGGTGACACCGAAGGTCGTGTCGCTGAGGGGGAGAGCACTGGAGGAAGCATCGGACGTGGTCCAGAACGCAGAGTGAGAGACGGGGAAAAGCTCCTTGAGCACGCTCGAACCCGAGGACGAGTCGGCGGTCGCGACCGGGGCTGAGGAGCTAGAGGCCTTGGTACTGGAGGCCTTGCTGCTCGTCGCGTGCGTGCTCGAAGCCTTCGAGCTTGAAGGAGCGATGGTGCTCGAGACCTTCGTAGAAGTCGCCTGGGCCGAAGTAGCAACTGTAGTGCTGATCACGTGTGAAGCCGACGAGCCACTGGCAGTGGAGGAGACCGCTGCAACTTGGGAGCGGGGCCTGCACGTCCTGCGCTGGAGAGGAGCAGCAGACACGGAGGCGAGGGCGAAAGCGAGGAAGGTAAGGAGAGTGGGGAACGCGTGCATGGCGTATGTCGGAGAGGGACGGTAGAAGGGTCTGGTTCTGGAAAGAGTGGCGACCTTTTTATACCGAGCCTGAAAAGACTGTGGGTGTAGTAAAGAACGACTGGTGCGAGAGGCACACACACACACCCGAGCGGAAGGAGGGAGGATAGAGGGAGAGGGGAGGGAAGAAAAGAGGAATGAAGTGAAAAAACGCCCGTGCCCGCGTATCAAGGGTCGGACAACGCCGCACGCCGGCGGTGGAGTAGGTACACATTTCCTTATCGGGTACGGCACATTTGTACTTCGTTTGTAGCCGCTCGGTCCCGCCTTTTGTTCAGCCAGAACTCTCTTTGTCTCCGTAAAGGTACCCGCTCTCGACTCTCGGCGCCGTACTTTGCAACATCTACTCGTATGTTGTAGCCTCGGGAGCGAGGGTATGGCTTGATCCCTATTGGCATTCAATGCCAAGACCTTCGCTATCTACACGGCAAAGCGGCACAAACGTGCCGTTGGGATTCTGTTTGATCGCTTGGTTGCTATTGATACCGACAACATAGCCATGCACAAACGATATTGCGATATTACTGAGCCAATAAGTGCTCACAACTTAGAAAGTCCGGCATTCTTCAAGGCGATCAACGGCGCCCAGGCTGAGAAGTAGTAGAATCCTTCAACGAACCCGCAAGCTCCATTTACCTTTGGCTTTGCGTTGTGCATAGACTTGCATGTACACATCATGAACGTGTGGATCCAACGCGGTAAGAACGAGATCCCGTTCATGTCTCTGAGTCGATCTACAGTATGTTTCGAATGTCGCAAGGATCACTGCCCTGTATCGCATTCGGGGAGCGCGCGCTGCGCTATTTGCGGAGCCCTACACAGTCGTGGCAGCGACACAGACAAATTCCGCCGCAGTCGGTAGGTGACTGTGTACGACCTGCATCCGCATGCGGCGCGTGTTGAAGCCTACCGAAACCGGACTCAAACTGGTCGAGGCTCGTCGGAGCTGCTAGGCAGTGCTAGCCCAACGCGGGCGCCAGTTTACCCCGGTGTGCCAGGGCGCGTTCATTGATCCGCCCTCCAGGTACCCGCCGGGCTGAGCACAGCACCGCGGAGATGCGCCCTCAGTTTGGTAACCGGCGGGAGAGTCGGTGTCCTTCCCGGAGCGATGAGTCTCCAGAGGTCTCCGGCACATGTACGGAGGTGGGTAGAGGTAGATGTGGAGTGTGGACGAGCGGGGCGTGTGGAAATGCATCCGCACTGGCGATAGTCCAGTCTTCCTTGTTTGGAAATCCGTCCGGTCTAGCGCATGAGCAGCAACATCGTACCTCTGGATACGTTACTTTTCCCATCCTTGGTGGCTCTTGACCGCAGGAGTATTGGTGATGAGATGTACGTGAACATTGCTACAAAATGCTAGAAGGACACAGAGCAACAGCACTACAGCACTAATAATGTCGACAGCATGCGAATATACCAGGATGTAACGTATCTTCAGGGTGAACTTCTTACAGCTTCTCCGTGATCGCGACTGAGAAATCACCGAAGAAGGTGTTCTGGTCCTTGGGCGTGGCCCACGAACTGTCGGAACCTATTGTGAAGTTCATCAGTGACCGGCCCTATCGAGATACAGCGCGCTCTATCACATACCACCGAAGAAGGTCTGCATCTGGATGCCCCGGATGCGCCCCTCGTCCGACGTCACCAGCTCCAGGCCAGGGACGGTGAACACGCTCTTTCCATCGACGAAGAGCTCAATCTCCCCGTTCGTCTTTCCTACGTCGTTCAACTTGACACGCTGGCCGATCGTCGCACGGGTCCCCGGTGTGAACTTGAAAGAGCCGCGGCCAACGGATGCGCCGAACACGTCGTTGCATGTTGAGAACGGCGGTACGTTGCAGACCGCCTTGTTGGCGTCTGAGCTCGGAGGCAGGTACGTGTACAGTTCACCTGCGCCGTCCGTACGCCACATGAAGCGAACGGAAAAGCAGCCGTTGTCTCTCCTGCCTCCTGAGCACGATACGGCCTCCTCATCGCTATCGCCTCCATCTGAACAGGAAATCAACATTGCGTGAGCGTCGTATTTGAACTGTGTTAAGCAGCGGCTTACAGAGGCCTGGGAGCTTTCCCCCCTTCACAAAATCGAAGCCATCCTCGAAGAACACGGAATACGAGAGAGTGGCCTCCTTAGCCGTCGTCAGGTCCACAGAGTTAGGACCTGGGGCATAGAAGGAGAGCCCTCCTTGTGGTGATGCTGATGGCTTGAACGAGCCGGCAGGGTAGTGTGCCTGCAACGAGAATACGCCGTCGGGAGCGGACACATAGTTGTGTGCGAGTCCCTTGATATCGTGCGTCGGACGGAGGGTGTCGTCGCTCAGAGGGAGAGCGCCGGACACCTGGCTCGAGACAGACCACGAGTTACTGTCCGAGACGGGGAAGAGCTTTGACGTGCCCCGCGCGTATAGTGCAGTGGCACTGCTGGGGAAGGGGAGGGCCGCCACGGAAGCCAGTCCGAAAGCGAAAACGGGAGCCAGCGTCTTAAACATAGCGATACAGAATAAATGAGGGAAGAGACGGTGAGAGCGAGGGAAAGAGAGTGAGGGGAGCGTAGACGGAGACCAGCGGCGTCAAGCAAGGAAGCATCGTTGGATGACACAAGGGTTTTATAGTGTGTGCGTCAGATACCACCGGGAGACTAAGCCAGGTGATTCTTGCCATTGTGTACCATCGCATGCTCAGCCTATGCGATACGATGGGACTCGAGACAAGGCAAGATCATAGACATCACGGTAGGGCGCTGACGACGGTCTGATTAAGCGCCCATGTCTGGAACAAAGCGCTTGTCTTCGAAACAATAACCCTTGTTGCCTTCTTCACTATGTCGCACGCTCCTGGGTCTGGAATGTGTGAAACTGCGTCAATGTCATGAGAAAACAAGTATGTTATGAATGGACGAGTGCATGAGAGAATTAGGACCGACTGAATCAGGGAATACGGGCTGTCCTTGGACCAAAACTTTGACCACCAAGGCTACTAACAACACTTTTGAGCCGCTCGGTGATACACGGCAACGAACCGCGCTCACTGCAGTACTAGCATGCTTCAATATCGCGTTGTCGCCAACATCTCCTTGGCCTTTCCATGCCTGTGCAGCTAGCATTCGGGCGGTTGATGGAACTAGAATTCGAGCGGCGGAGTAATCAACAGAGGCAGTCATCATAACCCCATCTGCGGGCTTCATACGGCGATATGCTCTCGAAAGTACCTCAAAGATTGAAGTATGAGACAGCGCGTCGTGGGACCAGAAGTTGAAATGAGTATGTCTGAAGCACAATTTCCAGAGAGTTGCTCACCTTCGCATCGTGATGTTGATTCAAGCGTTGGAGGACGGTCGGATATACGCTCCACATGGATTAAGAGTCGTCGAAAGGTCGGCAAAAAGAGACGAGGTTGGCCATGCGTGTCAGGAGTTTGATGCCAGTAGTCTAGATCTCTGGCACAAGTTGTGTGTCATCATCCAGGCAAGGTTTTGCGAGCGCCGCCCGACGCGTCCATTAGTACTAGCTTAAGTCAAACGTCTGTTATACCCAGGCACATCTACTCCATGATTGGAACAGGTGAGCTTGAATCCAATCAGATTCGTTGACGATGTAGGTACGTAGTACTCACCCAACGCTACATCAGCATGGAGGAGGAACCGAAGATGTTGCATCGAAAAGCACAGCCGCCAGGTCACCGAGGTACGCACCGCTGAAACTCGACGCCACGCGGGGCATTCTCTTGGCATACAAAGTCAACGTATGGATGTGACATCGGCCATCATTGAGCTAGGACCTTACATGGCCGTAAGGGGATGAGGAACAGGACGGTGCACATCGGCCATGTCAGTGCTGGTGGCAGTCGCGCAGCAACGAACGAAAGAGCGCAGCGCCTCGGGACTCGGGCGGTGATCCCGCTTTCCTTCTTTGGTCCAATCAGCACGCTCGTCGCGGGACCAAACCCTAACCACATAGACCTTCCTACTTTGAACGGCTTATAATCACGGGCTGAGTAGTTGTAACTTTGTGAGGAGACCAGCTGCGACATTGAGTATGCGCTACATATCACAGCGCATGTGGGTACAAAGACAAAGGGGTACAAGTACAGATTCGTCAGATGAACAACCAGAAGCCCAGAACATACAAAAAGATCAGCAGATAAACCTGATAAGTCAAATGAGCCCATCTCGACACGCCTGCAACCTCGTGGCGCCATGCAGTGGAAAACACAAGGAGTCTGGAACATAAGCCCCACTCAAGGAGTCCCACAGTTGGGACACCTTAGAGCGTCTCCGTGATAGCAACAGAGAAATCTGCAAAGTAGATATCTTGATCGATGGGCGTGGCCCACGAGGAGTCGGACCCTGAGAGGGAGAAGCATATCAGCACAACGAACTATAGAGAGCGAGGCGAGGCAGGGTCGTGAGGAGGGCTGGTGTAGAGACACGCGCAGCACTCTTTGACCCCAGCTGACAAGCCGGCCCAAGGCCGAACTCCACAAGGCTCACCTCCGAAGAAGGTTTGGACCTGGATTCCCCGGATACGCCCCGAAGAGCTATCGCGGAGCACGAGCCCACCCACATTGACGACGCTCTTGCCATTCGCGAACACTTCAAGCTCGCCGTTCGCCTGTCCGACGTCGTTGAGGCGGACGCGCTGGCTGATTGTCGTCCGCCCGCCGGTCGTCCAGGTGAAGGATCCGCGGCCAACTGAGGCGCCGTACACGTCGTTACAGGTCGAGTATGGCGGGATGTCGCAGACGGCCTGGTTCTCGTCGTAGTCGGGCGGCAGGTACGTGTAGAGCTCTCCAGCTCCGTTCGTGCGCCACATGAAGCGAGCTGAGAAGCATCCATCGTCTCGTCTGCCCCCGGAGCACGATACAGCTTCATCGTCGCTGTCTCCACCATCTGGGAAAGTGATCAAGATCAGCCCCTCGGAGAGATAAGAGCGGATCAGATCACTTACAGAGCCCGGGGAGCTTGCCACCCTTTACGAAGTCGAAGCCGGAGGGAAAGTACACAGTGTAGCCGAGTGTGGCTTCCTTGGCGGTGGTGAGGTCCACGCTCGCGGGCCCAGGCGCATAGAATGAGATGCCGCCCTGCGGCGTGTGAGTGAAAGTATAGGATCCTGCAGGGAAATGCGCCTTCATTGACAGCCTGCCGTCTGGAGCGTTCACGTAAGGGTGCTGGAGGGCGGTAATTTGGTTGTGCGGGCGGAAGGTGGCATCCGACAAGGGGCTAGGGCTGGGGAGGTCAGGGTCGGTGGTCCAGTACACCTTCTGCGGAGAGACGGGAAAGAGCGGGCTGGAGATACTGGCGCGAGCCGTCAAGTTAGAGGCAGGAACAGCAAGCGCGCACACGGGCGTAGCCAGAACGCCCGCAGAAATGGTGAGGGCGGCGAAGAGGGTAGTGAACATGTTAGTGAACATGTAAAGGGACGTTGTGTCGAGAGCGATTGTCTGGAGAACTCATGTTGCAAAAACATACCGCTTTATACTCAACGAAAGAGATAGTCATATGCACATGTCGCAGCGAGATACCGCGATGTCCATATGCGCTGCGCTGCTTCATTGTGCCCCAAACGACTCACATGAGGAAGAAGCATGTGCGCAAATTTGACAAGGAAGATTTAGAGAGCATGAAGAACGCACCTGGATTGGTTAGTTTCTGTGGTTTCTCAGCGCCGATGCGTGGTAGCGTGTGCTTCGCGCACCTGAGTGTGTGTTGCATCGCGGTACGGCCGGTCCTGGGGCTCCGGGGTAGCATAAAGACGATCATTGCCACTTATAGCCACCACGGCGGACGTCGCAACCTGTTGCCTCATGTAGGTCGGACACCAAAGTAGGATCTGTGCCCCATCGCATCTAGCCGGTTGTTCGCAGCCCAAACACGGCCACATGTGGAGTACAGGTGGACGTCCCTGAAAATCTCCGGCCCCACATGTTACTTCTCCGGCACTACTCTGGCGTAGAAGATATGCTCCAAGCAAGGAATTGAACCCAATTGACAGGGTGTTCAAGTTATCTGGCCATGGTACCTGTGTCAAGACGTTGCGCAATTGCATTTTCTGAGCCTGCGAGTGAGTTAGAAAGCTCTATAAGTGTCAGAGTTTTACAATACATCTACAATACCTCGTATATCACAGGGGATCACAGTCCAAATTGGCATTGGGTCGGATCCTATAGTTTTCCGCGAGATAACCATCCGTATGTTTAGTCATCGATGACACCGGCTGTACAAAGTTGTCTCCGACGCGAAGCACGCACTTACCTAGATAGAAAAGCATTTGCCGAAACACGGACGGTGATTAACGAAGGCGGAATGAACCAACTTGGAATGAGCGCCACCAAGGTGACGGGAACGATCACAGTACACACCGAGTATGTAGACAGGCTTAGGCGCGCACGACTCCTATCGTAAATACTCTGGTGTACTACGTAGCATTGAATTTGAACACAATAGTTAATCTCATGCCGGCATACTGACAGCTGACAGAGTCCGTTGACAATCCTGCCAGATGCCGCCGGCTTGACGTTCCAAATAAAAACAACAAAGAGAGAACTCGATGCATCCGCCGGGAGTCGAACCCGGAGCTAGGCCATGGGAAGACCCAATGTTACCGCTACACCACGAATGCTTTATATGCCAATCAAACGTAATAGTACAGACTAGTTGTCGCATTAATTGACACACGGCACGCGCGACATCATGAGATACTAAGAACATTGGACATGCACCAGTAGCCCATTCAACAAATTGTGCAGCAATGCCGACTTCAGACTAAGATCCTGTACCTGCTCTCACCAGTACGTCCAGGATAGCGTGGGTATCGACGGTCATGCGGGGGGCTCCTGCAGTAGATTACACTCACTTTAAGGAGAGACATCCACCAAACTTCTTCCGAGCGGCGAGGTCCATCTTCATCTTCACCTCCTTGAACGCCTTCCACCACGCCCGGCCTATAACCTCGGAAGTCACCCGCCCTAGCCTCTCAACGCCTACCGCCCCATCCTTATCGCTGTCCTGCGGCACGTCCTCCCACGCGCCGAAGTGCCGGCGCAGGAGGACGAGCCACCACTTCACGACGGCGACGGCGCGCTCGACGCCCGTGTCGCTCGAGCGCGCGCCGTCGACGCACTGCACGAGGAACTTGGCGAAGTAGTCCACGTCGCGCTGGTTCGGGGGGTACTCCTTGAACCCGTCGACCCAGGACTCGATCACGCGCTGCAGGTCGTCCGTCTCGCTGAAGCACAGCTTCTCGCCTTTCGCTTTGCCTTGCTGTTTCAGCGTGGGCGGGTCGATGTACACGGCCTTGGGCGCGGGGGGAGGGCGGAAGACGACGGAAGGGGACTTGGATGATCGTTTTCCGCGTCCGCTCGAGGGCTTCAGAACTTTGCGTTCTCCAGTGTAGACGGTCACACCTGGAGCCCTGTGCGCGGCGAGTTGCTCGCGCTGCATCTCGGGAGGCAGCGCTGCGAACACGTCGGGGTCGATCCCGTACTTTCGGAGCTCGCCCTTGGTGACGCTAACTGATGACGCATACACTCGTTTGGTGAACAGCTTGTTCGTGGGCGAGAGCACTGGTCGGTTCCGCGGGGCGAGTTGGCGCGTGATGCGCTTCACGTTCACGCCTTTGATGAGGAGAGAAGATTTCTTCTCAGGCTCAGGAGGGGGAGACGGGGAAGGGACAGGGTCCTTGGGCGCGGGTCCGGGAGTCGCAGACCGTCTTCTGTACTCCGCTTCGAGCTCTTTACGTACGTCGTCGGGGAGGGCCTCGAAGACAGACATATCGACCTGGGAGAACGAGGGCAGATCAACCTCGTCCTTGACTTGCTCAAGGCCAGAGGGTTTCTCAATGATCTGGATTTCGTCGTCCTCTTGTGAAGGTGGTTGGATGGCAATCTCAGGCGCCTTCCCCTTGTCCAGCCTTCCACTATCAGCAACTTTCGCAACGGCCTCCCAGCGAGGCTGTTTGGACGTCTCAACGCGTTTAAACGGTAGGAGGGCCTGACCGAGCTCGGCCTCCTGTACACCAGAAGCTTTCTCTAGCTTCTGTATCTGGATACCGATCCCGCGCAGCTCTCGAGGATCGAAATTGAAGCTCTTCAGGAGCCTCCATGCGTGCTCGCCAATCACCTTGTCGTCGCTGGTCGCGCGTCCTCCGGGAGCAATGAGAGGCGCCTGCTTGTTGTATGCTTCGCAGATGCCATGTCCAAGGAACTGGGGAGGTATGATGAATACATGAGACGGTGCATTGGGTTCAGCCATACCTTGGGTGCTTCGACCGGCGCACTCGGATCTCGGACAAGGACCTTGAGAGTGAGAGAACGCCCACGCATCTCGATGCTATTCAGCCTACGCGATACCTCTTCAGCCATTTGATAGATGAACGCCTCAGCCTGCTCGTTGTTCTCGAATCGAATCCCATACTAATATCCATCGTCAACAACATCCGCTCTAGTCCTATGGACGTCGAGCAGCACTCACGTTGATATCGCACGACACCGACTTCCGCGGCTTATCACTCTCCAACACCCGATCGTCGATGCCCCGGATCGCCTTGTACAGCGTCTCGCCCGTTCCCTTTCCTAGAGCCTCGCAAAGCGTGGCTTTGCTCTTCTTCGAAAGCTCGCCCAAGTTCGTCGCCCCGAGCTTTTCTGCCGCTTTCTGTCGCGCTGAGTGTCCGAACCCATGGAGGTCGTCGATGTCCAGCGGAGCGAGAAACTCTGCGACGGCTTCTGGGCGAAGGTGGAAGGAACCTGCAGGCTTTGCCCGGCGTGATGCAAGGCGGGCGAGCATGATATTATTTGCGATACCTATACTCACTACATCGCGCCGCGTTAGATGTGTCCTATTCCGGCTGTAGCAGACGCGCCTCACCTTCACATCCAGTGACTTTCTTCACTTGCGCACGGATCGACTCCGCGAAGTCCTTGGCCGGATCGACAGAGTCATCGGATCCCTCAAGCCGCTCAGCAAGCTCTGCACGTATACGTGCGACGCTACTAGTCACATCAATCAGCGCTTCGTCCACAGAGACCGCTTGGAGGTCGTCCGCATGCGCCATCAGAATGGTGTAGAACTGTAGTGAGAACTGTTTGTATCTGCGAGTTGATCAGTTCGTAGTTCGTTATACCGGGAATAAGGAAGCATACCGCTGGAACTCGTAGGGGATCGTTATGACTGCCGGGCAGAGCTTACGAGCCTGTTGTAGGCTACGCAATGTGAACACAACTAGCCACAATAGAAACGTGCATGAAACATGCGTACCTCATACCACCCTTGATGCCAAACTCACGCGCCTCATAACTCGCACTAGCGATCTCACTGGTGCTCGACCCACCGCCCGTACCACCCTGGGAATGGCACACAACCACAGGCTTACCGCGGAGATGTGGGCGGTCGATCAGCCCAGCAGAGACGAAGAAGCTGTCGAAATCGCAGTGCATGATGACTCGTTCCTCGTTCCCAGCCTTGTCCTTGTCCTTGCCCTTCCCTTTGGCAGGCCGTCGCTTGAGCAGCCGCGCGCCCCGCATGCTCACGTCGCCTTCTAGGCCTCCGCTCCCAAGCCCTCTCCCACCGAGGTTCTCTTGCACGATCAGATCGACGGCCGACTGGCTTGCACTGGGAGGGTCTCCTCCGGTATCGGGACTGCCCATAGCAGCGGCAAGACGTCCCCACTCCTCTGTCCCACCGTTCTCGGCGCGCTCCTGTGCCTCTGCCACGAGGTTCTTGAGCTCGGCTTTCCACGTCGAGAGGTGGTGCAAGCGGGAGTTCTTATAGTATCCCTCGATGAAATCAGGGGCAACGGAGGTGTGCGCAGCGCGCCAGGCGGGGTCTTGCATAGCGCGCTCAGCATTCGGGTTGGACTCGAACGCTGCGTACCCTGGAACACGCGTTGCCTCCGCAGGAGAAGCGGGATCTGTGGTATACAACGGTCTGGAGGGTGTATTGGGCCTGGACTTTATGGGAGACAGCACGGTCTGCTTCTTGGGTGTGCGTGGAGGAGTTGTGGGCTTGGTCAGTCGAGACGGGCCTGCTTCAAGCTGTGCGTCACGAGGTGCTGCACTGTCACTGGGGACAGGCGGGGTTCTAGAACGAGCAATTGTGCTCTTCTCGTGTTGCGTAGGAACACGTGTGGCTGAAGGGACAAAACCGTCGAAGAGGGACTTCTGTCCCGCCTTTCGTCCTTGAGCACCTTCCACTCGCTCGCCAGGACGGAAAATGTAGTCCTGCCAAGGAAGCAGGGTTCCTGCCTGAATACTTTCCACCAGCCACTCTGGCCTGACGACCTTCAGGTGTTTGAACTCCTTAATCTTCGCCGGTGTAAGCGAGCATGTGATGACATGCGTACTAAACGGGAATGCGTTAGACCCGCTCTTCAGCCGCAGGAAGATGTTGCATACACTAGTGATTTCTTGTCAAGGTATGGGTGAAAAATACCGCCGTGCTGGATGATCATCTGCCGCAGGTCCTGGACAGACGGTTCGGTCCATCCGTTGATCTACGGCTGGATAAGTCCAAGATGGTTAGTGAAGTTGACGAGAGGACGCACATAGATTTGCAGCCCGCGGAAGATTCTGCTCTGACTGCTGCCATCCTCATCGTCGACGTCCATCTCGGCGTTCTGTATCTGAAGTTTTGCTCTCTTCCTCGTCATGTATTCCCCAAACTCGCCAAAGCGCGACGCGCCATACGTATGCGAGTTGAGGTAGGATGAGTCGAGGTCGTCCTCCCGTTCAACCATTGAGGTGAGTGCTCCATGGTATTGGCTACCGTCCTCGGCGTCGAAGTCTTCCGGCGAGCGAGGACGCTTCAAGTAGCGCTGAGTTAGCGGGGGTGGATTGTCGTCGTCTTCTCGAGGACGCTGCGCAAGCGGAGGCGCTTCTAGCTCTTCCTGCTCAGCCCCTGGCAGGGGAACTTCGGATATTGCTTGCAGAAAGTCCGGGTCATCATCAAAGTAGTCGGAGGAATGGGTACTGTTCTGGGTCAACTGCGACATGTCGATGGCGCGTGCTGAACATTGGTCTTGATGAAGTGCTATCACGGAGCAGTCGGCGTTATGGGTGTTGAGCTTATATCACAGGTTGACTCGCAGTGTAGTCACAGAACAAGGAGACTGGCGCGGTCAGCCACAATGGTTGTTGGTAATGTGAGAAGCGTTATAGCGTGTAAGCGCTGGGTGGATGTTTGGCAAGAGCCTTCGAACCAAACAAACGCACCAGAAGGATCAGGACGGGCGCTTGTCTAGCGATGCCGACGCCACAAGCCCGGCCAAGTCCCCATCATGATTGGACTGCGACATGAGCAGCGCACAACGCACGCCTCTCCGTCTCATATTCCCAATTTCCCATTCCCATCCCGCGCAGCTCGGCGCACTCGCCCAATCAACATCACTCAGCTCGCAGCGCTGACGGCTGGGCGGCGTCGGAGACAGCAGCAAAACCTGTGCTCAGGCCTACACCGGTTCGCCATTCGTGAGCTGGCCTCCTCACGCACCGTGACCTCGCACGACCACCACCTTCCTTCTACCTGCCCCGCCAACCTCCACCCTTGCTGCTTTGCATATCGCGCGCCCTAGCTTGATCGCTGCTGTCGCCCGCAAATATGCCGGAAGGATACGACTACCTGTTCAAGCTCCTGCTGATCGGAGACTCTGGCGTCGGCAAAGTGGGTTCCAGACATTCTGTCAAAGTGTGATCGAGCACTCAATTCATGCGCATTTTGTCGTCGCGACTATCTCGCTGCCGCCTCATATGTGCATGACTCCATGTAGTCTTGCCTGCTGCTGAGGTTCGCGGAGGACGCGTTCACGGACAGCTATCTGAGCACTATCGGCGTTGACTTCAAGATTCGCACTATTGAGCTCGACGGGAAGACGGTGAAGCTGCAGATCGTGAGTGTCTCCCTGGGCTGGGCATGCTGCATATGCCTTGACGTGCACACGAGCCTGACGGGTCTGCGCCTCGCGTTTAGTGGGACACCGCGGGCCAGGAGCGTTTCCGAACAATCGCCGCTGCGTACTACCGCGGTGCACATGGTATCATCATGGTATACGACGTCACCGAAATGGGCAAGTCGCGTTCAATACATCCTATCGTTCATTCGGGCTGACTGGGTGTCTGCAGAGACGTTCAGCAACGTCAAGGGCTGGCTCCAAGAGATCGAGAAGTACGCGTCCGAGACCGTCAAGAAGCTCATCATCGGCAACAAGTCGGACCTCGTCGAGAGGAAGGTCGTAGAGTACTCAATCGCGAAGGTCCGTCCACCCATCCAGCTCTCTTCCTCCACCACCGCTGCTGACACATGTAGCACAGGAGTTCGCTGACAGCCTGTCGATACCCTTCATCGAGACCTCAGCCAAGAACTCGACGAACGTCGAGGAGGCGTTCACGTTGATGGCTAAGACCATCCGCGACGAGTGCGTCCCTTTACCCGATCCACATGATCCCCACGCAACCTACTCACCTACGTCCCGACAGTCTCGACACCCAGACAGAGGACGCAAGCGGCTCAAAGTCGAACTCGATCACCCCAGGTCGCAGCCTCAACCAAGAGGGCGAATCCGGCGGCTGCGCATGCTGATGCTGAGGCCTTTACAGCTTCACCGCTGAACTCACCACCGCCGCCCGCCAACTCGCTTCGACTTTTGCGTCACATAGATGTATCGCGCTGTGCTCTGCTGTCCTGCCGATGGATACCTATTCTATTATTCCCGCCCGGACCATTGTATTTTTATACCAGCATCCGCATTTTATAGCATGCATACCTAACCGGATTTTGAGAAGCTGTCCGTATATGCGAAAGTGCGACGCTTGGTTAAGCCGTAGATACTGCTGCGGCCGTCCCTCTGCTGCACGAGTCCTTGGATCACGACTCCTCACTGTTTTGAACCGCACTACATGCACTCTAGGCCATTGCCGCAAAACGGGATATGCAAACAGAGGCGACTCCAAAGCTATGGCTCAATTGCTCGGCTACACAATGCGACTGCTCGTATCGTACAAGGGGGACAGGGCGACGGGAGACATAAACTAACGGGTCCAGAGTTTGATGACGAACGAAGATCCAGGATACAGTAGGCCGTCGGAGAATGTACGTCGAGACATAGTGACGATCGACAGAGCCCATCTAGTTGCGAGGTCGGAGGCAGGGACAGAGGCGTTGTAACAGAGAGACGACGAGAGAAATTGCACTAGTCAGCCAGGGCTTAAGTCTTGAAGCTTCCGACAGCAGCCGACTAGTCGCTAGACTGAGCGTTCCTCACTAGCGACGGAGGTACCGAGACAAGACCAGGGACGCGTCCAATACGCTGACCAGGAGACCCAAACGGCGTAACAGGGCTTCCTGGGGTGTTTCCCATACCCGCACCAGCACCAGAGCCTGAGAGAGAAGCGAAGCCACCTGCAGGAGAGGCGAGCCCAGCGGGAGGAGAGGTCGGACCAGAGCTAGGGTTCCAAGGTGATCCTCCTCCCCCAAGGCCCAGACCGGCACTCCCGACGCCGACGGCGCCAGCACCACCGTGGCCGTGGCCATACCCGGCCGCACGCCATTTGCCGATGAGCGTGCAATGCGCGGCGTGGTCGAGGAGGCCGCGGTAGAGCAGGTCGTTGAAGCCGATGCACTGCAGGCCTATGCAGGCCACCCTGAGCGCGCCGGCGGAGTAGAGCTGCCCGGTCTCGTACACGTTCTGCGGGGAGGTGTTCTTGCGCCCCGCCAGGGTCTCGCGGATGAGTGCGTGCGACGTCTGCGCGCATATCATCAAGTTCTGGATGTCCAGCCGTGGGCGTGGATTGCATGCGTACCTCGGTAGAGAGGCATTCCCACTCTTGGGGACACAGGTCTTCCAGTCGGAACGACTTGTACGTTCCGGCGTAATACCATTTTCCGTCCTTGTTGAAGAAGCACTCTGCCAGAAGAGTTTGGCCGGGTTAGTCAGTGCGACCAAGAGGCTGACGTACCAGTAGGCTTGTCGAGCTTTGCGGCGATGTCCACAGCTGACCAGCGGTGAGCGGTGTTGACCCGTGGGTTGGTGCTGCATTTGTAAATAGGAGTCAAGTAGTAACCATGCTCTTCGCGCTCGGGACACCAGGTTGTGGTGGACTGCTGAAAGACGCGATAGTTCCCGATCCTGGGTATATGCGCATCAACGTTCCACAAAGAGAACTGGGCAAACGTACTGAGAACGTAGTAGCTTGAACGTATCCATTATCAGCTGTTGCACGTGACACCAATGCTGCCATTATACACCCACCCCTGAGGTCGTGGTGATGAAATCATGCAGCGTATGAGGAGCCGGAATGACGATCGGGGTCAATGCATCGTCAGGGATGCCTGAAGGGAGAGGCAGAGCGGCTAGGACGGAGTATCTGGCCTCTATCTTCTCTGCAGTGTTCGCGGTAGGAAGAGCACTCTAAGCATATTCGCGTAAGCTCCACCATGCCCAGAGCTCTTTGATGAGAAGTAATAAAACGTACTCTAGTATCCGCATCGAGAGGAGTCCAGGGTGACTCTGGCAAGTCTGGTTCTCTGGCTGGTAGTGGAGTCGTAAGTGCAATAGGCGTAGGTGCGTTGGAGACATCTTGCAGAGTCCCCGCTGCATCTGCTTCCGAGCGGAGAGACTTGATGAGTCTGTTGATCGTATCTGCAAGTTCTTGCTTGTGATCCTAGAGGGACGAAGACGCGGGGTCCCAGTGAGATCCACGATTGTGTGACCTGCGAGTGCTTAGTTACCAATTGTATACGTTCGTTCTCCTTGTCGTCGCCAGCAGGCATGAACACAGGTTGACTTGCAGAGAGATCCAGGGAGGCTAGCTTCTGCTCAATCGCGTGCAAACACTCAGTTAGTTGAGGTGCCCCCTCCACAGCAGGGGCCTCCTCTTGATGCACAGCTGACTTGCGGTATTGCTCTAAACTCTTTTCCAGCTCTTCTTTCTCATTCCGCACTTGGATGATTGTGGCCGTCCTGTCACGGAGAGCAGCGCATGCTTCAGCAAGACGCTTAACGGCAACGTCGCGAGCGGTCAAGGCTTCTTGTACGCGAAGCCTTTCAAGGCGTATAGCCATGTCATGCTCCGTCTGCGCCAGGCCGTCCTTTCAGACATGTCAGATAGTGCCACCGCCCGTTTGCAACTTTCACAGAAACAAACCTGCACGTTCGCATTGCGAACTTGAAGCACTGGCATTGCTGAGACGCGTTGCGCCCGACCCTAGATAGGTGCGCGGAACACGGGATCTTCTTTCTCCTGTATGCGCGCAATAGTGCCAAAGCTTGAGTGTAGGTGATGGTGGTATGGAATCAAGCTGCTGCTGAGCGAATGCGGACGGTGTTCTGCTATAATCGGAAGCCGGACCGACGGCCGGTGACGACGACGCTCGGCCGCGCGAGCTTCCCGAGGCTTCCTCCCACTGCAAGTCCGAGCCCGTCCACCCAGTGCACTCATCTCGTCTTCCCCTCGTCTCTTACCACGATCCTTACGAGTTTGCGGTACCATATCTATTCTCCTCCAACCGAGCGCGAAACGCCATGGCCTCCGCGAAGATTGCCCAGCTTCTCATCCGAGTGAGTCCAGGAGGATGCGTGTGCCTCTTCCCCGCACTCAACGGTGCAAGACGCTAGCGAAACCCATCAGCAACCAAATCAAGGTCCAAGCCAAACAGTACGCCTGTCAGCATTCTGGGCCATACCTACATGCTGATATTGAACGTCTTACAGGCATGAGAAGTTCCGCACGTTCTGCGTTGGCCTCGCGCAGCGCATGTACCAGACAGAAGTGAGGCTACGTACCAACCTACTCGGAGAGCCCGCGAAACACGTCAGGCCACTGTCGGAAACAAAGTGCGTCATACACCATATGCCACAGCGTTCTATGTCTCAACGTATTACAGGGCTATCGAGAACGGCGCGAACGCACTCGCTGAAGGCTTTCTCTTTTCCGTCGCCGCAGCGCTCATCATAGCAGAAACATGGCGCTCCTCCCGGAATCAGACCAAACGAAGAGACGCTGTAGATGACTCCCTGGACACGCTCAAGGCGAACGTGGAGGAGCTCAGCCAGCGCTTAGACACGCTGTCGAGGACGTACGAAGAGAGGTTGGCGGAGGAGTCCATGCGGTGCGTGTAGCTTTACTCTTGACATGCATAAATGGCTGACCGGGGGACCAGACATGACGAGCTTGCGCGAATATTGCAGCGCGTCGTGGAGATTGGTTTGAGAGGTGGCTGGGCAGAGTTCGAAGGCACCCCACTACCGCTTCCCCGAATCGACCTGGTCAAGAGACCAGGTTCGTCGAATTCTCCATCCACGGATAGCGCTTCAGACACCCCCTCCGATTCAGGTGCCTCCCCGAGCCCGGCATAGCTGCCGTTACACTCTTACGCCAGCCCTCGCCTCTCACCGCATACCGCTCTACTAATCACCATGTGCACGGATACATCTAATGCCATAGAGGATTGACCATGATCATCGTGCAACATACACTCGGGTATAAGCAACAGCGCGATGACCAACATTTCAGTAGAAATACATTAAGAACCTTTCCGATACGTTTACTCTTGACCCTCGTAGCATGCCGGAATGGTTCACGCCGTCGCGGCCTTTTCTTTAGCTGCTGCCGCCGCCTTCACTTGCTCGATACGCCCGTCCAGAAGCCGGAGCACCGTATCGATGCCTTTCAGCACACCCTCGTCCGGCCCCGCGCCCGGTACTATCTTTGTATGCGCGAAGTCGATGAGCTTCACAGCGTACGGCGGGCCCACGCGTTTTCTGCCCTCCGCGTCCTCATCATCCTCGTCGTCCTCCTCTTCGTCCTCATCTTCGTCACCGCCCTCTTCCAACCACTCCAACCCAGCACGTGCGCACTCCCAGTCCGCCTCGTACACCACGAGCAAGCTCGCGCCAACCATACGCAAGTGCACCTCCGCCAGAGCCTCGCGGATCTCCGCAATATCTTCCCTAAGAGACTCCAAGAGCGGCGCGAGGATGTCCGCTGGCAGCCCAGTGCCCTGGGTGGGTTGGTCTCCCGGAGCATCGTTCGCAGCAGCGCCGGGAGCGATCGCTTGCGGGACGGGGACGTCAGGTGCGACGGGGAAGAAGCGCGCGAGGCCGTCCGGGAGGTCTGCGGCCGTGATGGACTTTCCGTACGATTTCGGGGTGTTCACCGCCTTGCCGGTGACCAGGTCGTATACCTACCGCGCGCGAACGCGAGGCGTGTGAGTGATCGGTGCGGTGCGGTGGGATGAGGGTGCATAGGGTGGCGCACCTGGAATCCTGTGAGGCGCACCCCGGTCTCGAGCGACGTCGTCTCGCGCGCGGTCTTCTCCATTCGCGCGCGTTTCTCGGGCGAGGCGTCGTCGTCGTAGAGGACCGTGCCGAGCTTGATGTCGAGGATGTTCGGCTTCAAGAACGCGTGCGAGAGGTTCTCTAGCACTAAGGACTGTGTATACGCCACTCACTGTTAGCCCGACGTCCTCGCGCGCAGCACGCTAGTACGGATGAGAAGAGGGGACTTATCTTTCTCTTCCTCCGCGACATGGTGCTCGACCACTTTTAGCGACCCGCCCTGCTCAGCTGCCGCTGCGCTCTCGTCCACTTTGCCCTCGAGACGGAGCGTGCCGTAAAATTTGGGCACGTATGGACGCAGGGGCGCGAACCCCGGGTCGGATGCAATCGACTGGTAAAACGCTACCTCGCGGTGCAGCGCAGGCTTGATCAGTAGCGAACCGTCCTCGCTCATGCGCACGCCCGGGTGGCCGCCGACTTGCGACTCGAGGGGAACGCCTTCGTCGATGCTGCTCGGCGTGTGGGCCATGTTGCGAGACTGCGAGATAAACGAGCTTGCTGAAGACCTGGAAGGGGAGACTGGGGAGTGCAGGGAAGGGTGGTGATGGTATCAAGCCAAGCTCATGTTTCCGCTTCCCTGTTTGCGGTGCATGTTGTTTGACAAATCCTTAGCTACGTAGTATTATCGCGAACGCTATCGGCGGCCTCGCTGTAGAAAGTCATTGAGCCAACGTCGTTGCGGCATAGCTCGTACTGTGAGCCCTGGCATGAAGTACGACCCCGTGGGTAACGGTAGATGGAAGAGTTAGAGATTTGAGCCAGATCGGGACTCGGGAGGCGGCGAGGCGCGAGCTCGCACTGTGCGTACACTAACACTTTATCCTCTCCCGTCATCGTCATATACCTTTGAATCTATACCTACTTGCGCCTCCTGCAACTCGCGATGTCTACAGCTCTGGCACAGAACCACGAAGAGAACGTCTTCCTGACCGTCACGCTCGCGCCCACGTCCGCGCTGCACAACGACCCAGACGGCCTCGCCATCCACCCTCTGATCACACGCCTCGGCCGCGTTGGCGAGTTGCTGGACGTCCAGATCCTCAGCGTACCCCGCAACAGCTGGCCCCAGGTGCAGGGCGAGCTCCTGGACGCGCTGAACGGCCTCCCGGGCGTCCTCCGGGTAGATGTGCAGGAGCGACCGAAGATGAGGGCGAAGAGGGGCGGAGATGAATTGTGACGCAGATCTTCTCGGGGTCGTGGCGACCACATAGCCTAGGAGTACTACCAGCAGGTGCGTGCAGCCGCAGGTGCGCACTCGAGGTTCGTAAGGTTCGTGATACAGTACTAGTGCGGGAGTCCTGACTTGTGGGACCGTTCTTAGGACTACGCATACGTCTGTATTTGTGTTCGTGGAAGTCTGTCTGAGTTATCAACTTGACAACGTGTACGAGCATCGTGAGAGGCAACGCGCAACGTGTAGCTGGGACACCTTGCGCGCACAACTGCCAACAGTTGGTCGACTTGCGTTTCCACCCATCCGCTGAGCTGTGGTCTCGTCACGGAGGGGCGGTACAAGACAAGTGGGGTGAGCGGCCGATAGCAGTAGATGCAGTCTTCGACGTGCGAAGCACCCTCGAGTGTTCCGCTGTACCGGGGGACGCGTAGGAAATAGCCATGGCATTGGTTATCAATATCGAAGCTGTCATAGAGGATAGAAGAGCGGGGGATGTACGAGTGAGAAGACTAGGCATACATGTAACATGAGAAACGTGTCCGCAAGCTGTGCATATCCTGATGGGCTATAGTACACTCCAACTCCATCCGGTGCGAAAAGAGGTGCAAGAAAGCAATGTCGACGGTATCAAGAACGCGAGAAGTCAGGACGCGAGAAGGCAGCCTCGCCGTCCGGACGGACCTACACATTCATATTGGCTGGCTGACAAACCGCCCGGCCAGTCCGCTCGCTACATGACGGTGCAGCAGCCGCCCAAGCACTTGGACCACAACGAGGCGAGGGCACCGGAGCCCCCACCTGCTGCCTTGATAACTCCGCCGGCACGGCGAATCGTGATCGTGTACTCGCGCGCGGGGCCCGAGGGTGGGACAGGGTACCACCACTTGAGCGTCTGCCCCTCGACGGTCCAGTCCCCTGCCGAGACGGTGACATCAAGCGATAGCTGGTCAGAGTTCTTCGTGATGAATGGGCCCAACGAATTCGAGGTTGGCGCGCGAGTCACGCCAGAGAAGCTGTCTGTCGACTTCGAGAGCGCCCCATCGACGACGCTAGGGGTGGTGGAACCCGACTTGCCCGTGGATGACTGGCGAGAACCCGGAAGTGCGCTGTCGCCCGCGTAGTGCACCAATGGGACATAGATCTCCGTCGGGAGATCGGGCTCGTCAGAAGAGAACCCAAGCCGTTCCTTCTGCGGCGCGTCTTCAGGCCGCACGGTGACGGTCAGCTTGAACTCTGCTTTCGAGATGTCAAACTGTATGTCGGTAGGGACGCCTACGACCGCTCGAGGGTACGGCCTGCAGAATGCCTTCACCGCCCGCGCGCCGTCCGTCAGGAAGTCATAGGCATTCTCCCAGCTCGAAAAAGCGCGCGACCCGAGGCGTCCTTGGACGACCGTGTCATCGTCCGCAGGGCTCTCGGGCGCGATCGTCGTCAGGGACAGACTTGACGCCGTCGCAGAGGGAACAGACGAGCTGCCGCCCTTCTTCAGGAGTGCGGCAGAGGACGAATCGCTGGAGTGCATCTGGTAGCGCGAGGTCGGTCGGAGATCGTCTGGGCTCCACAAGCTCAGGTCTTCCATGTTCCAGCCGTCGCCCCACATGTGCGAGTTGTCCGGGCAGTAGTTCCAGATGGTGTAGTTGAGGACGTTGGGCCCGTCCGCGGCGTTCAGGCTGGCATCAAGTGCCTTCTGCTGGTTGGAGAAGTCGCCCTTGTACTTCCCGCCGTCTGTGTAGCCGTACGCACGCTTGCCGTCCATGTCGTATGGGATGCCGATTTCGCCAATGATCGTCGGGTAGGAGCCCAGGATCTTAGCGTCGTCTTTGAGATACCCAAGCTGCTCCTGCAGGGACTTGCGGATGGCTCGCTCGCCGATCTTGACCGCGGGTAGGTTCGAGGAGTATTTGCCCCGCAGAATGCCCAGAGCGTCCGCATTGAACCAGTTCCAGTGCCGAGTAACCAGTGTCAATCCGTCATAGTAGTGATGCGAAAGACAGCATCGCCCCTTGAGTATATCTTCGCCGATCTCAGGAGGGGGTACGAATACGGGTGGGGCGATGAAGAGGATGGCCTCCGGGTGAGACCGTCGGATGCGCGTAGCGAAGGCGCGCCAGTGCGGGCGCCAGTAATCGTCGATGAAGGTGACCTCACCGCCGTCCGCGCGGTAGCGGAAATAGTCAGGCGTAAGTACCACGCCGGAGTCGACGTCCCAGACGAGATGCTGCGCCCATATGCATGTGCCGAGCTTCCACCCGGGATCTCGTCGCCAACCCCATTTCGGGTGGACGCCACCTGGTTCTGTCTCCGGACTTGCCCACATCTTGGTACCCTTAGGGTCAATAGTTACTGTCCCGTCGCGCTTCGGTCCCATGGACGTGAACTTCCAGTTGTCGACGGTCTGAGCCTGACCCATACCCAGTCGGAGAGACTGCGCAGGTGTAGGGAACGAGCCCTTCTTCAGTGTGGACGTCTGCTTCGTCGGCACAGTGTTGAGGTCTGAGTAACCGCAGAAACCCTCGTAGGGCTCGTTCATGCTGTCCCAGCCGATTACACACTCGTCCAGGAGGTCGCCCGCGTCGCGTATGCGGTCGGCGAGCTCACCGAAGGCGGCAATATAATGTGACTGGAGGTAGTCCTGGATGTTCTGTCCGTCAATGATGCACTTGGGCGCGAAGTCGCGACCGGCAAAGAAAATGGTGAACAGTGTCTGCGAGGCAAGACGTCCGTAGTTTGTACTCCAGAGCATGGCGGGGAGCTCCACGGGATTAGGATCGGCCGGTGTGGGGTACTCGGAGTGAATTATGGCGGCTTGGGTCGCAGTGAAGTTGCGTGGATTGATACCACAGGCAAGCAGCGTCCAGTAAGGCGCACCAGACCCTCCGGAGAAGCGTGACCACTGTTAGGCCGTCAACAGGCTATTCGAGGAGGGCGAGCAAGATGGCTTGTATACTTACAATGTCTTGGTGAGGGTCTATATACACCCTGAAGCCATACTCCTTGCACTTGCGCAGTACGCGGACGGTATAGTCCATGAAGTCATAGTCGTACTTCCCTCTGGATAATGTTGAGACCCGCCGCACCCAATCTTTGTGTACAAGTTTGAGACTTACGGGCCTGCATGCTCCAACGCTTCCCAGGTCACGACGTAGCGCAGCATGTTGAAGCCCCAGCCCCTCAGACGCGAGAGGTGTACATCGGCGGAACCGTCCTCGAGGTTGAGCGGTCTCCCGATGAAGCTCTCCTCCCCACTCTCTCCAGCTTCCCAGAAGCCCTCCAAAGTCTGAGACTGTGCGCCCACCGGAGCTTTGTCCGCGCCAGAGAGATTTACCCCGCGAAGGATGAGAGTGCGGCCAGCATTGTCCACGAAGTGAGCCTCAGCAGTATGGATGAAGTGAGCGGGCGTCGCTGCGCCTGTTGTAGAGGATGTTGATGGTGCACGAGGCATGTTGTTACGCCAGCCGTCGCTGTCGCCTGCAGCTTCGTTGTCAGAGGGGGCCTCAGGTGGTTGCCTCCAAGCAAGACTCGGACTGTCCGGACTCGTCTCGGGCCACTTGACGCTTGACTTATTACTGGTTGGTAGTTGTTACTAAGCGACTACTATCGCTACTTGGCTACTAACTTACATACTAGTAAGTAGAGGGTTTCAGTAGTGTTATATACTACTACACTATAGAGAGTGTTAATGCTTGTTAGTTATCGGTAAGCTACAACCGATTACATCACATATCCGAGTCAGTCTAGCTCACGCTTCGCGCCCCTTGCTTCCCTTCATCCACTATCCCAAACCACCTGCCCAGATTATCGGTTTCGAGTTTCGCCCACATCAAGGCGTTTGCATCTCAAAATATCACATCTGCAAAACTCTTATCTCAATAGCAGCCCTATACTCACCAGAGGTCGACATGTATGGATTACAAGTCATCTGGACTTCGTCAGCCATAGGCACGCCCACAGACTCGACCTGGGTATATGCCACATGTTGAAGACGTGCCACCGTACGGAGGTACTCAATCTGAGCATGATCATATCGGGGGTGGCACAAATCAAGAAACACGCGTTTGCCTTGCGTTTGTCGTGAATGGGGCCGTGTTCTAGCGTTGATGCAGCTTCGCGGTAAGGAACAGAGGATGTAGTCACTATAGCCCTCGTCCCCGGATGTCAACATCTCAACCGAACGCTATAGGTCAAAAATCATCTCGTCAGAGTCGTACAAGGCGCTCTAACGAACACGCCTCTGCGGGCGTTCAGTATGCTTCCCAGCGCACAGCCTGCCTCGCCGTCCGGAGTACCTCCTGACTGCTTATGCTAACAAATTCAGGTCCGACTTCCGGGCGAAGTTGATGCAAGATGTGCCCTCCGGTATGCCCACGGTCTATATCGACTACATGAAGAGCATCAACAGCGATATTCATGGCTCGTATCAGTACGGCCTTCCGAGGTCCACGAGACGCCCTGACACAGCCCGCCCTGGTTCTCCTCCGCTTTCACGTCATTCCACTCAGCCAAGTCTCTGCACATACCCAGTTCAGCCATCTGCATTGGATGCTGTGCAAACATTCTGCTGCCGACTGTCAGGCCCTCTGCCCCACTCGTGTTTTCAACATGGCCAACGTTTCCGACCAGAATTCCAAGGATTAGATCGCCATTGCTGCCCGCGGCTGTCGCCCTCTGTCCGCTCTCCAGTGCGACAGAAGCTGTGGACGTTGGTGTTGATTCTCACCGCCTTCTCCGACGATGGAAGGAGCTTCGAACACGTTGTTCCCGCCCGGTCGTCCTGATATAAGAATCATCCACGGTGACGGAACCATAGTCGGTTCAACCCCGACTGCCTCCCGCAAGTCGGCCGCGTCACCCCTCCCTTATATATGAACGGAAACACTCTATTTCCCTTATATGACTCTGCCCCCGACCCTAGTACAGAATCACCGGAACGTTCTGCGCTCTTGCACTGGCTCCCCCCGCAATATGTGAGCGTCCCCTGATCGCGATCTGCTTGGTAGCTGACGATCGGATACAGGAACTTGCCTCGCTTGCAAGCGAGGCCTATCCACACTCCGAAACTCAAGCATCTTTCTCGGTGCCTAACACGCTACCCCCGTCCATGGCCCACTTTCAGCAGTATCATCAGCAGGCAAGCGGCCCAGCGCAGTTGCTTGAACATCCCGCTCGAGATGAGGTGAATACAGTTGCTTGTAGCTCATGATGCCCGTGTCTGAATTGCTCGTCTCGTAGGTGTTGTCACCACTACCTCTTAGCGGTATGCAACAACTTTACGAAGATCGAGTTACACCGCCGACACCCCCCGTACTTGAACCCTTCATTGCCCCCGCTCGGCCATCCCACCAAGGCGCCTTTCCCTCCCTGACGCCTGCTCACAACATGGGCATTT
Organism: Cubamyces sp. BRFM 1775; assembly: GCA_022385745.1. Classification (NCBI taxonomy): domain Eukaryota; kingdom Fungi; phylum Basidiomycota; class Agaricomycetes; order Polyporales; family Polyporaceae; genus Cubamyces; species Cubamyces sp. BRFM 1775. The sequence goes on along the minus strand of MU278475.1, from coordinate 148,300 downwards.
TACCCACTCCTTCGTCAACCATGTCTTATCTCTCGATTCCGAGTTCGGGTTCGTATGACAGCCCATATAATCCCTTCACATCGTCTTTCGCCACTTCCCCGAGCCCGTATTCTCAACCAAGTTGCATGGGTTCCCCAGGAGTTGCCTCGCCTTCCACCTACTACAGTTTTAGCCAATTCAACTCGCCGGGTATGGCCTCGGGTTCGAGCTACTATAGTCTCAGTCCTACTTCACCCGCGATGCAGATTGGGTCCGCCTATTGTAGTCCTGCTCAGGCAGGACCCTCGACGCTTCCGTCCTTGCCTTACTTCTCAGTTCAACCCTCGCCTGCGACTTCGGCGGCATCTACGCTACTTCCCCGTGTCTCGATCCCACAAACCGTGGACGTCACGTCCAAATGGCATAGGTCGTTCATGGAGCGCTTCAGTATAGGAGGTATCCCTGGTATTCCCGTGCGAGAGGTCGTCAAGGATTGCGTTGCAGTGGACAGGGCCGACGAACGCGTACTTGTGAAGACTGGCGCGCGCCAGATCCGTCTTGTCATCGCCGTGAGTATCTCCGTTTCATATGTCGAATTCCAAGAAGCTCATTCATAGTGTGGTGGACGATACTCCGTCCCAACCACCGCAGTGGCCAGGGTATAAGCACCACGGGACTTATATTCCCGTTCAAGACGATCAAGGCTTCATCACGCGTGGCCAACTTGCAAAGCGCATTTGCACTCACCTGTCACGCTTTGTTAAACGGATTGCTAACGGTGTGAGTCGTCACCAACGTTCAGCGTTATCTCAGATTAACCTTCAGTTCCTTTACAGAAGACCCATCCCACGCGCGAACATGCGCGATGGGCGATCGGGAAGAATGGCTATTCAGTCGACCATCTGTGGCTGCTATCTGTCAGTCCTGCGCAGAAGAACATCTGGCTTGCCGAACTGGAGGTGCACCAATGATCCTCGCTTTCACGCTGTCTCATTTCATGCTGTGCACGTTGTCCATGCTTACCATGCCTTTCTACTCTTTCATCTCAGTGCTCTCACGCTCTCCGCCGCTATGCTACCTCACAGCTGACTCTCTGCTTAATTCTTGCTTCCGCCTCGCGCCTCTTCGTTCTGAATGGCGTCTGGTTTAATCACGGACCTCATCCGCTGCGCGCCCTCCCGCCTTTTATTCTGCTCGGCGCGCAGCATTGTTCTTAACCTTTCCTCGCACTGCCTCGGAGCCGGGCCAAGTAGCTCTATGCACCCTTGTTTGATTTACACTAATCGAGGAGAATGTCCTGTTCGTGAGCGCGAGCTTAGACGCCCATTTACGGCGCTCAAGTCGTTGAAGTACAATCCGAGATTCCCCGACAGCCGCCGCATCTCTCGCTGCCTAGGGTAAGGCTGGTATCGCCAAGTGCTAGCCAGTAGCATAGAATGCGAAGAGTTCGCCGGTTTCAATCGCAGCCCTAACACGAGGACTTCCTGTCAGCGCATCGAAGTCGTTGTACGGCATTGTAATCCGCGTCCGATCTAGTAACAGCTTCATGCAAGTCAATTGTCTCCGCTCGCTGCCCGCTGTTACCGTTCTGACTGCGATACTTTCATACGACCTCGCAGCAAGCACGTTATCCTGTACCGAGGACGTGCTGAATGATGCAAGGCACATCGGGGATGGCCTGCTACTCAGCTTTCGGTGACGTCCGTACCTCCTTGCGCTCATCACCTACGGCATGCAGCGTGCTTTCGCGGCGCAGCCAAGGCACTCCTTAGCATCGCAGTCAAGATTGATTGCGGATTGGCCGCACATCGTACTTACGCAGCTCGCCATCTGACGTACCGGCGGCCAGGATGTCCCGGCACGATACGAACACGAATGTGGAATAGACAATCATCTCAACGTGAGGGTAAGGGTTCACGAAAGTGGTATGGACGAATTGCACCAAGTCTTGTACCCCTCCGAATATGTACTTATGCTGATGCATGACAACAGACTGCCACCAGGCCTTCAGCTTCAAGGCCTCAAGGAAGTTCGGGCTCCCAGGGCCGAAGATCTGCGGGTGAGAGCCAATCTATGCAATAATGCGACATTAACCGGTTTCGCATCTACTGCGTTGCTGTGCAAAGTGCGATGTTCGGTATAGTAGTGGGTCAAGCCGCCGGCAGTGGCGCCAAGCGTTTCTGCTATGAGTCTGCACGGTTGGCAGTTGTGCTCGGTCCAAGTTGCGACTCACCCGGAAGTCCCCACCAACATGTCCGGGCCTCGCTTCGACACTCACACGGCTACTGCTAGCGCTGCAACGCTGTATCTGCGCCGCAGCAAATGCCGCCGATTCCCATCATACCCAGCTTCGTCAGTCAACGTCCCCGAGAAAACCGGAATACGCCATCATAGGAGCCGTTACTAACGGCATTGGTAGAGTCACCTTGCGCGGTAAGTGATCCATGCCAAATTCCGGCCTGCGGTCAGGATGTGTACCTATGCCGTAGGCGTACGCAAGCTGCTGGCAAACGTCATCCCGGGCGTATATATGTACTCCTGGAGCACAGAGATTGGCACCATCATCGTCATCATCATCATCATGTCGAATCTTCTGCAAATCCTTGGCTCTGCCCTCGCGCTCTACATTGGGTGGCGGGCTATCCGATTCTACTTATCCAAGTCGCCATTGGATAACCTCCCAGGGCCTGAGTCGGAGTCATTCGTTAGTGGTAAGCCTCGGGCTCTCATTGTATACGCATCGTGCTGAAGGCCGTCCGATAGGCAATGTGGCTAAGCTCATGGATCTCCGCGAAGCGTGGGATTTCCAGCGGGGGCTTGTAGAGCGCTACGGCCGGCTGTTCGCTATACACGGATTGTTCAATGTGAGCCCAAGAGCACCGTGATACAAGGCTTATCCGCTGATGCAGAGAGCCTTTAGACGAAATGGATCTACACATACGACCCCAGGGCGCTCCATAGTGTCTACGTCAAGGATCAAGACGTCTTTGAGGAGAGTGAGATTCTGACAGTGTACGTCCCCATATGCACGCTAGTGAATCATTGCATTTAGGCGGCTTACTAACGGCCATGGCAGATCATTCAAGCTCTTCGTAGGCCCAGGATTGCTTGCGACTCTGGGTAAGTCCATAAACTTGTCTAGCGATACTATGTGTATTGAACTGCACGTTGGTTACAGGGGATCAGCATCGTAAACAGCGCAAGATGCTCAACCCGGTGTTTTCGGCGAAGCACTTGCGCGAGATGACGCCCATCTTCAACGACGTAATCCGCAAGGTTCGTCAGTTTGGGCTTCTGAACGCTTCGGAATGCTTATACGTTTTTGGTGAACAGCTACAGGAGGCGATTGCGACCAGGGTGAAGGGCGGCACCCAGGAGATCGACGTGCTCAACTGGATGGGCAGAACAGCTCTTGAGCTCATCGGACAAGGCGGCCTTGGCCACTCCTTCGACCCACTGACTGAAGACAAGGCCGACGAGTTCGCGGACTCGGTGAAGGCATACTTGTACGTTGAATCACGGTATCAAGTCTCATAGCTCATAGTATGCTGACGTATTTCATTCTTGCTCGTAGCCCCGTCTCTGCTCAAATTCATGTCGTGATCCAGCAGCTCCTGCCGTTCTTGGTGCGGATCGGGCCTGCCTCATTCCGCCGGAAGGTCGCAGAGATGGTTCCGTACGGGCATTCGCAGCATATGATCCGGATCTCCGATGCGATGCACGCACGCTCGGTCCGTATCGTCAATGAGAAGAGGGCCGCTTTGGAAGGAGGCGACGAGGCTCTGAAGCAACAAGTGGGAGAAGGCAAGGACATCATGAGCGTCCTGTGTAAGTGCTTAATCCTCTCCCAAGTTGTGACTGTAACACGCCTCACTCACCCTCTGTCGCCTGGCGCATAGTGAGGGCTAACATGTCCGCGTCCGAGGCGGATCGACTCACGGACGAAGAGCTGATCGCACAAGTCTCGTAAGTTCGGCCACCAAGTAAGCTCGAGTGCGGCTCGAATTGACCGCATTGCAGCGTTCTGGTGCTTGCTGCGATGGATACTACGTCGAACGCCTTGTCCAGGATTCTGAATCAGCTCGCCATGCATCCCGAGGTGCAGGAGAAGCTGCGAGAGGAGTTGGTCCGCGCGCGTGACGACGGCACTGGCAGCTTGAGAGACCTCGACTACGACGAGGTCATGGAACTTCCGTATCTCGACGCTGTATGTCGTGAGACCTTGCGGCGGTAAGCTAACTCTCAGTGCCCGGTTCGTTGTCACTGATCCACGTTGCTTCCGCTCTCAGCTACCCACCAGTTAAGGGATTGTTCCGAGTGTAAGTGTCACATCGCTGGACGACTCTCGGCTACGATGAGGTCACTAACTTGTTTACGTAGTATTCGCAAAGATGGCGTCCTACCACTCTCAGCCCCAGTTGTCGGGAAGGATGGGTCGCTTATTGACCACATTCCCGTCAGCAAGGGTATGAGGATGATCACCGACATCGAGGCGAGCAACTGCAACAGAGAACTTTGGGGAGAAGACGCGTACGAATGGAAGCCGGAGCGCTGGCTGAAGCCACTCCCGCGTGCCCTTGAGGAGGCCCACATTCCGGGGGTGTACTCTCATCTGTGAGTTAAGAGGCATGCGTCGTGGTTAGGCAGTATCTGATTGAGGTTGGCATCAGGATGACGTTCATCGGGGGCGCGAGGGCATGCATGTGAGTCTCGGTCACTATGCTTTGGACCGATCCTTGGGCTGACCATCTGCAAACAGCGGTTTCAAGTTCTCGCAATTGGAGATGAGTGCGTCATAGATCCTCGCCCTTCCAACTTGACTGTCCACTAACGTACCATCATCTTCCCCTTCAGAGGTCGTCCTAGCGACGCTGATTCCTGCGTTCAAGTTCGAACTCACAGACCAGCCTATATTCTGGAATGCCGCAGGTGTTGCATATCCGTCTGTGGGGGATAGCATGAAGCCGGAGATGCCACTCAGAGTGACCCCCATTTAGGTCGTATACGGAGAACGCTGCCGTAGTTGGGACAATGTATGAACTTACGGTAATAATCATGTATTTATTCTCAGTACTATTGTAGTCAACTTGATCTTCTGTGCAATAATACTTTCGTAGGCCGCAGCGCGAGACATGGATGAAAGATCTACATCACGCCAGTGGGGATCTGCGGGTAATGAGTTACGTTACGGCAAATCATGACCGAGTGCAAACATGCTCAACTTGAACCGTGGGTTCATATTGTTCACGGCGTATCCCCAAAGTGCCTGCCACGACGCTTAAGGGTGTGCAACAATCAGGATAGCATATCGCCGCTCAGCGGTATAATTGGTTCTCGAAATCCCGCGCACTGCCAGGCTGAGTCATGGTTTGACTTGAGGTGACGGACGCTCGTGCGGCCCTTCACCCTTCTATCGAAATTGTCAGTGGAATACTAGGCCCACGTTACGACCAGGATATTTCCTCACTGTAGACCGCGGTGACCTCCTTACGGAGCTGATCATGTTGCCAGTGAGAATGTTAATCTCGGCTCGCCGACGTTCGTGCATATATGGAACTTGGAATCCTTGGTGCTGGAAGCAAAATTATGAAGGAACGGCTACGTTGCCCCGTCGCGTACCGTATCAATCCACTTTCCGCAGCTTCATAATGGTTGGAGCGCGCACCACTGTGTACTTTCCCGTAGAGGCCACCGTAGACCGTCGTCGAAGTTATAAGCCCCCGACGGGTTGACGGCCATGAGTCCCTCTATTCCAGCCCACCGACTTCCATGTCGAGCGTGCAACAGCTTCTCGGTTACTTAGTCGCCCTCTACGTGGGATGGCGCATCCTCCGTTCCTTCGCGAGGAGATCCCCTCTGGAGAACATACCAGGGCCAGCATCCGAGTCGTTCATCAGCGGTAGGCCTGACATGATTCACGGCGTCAGGAAGATGCCTACTCACAAAGTTTGTCACTAGGCAATGTTGAGAAGATCATGGATCCTCGCGCATCGTGGGACTATCAACGAGGACTGGTTGAGCGATATGGCCGTCTTTGCACGATACATGGTCTGTTCAGTGTGAGCGACTCTCGCAATAGTGTCCCGATGGCTACAAAACGCTGAAGACACGGGTTTGTAGGCGAAATGGTTGTACACTTACGATCCAAGGGCCTTGCAGAGCATATTCATCAAGGACCAGGACGTTTTCGAAGAAACAGATATGTTGATCACGTACGTCCGGATACACGAGATACTAGCCGATGTACAGCTAACGTCAGACCGTCGCAGCTCATTCAAGCTCCTGACTGGGCCTGGGCTGATCTCTACGCTCGGTGCGTCTATTCATGATGCGTGTCCGATGCCGAGTGCCGATATCGCTGAACACTCCTCTCCTCTCGTTCCAGGAGATCAGCATCGTCGACAACGTAAGATGCTCAACCCCGTATTTTCGGCGAAGCACCTACGTGGAATGACGCCGATATTCAACGCCATAACCCATAGGGTGAGTGATCTACGCTTCTCCGACTCTGACCGGGGCGGATGATGCTTACCAGGTTCATATAGCTCGTCGATGCAATATCGTCGAGGGTGGAGAAGGGGACCATGGAGATAGACGTCCTCGGTTGGATGAGTCGGACGGCGCTCGACCTGATAGGGCAAGGTGGCCTCGGATACTCTTTCGACCCTCTGACAGAAGACAAAGCCGATGATTTCGCGGACTCCCTTAAGGCGTTCTTGTATGCTTTCTTCCCTCTGAGACTGTTCATTGGGTGATCTAATACTTCCTGTTTGTAGCCCTATTTCTGCGCAGATACCGATGGCCGTCCAACAGTTGCTGCCTTGGCTTGTGCGCATCGGACCTTCGTCGTTCCGGCGCAGGGTGGTCGAGATCGCTCCTCACGGGACTGTAACGCAGCGCATGAAGCACATCTCTGACGTCATGTACGCCCGCTCTACCGAAATCGTCAACGAGAAGAAGGCCGCCCTCACGCGGGGCGACGTAGCAGTGAAGGAGCAGCTGGGTGAGGGGAAAGACCTTATGAGTGTATTGCGTGAGCGGGCACAATACCTCCAGCCTGGTGAACGCATCAGCTCATATTCAAAACCCTTGTTCTTTCAGTGCAAGCGAACATGACGGCATCTGTTGAGGACAGGCTTACAGACGAAGAAGTGATTGCTCAAGTCTCGTAAGCAATGTCCTTTCATCTTCGCATGGTGTAGATTGAACCCTCCGTAGTGGATTTGTGCTCGCAGCCATGGATACTACCTCAAACGCGTTGTCGAGAGTCCTCCATCAGCTGGCAACCCATCCGCATGAGCAAGACAAGCTAAGGGACGAGTTGGTTGCTGCTTGTGGGGATGGTACAGGTTAATTAAAAGACTTGGATTACGATGAAGTGATGGAGCTTCCCTACCTCGATGCTGTGTGTCGGGAGACACTTCGCCGGTGAGGCTATCTTGAAGCGGAGATCAAGTCTGGGCCATTTACTGATCATCCGATAGATATTCGCCCGTGAGAGCTGTCTTCCGAATGTGCGTATGACACGGTTTGTATCAGAATCAGGCTCATTGTTGCTTACCTGTTAATCAGTGTTCCCAAGGATGCGATGCTGCCTCTTTCCGCACCCATCCGTGGACTGGACGGCTCACTCATCAACGTTGTTCCTGTCACCAAGGGTATGCGCATTGCTACGGACATTGAGGCCAGCAATTGCAACAAGGAGATTTGGGGAGAAGATGCGTACGAATGGAAGCCAGAACGATGGCTGAAACCACTGCCGCCATCCGTAGACAATGCTCGCATTCCTGGAGTGTATTCACACCTGTAAGTCAGCATCAAGCACACTCGCGAACATGAAAGAGGTCATACTAACGACGTGTTGTCATGGTAGTATGACGTTCATCGGCGGTTCCAGATCGTGCATGTATGTCTATGTCAACGATGCGAGTGTTTGGGAGATGTTGAGTGATTCTTTCGCCTATACAGAGGTTTCAAGTTTTCTCAACTTGAGATGAGTGCGTCGCATGCTCACCATCCGCCACCCGTCGGCTCACGTAATTGTTTCGTTACAGAGATTGTCCTTGCAATGTTACTGCCGGCTTTCAGGTTCGAGCTCTCGGAACGGCCTGTCTTCTGGAACGCTGCTGGCGTCGCTTACCCTTCTGCGGGAGATTACAGCACGAAGCCGGAGATGCCTCTGAGGGTAACGAGAATCACTCTCTGATAGCGACGTGCCCGGGAGGACTTGGGGACGATCGACCGGACTGGCTACTGATCTGAGTCCACCTGTGCTACCATAGATACACATGTTATCACGTATTGACCGTATCATCTTCTTCGATGTTTAGTAGCATGTATGTGTTACGCCACTAGAAACGGATGGCGGTGCTCACCTTCTCGGCTTGAAAGCTTGGTACCAGTTGGTACACCGTGGACGGTAGCTTGAAGTCCGAGCGTTCAAGGAGTCACAAACCCGGAGCGCGGGCGGCCGAACCGCCGAGCTGACGTAAACGCCAATAGTGTTGGATAAGTAACTGTGCTTATGATGCTTGATCAGAATACTTATCGTTCTAAGGTACTCCTGGCGCCAATTTCGCACCGCATTCGCCCCCACTTCTTCGAAGATCCCCATCTCGTTCGCACGCACTGGGCGTTGGGGCAAGACTTTCATTGGGAGCGCAGGAACAGAGGTATTAATGCGAACCCTTTACGAGTACGTCTCTGCTCAGCTAAAGTACAGCAGATACCGTTTTGCCAATGAGATATACTCAAAAGACCGTGACGCTGCGCACGTAGGGCTCAGGCTCCAATACACAAGGGATATTCAAGTGAGTACTCTGTGAGTATGCTGGCTGCTTGAAGTGAGGGCGTTCGGTGAAAGTGGTGGGTCAGCTGTGAGATTCCCAGAGCTTCCCTCGCCGTGTCCAGTGGGTCACCAGTGGCTGCGCGGACAGTACTTCCCAGGCGCAGTTTGGCACATCAGTCGGTTCTCCGTTGAGGCTAAATGTGGAGAGCGGGTCTGAATTCTTTGCATCTGCGCAGTCTTATCCACATTACCGCTACGATTCTCCGCCGATGCCCAGGCCGGTCATGGATGCAATTTGTGGACAAATCGTCCATGGGGCCAGCCAACATTTCCGAGAATCTCGGAAGGCGTGTATAGCTACCAGCAGGGGCCGGCTGCGGCACGATTGTCTTCACCGAGCCCGGTGATTAATACCCTTGAAGGCGGAACGCGTATCTATGCCGTTGGCGTACGCAATCCTCGGACAGAGACAAGCGTTCTTTGTTATATAGTCCCCAGATTCCCCCGAGTCATTCTTCTCCGTTCCGTTCGATCATGTCTCTCCCACAGATCATTGGCTATGCCATTGCCCTCTATATTGGATGGCGACTTGTTCGCCCCTACTTCTCAAGATCTCCACTTGACAATCTCCTTGGGCCGGAATCCGATTCATTCGTCAGCGGTACGTGTGGGACCCGGTTAGTAGACGATTCATCGAGCTGATGGCAAGCTCCTCAGGGAATGTGGCCAGGATCTTCCACCGTCGCGAGGCATGGGAGTATCAAAGAGGGCTAGTAGCGCAGTTTGGACGATTGTTCGCTATCAACGGCATGTTCAACGTAAGTTCAATGGCTACTGAGGATCCTATTGAGAACTTGCCTGCTCACTTGGACCTTCAGGCGAAATGGATCTATACCTATGACCCGAGGGCACTCCATAGCATATACGTGAAGGATCAGGATGTATTCGAAGAGAGCGAGATCCTGACAGTGTGCGTCACCTTGACGGGTCCACGACTGTGTAATCAGTCTGCTGACGATGAGGATAGAGGATTCATGCTCTACGTTGGTCCAGGCCTGCTCTCCACTCTAGGTGCGCTTTTTGAGATCCTCGCCATCTAACCCTTCTGACACGTATATTACAGGGGAGCAGCATCGTAAGCAGCGCAAGATGTTGAACCCAGTGTTTTCGGCCAAGCATCTGCGTGAGATGACGCCTATCTTCAATGACGTGATCCACAAGGTCCGTGAGCGGACGCTACTGTATTCTTCCTATCCAACAAAGCTTACCGAATGGCATGTAGCTCCAAGATGCCATCGCTTCTCGAGTGAAAGGCGGAGCACAAGAGATCGATGTGCTCAACTGGATGGGACGGACGGCTCTCGAACTCATCGGACAAGGCGGTCTCGGACACTCCTTCGATCCTCTGACTGAAGACAAGGCCGACGACTTCGCCGACGCAGTGAAGGCCTACTTGTACGTTGTTGTTTTATTGGCTTCGTATTCTCGCAAAGCTCACTCTGACGAATGCTTCGCTCGCAGCCCTGTCACCGCGCAGATCCACTTCGTCCTACGGCAACTCCTGCCAGTGCTAGTGCATATCGGGCCCGCGTCTTTCCGCCGAAAGGTCGTCGAAATGATTCCTTACGGCCCCGCTCAGCGGATGAAACAGATCTCGGATGCGATGCATGACCGTTCAGTTCGCATCATCAATGAGAAGAGAGAGGCCCTCGAGCGAGGAGATGAGGCATTGAAGCATCAAATAGGAGAAGGCAAAGATATCATGAGTGTTTTGCGTACGCTTCTCTGCCATTCATGTTGCACACCTGCTTATACTGACCGTTCCTTCCTTCAACGCGCAGTGCGTGCCAACATGTCAGCTTCTGAGACCGACCGACTCACGGACGAAGAGCTGATAGCCCAAGTCTCGTAAGCTGCATCACTCGGGTTCGGAGGTGATTCTATCTGAGAGGTTTCCAGGGTCCTTGTATTAGCAGCAATGGACACTACGTCAAACGCGCTCTCGAGGATCTTGCACCAACTAGCCATTCACCAGGAGGTGCAGGAGAAGCTGCGCGAGGAGTTGGTACGTGCCCGAGATGACGGAACCGGTACCCTGAGGGACCTCGACTATGATGAAGTCATGGAGCTTCCCTACCTCGACGCAGTATGCCGTGAAACTCTACGGCGGTGAGTGGGTTCTCTGCCGTATGTCTCGTACACGTACTTAACTTCGTCTTTTGTACACAGGTTCCCGCCAGTCAAGGGCCTTTTCCGAGCGTGTGTCCTGTGTCCTTCGGATCGCTTCGCCATAGGGTTGCTCACCATTAAGTGATATAGTGTTGTAAAGGATGGCGTCCTTCCCCTCTCTGCGCCCGTTCGTGGCCGCGACGGGTCGCTCATTGACCACCTTCCTGTGAAGAAAGGCATGCGAGTTATCACGGACATTGAGGCGAGCAACTGCAACAAGGAGCTCTGGGGAGAGGACGCGTACGACTGGAAACCGGAGCGATGGCTGAAGCCCCTTCCGCCTGCCCTCGAGGAGGCGCATATCCCTGGCGTATATTCTCACTTGTGAGTCGAACCATGCGGTCTAATCTTGTTCGAGGATCTCATTCCTGAGTACGCGAACAGGATGACGTTCATTGGCGGCGCCAGAGCCTGCATGTACGTCTTGCTCACATCGTCTAGGTCGACATAGCGAGCTAACCATTCACCAACAGTGGGTTTAAGTTCTCGCAGTTAGAGATGAGTGCGTGTCGCATTCCGACTTCCCCATTGACCGTTCACTCACGCATTGCCTTGATGACCAGAGGTCGTCCTCGCCACGCTCCTTCCCGCGTTCAAGTTCGAGCTCTCCGACAAGCCTATTGCCTGGAACGTCGCTGGTGTTGCGTATCCGTCCATCGGAGAGAGTAGCAAGCCAGAGATGCCGTTGAAGGTGACCCGAATTGAGGCGTGATCGTTGTGGCGGCGCGGATGGTAGCATATGACCTGACGAGTTCGAGCGTGTGATCATAGTTGAAGCCAATGAACAGCGGCCGATTTGTGGACGCGGTACTAATGCATGCACTGGCTCATAAACCAAGTCAAACCTGCCACGCACGGACTGGGGTGCCTCCCCTAGTCATTTAACCCCACACGCACTATCCGTATCAGACCGGTGAGTAGTAGCCAGATGGCCGGCAGATGTCGGGGAACGCTCCCGTATTCAGCTCGTTGGTGATCCTACAGATGTGGGGGAATCGTACCGTGAGTGAAGACATATCCAATACTTCATCAGGTCATACCCTGACGGCATGTTACAACACAGGATGCAGATACTGACGCGTGGGCTTAGCGAGCCTGAGAGGGTTTCCATGGCGCAGACTCGGACACTGAGGCGTATCCTTCGTCCGTATGGAATCCAACGCTAGTGAACTCGTGCACTTCTCGAAACCCTACTACCCTCGTTAACATTCCAAAGGATCATACCCCTCTCTTGTAGCATCCACCGTTCTTCTGTGCGCGCGAGATCCTCGTAGTAGGGATGATCGCCCTGCCGAGGATACTGCTGTGCTAGGTTGTTCTGCCGGATCTGCCACTCTCACGCGCGGACACTCGGGCGCTCACAAAAACCAATTCATGCTTCGACCACGCCTGCGCTCCGGCACCACATAGGACCCATACCACTCTGGAAGCTATTCGCGCTCATTGGCACGGCTATGATGCACCGCCGCGTGTAGTATCAATCCACTTCCTGCGGCTTCAGAACGGTCAGCGCGCGAGCCGTTCCGTCCTTGCCCGAGAAGTGCCATATACTGCCGATACTCCACATAAAGGGCCCCCAGCGTGTGTCGCTTCTCCTTCGCAGGCCTGCGCACACTCATGTCGACCATCCAACAGCTCTTTGGATGTCTTGCTGCCCTCTATGTAGGGTGGCGCTTCCTCCGCTTTTTCGTTACGAAGAAGTCTCCTCTCGACAACATCCCTGGACCTGCGTCCGAGTCGTTCATCAGTGGTTAGTATGAAGGCTTGTGTCCTGTATAGCAACTACTGACGAGACACGATTCATACTAGGTAATATTGCGAAGATCATGAACCCTCGTGAGGCCTGGGATTACCAGACTGGACTAGTCGAGCGATATGGTCGACTTTTCACGATACACGGTCTCTTCAATGTGAGTCACTAGTAGTTGGCGACCGAGTCCGCAGAATCACGGCACTGGGATGCTGATCAATGAGGATCTTCAGGCGAAATGGCTGTATACTTACGACCCAAGAGCCCTGCACAGCATCTTCATTAAGGACCAGGATATCTTTGAGGAGACGCAAATGCTCATCTCGTACGTCACTCTTGCCCCCAAGGTTGGATCGGATATTGCGGCGCTGACATCGGATGGGTATAGGATGTTCGACGTCCTCACTGGACCCGGGTTAATTAATACGCTGGGTAGGCCTTTTGTTAGTGCTGGCGGATGTGCGGCAACTGAAGCGCTCTCCTGCGATAGGGGATCAACATCGCAGACAGCGTAAGATGCTGAACCCGGTCTTCTCGGCCAAGCACCTACGTGAGATGACTCCCATCTTCAACGCCGTGACGCACAGGGTAAGTGTCTCAAGCTCTTCGGTATCATGGGGGAATATACCAAGAACTCATCGTCACGTCTAGCTGGTGGATGCGATCTCCTCTCGAGTAGAGAACGGTACCGAAGAAATAGACGTACTGGGCTGGATGAGCCGGACCGCGCTCGAGCTGATAGGACAAGGCGGCCTCGGGTACTCTTTCGACCCGCTAACGGAAGACCGAGCGGACGACTTCGCGGAGTCTATCAAAGCCTTCTTGTGCGTCTCTGTTCGTATCTACTGCATGGGCCCAGCTGATGCGCCATTGTTTGCAGTCCTGTTTCCTCGCAGGTCCCAGGCGCCATTCAACAACTCCTGCCTTGGCTAGTGCGCGTTGGACCCCCATCGTTCCGTCGCAAGATAGTCGAAGTCATTCCTCTCAAGATCGTGCAGCGCCTGAGACAGATAATCGACACCATACACTCCCGTTCCATCGAGATCATCAACGAGAAGAAGGCTGCGCTCGAGCGTGGCGACGAGGCTCTGAAGGAGCAGGTCGGCGAGGGTAAAGACCTCATGAGCGTGCTGCGTGAGTTTGTCGGCCAATCTGGTCAAGTACCGGTATATACTCACGATGCTTGGTGTTCTTCACCAGTACGAGCGAACATGTCGGCATCGGCTTCGGACAGCCTTTCTGATAAAGAGCTCGTCGCCCAAGTCTCGTGAGTTTCGGCGTTGATCTCTGGCGTACGGTACGTCGTGACACCACTGTAGGGGACTTGCTATGGCAGCGATGGACACAACGTCGAACGCGTTGTCGCGGACTCTCCATCTGCTGGCGACACACCAAGATGTACAGGAGAAGCTCAGAGAAGAGGTGACCCAAGCCCGCGACGACGGCAATGGCGACCTCAAGGACTTGGATTACGACGAAGTCATGGAACTTCCCTACCTTGACGCTGTGTGCCGTGAAACACTTCGCCGGTAAAGCAATCTCCCGAATCACTTTAAGTGAGTCTCTTCCTGACCATCTATTAGATACCCGTCTCTCAGAGGGCTATTCAGAACGTACGTGCATTTCTGTTGATGTCCCGCCCAACACTACTCACCCGATAATTCATCAGAGTTCGCAAAGACACGATGTTGCCCCTCTCTGCACCCATCCGTGGACTCGACGGCTCCCTCATCGATGCCGTACCTGTTACGAAGGGTATGTTCGTTGTGACAGATATCGAAGCGAGCAATTGCAACAAAGAGCTCTGGGGAGAGGACGCGTATGAATGGAAGCCGGAACGATGGCTCAAGCCGCTCCCCAGCGCGGTCGAAGATGCCCACATACCCGGGGTGTACTCTCACCTGTGAGTCAATGCATGCTACGGACACTCGATCGACCCATCCTTACCATCGACCCATTATGGCAGCATGACATTCACCGCCGGTTCAAGGTCGTGCATGTACGTCGATTTCGCGCCCAATGTCTGAGATATTTACGATCTGATCCTGGCCAATATAGCGGTTTCAAGTTCTCCCAGCTCGAGATGAGTACGTGTCAATATACTCCGGGGGTCTCTCTCTCGTCCGCCATGAGCTTACGCACCTGTCCAACTTCAGAGATCGTCCTGGCTATGTTACTCCCTGCATTCAAGTTCGAGCTTTCGGATAAGCCTATCTTCTGGAACGCTGCCGGCATCACGTTTCCTTCGGTAGGAGATTACAGCACGACGCCAGAGATGCCTCTGAAGGTCACGATGATCAAAGCCTGACATTGAGAGTGGCCGTGTAGTAGTAATCCGTAGCAGTAATCATTTGAATCCCATCTCACACTTATCCAGCAGCCGGTGACAGGCTAATGTCACAGTAGCACATCACGACAGTCACAAAATCCTTGAACTTGACCGTACACTTACCCTCCGCCACTGTATCCAGGGAGGTCTCCAGTTCTGACATTCATCCCGTTGCCGAGTTTTCCAACTTTGACTGTTTGTTCCGGGGATTTGATGATGATCCTGGGTACTAGCAACACAGACCTAAGTAGCCGTGGATTAGTAGCGCTGGTACCATACAGCTTTTGCCAAAAGGGGTTGTGACGGTGCCGCATCTTGGAGCTTTACCCTATGCACGTCCAGTTCAAACATACACTGGCAAGTGCATCGTATATGCTACGACCGACCATAATACGGTTTGTATATAACTGATTTCTTCCGGGATCGTCGCATTGGAGATGGCACTGCCAAGATACTTACATGCTGCTAGGGGCACATGAGCGACTTTCACGCGGGCGCAAACGCCTCGCACAGACGAAACACGAACTCACGATTTCGATTTTCAGCCGCGTGCATGCACCTGCCATTCGGCATCCTGCACAACTGTGGAAGCGACACTCCTTGGCGCGGCTCGTGCGTCAGGTATCGATGCAACCCTGCGGCTTCGGAGCCTTCAGCGCACGAGCTGTTCCGTGTTTCTCCGCGAAGTCCCATAGGCCAATTCGCTCAATCATATAGGGCCCTCAAGGTGCGCCGTTTTCCCTCCTAGATCTCGTCACCCCATGTTGAACATCCCGCAACTTATTGGCTGCCTCGCCGCCCTCTATGTAGGGTGGCGCATCCTCCGCTCTTTCCTATCCAAATCCCCTCTCGACAACATACCTGGCCCAGAGTCCGAGTCGTTCAGCAGTGGTAAGCCCAGGGCGCATGCGGAGCTAGTTTTATGGTAACTCGCTGACGAGACTCATCATATAGGTAACCTGGAAAAGATCTTGGACCTTCGTGCAGCATGGGATCACCAGCTCAACCTAGTTCAACGATACGGTCGGATGTTCGCGATACACGGTCTGTTCAATGTGAGTATTATGGCGTTCGTTCTAGAGCGCTGCGCGTACATGGACGGCGACTCGTTGCTCATTGGGATCTTCAGGCTAAATGGCTATATACCTACGACCCGCGGGCCCTGCACAACATCTTCATCAAGGACCAGGACGTCTTCGAAGAGACGGACATGATAACTGCGTGAGTCACTGGTCCACTTCCGCCCACGTTTGTCGCCTGGTAGCGTTGACGTTGGGCTGTTGCAGGACATTCAACGTGTTAGCAGGGCCGGGGTTAATCGCTACGCTGGGTGAGTCCTCTGTAGATCTGGACGGGCGCGTGGGTTTCAATATAGGGCATTTCTGCGACAGGGGATCAGCATCGTCGCCAACGCAAGATGCTCAACCCTCTATTCTCGACAAAGCACTTGCGCGAAATGATCCCGATCTTCAATACGATTGCACACAGGGTAAGCGCCTCGTGCCTATGCCTCCGAAGTGAAAATGAACCTCATGTCGTCCAGTTATTGGACGCAATCTCCTCGCGGGTGGAAGGTGGATCCAGCGAAATAGACGTATTGGGCTGGATGAGCAGGGCGGCGCTCGAGCTGATCGGGCAGGGCGGTCTCGGATACTCTTTCGACCCACTCACGGAGGACAAGGCAGACGACTTTGCGGACTCAATAAAAGCCTTCTTGTACGTCTCCATCTGTCCCTGGCTCGACGAGCACGTCTGATATCCCATCGTTGGCAGCCCCGTCTCCTCGCAAGTTCCAGCGGCTATCCACCATCTTCTGCCTTGGCTGGTGCGCATCGGGCCCCCATCGTTCCGCCGCAAGATGGTCGAGTTGGCTCCTTTCGGGGCCGTGCAACGCTTGAAACAGATCTCTGACACCATCCGCGCCCGCTCCATCGGTATCGTTGCTGAAAAGAAGGCCGCACTCGAACGTGGCGACGAAGCACTGAAGGAGCAAGTCGGCCGAGGCAAGGATATCATGAGCGTGCTGCGTGAGTGGACCTTCCGATGTCGCTCAAATATCAGCGTCTTTTTACTGATGTATGGCTCCTTTGACGTAGTGCGAGCGAACATGTCCGCATCAGCAGAAGATCAGCTCTCTGACGAAGAAGTGCTCGCTCAAGTCTCGTGAGTGACCGCATTTCATACTTGTGCGACGTCTTCTGATATTCCTGCAGGGGATTCGCGATGGCCGCGATGGACACGACGTCAAACACTCTATCACGGATTCTCCATCAGCTGGCGACCCACCGAGATGTACAGGAGAAGCTCAGAGAAGAGCTGATCCATGCTCGCGACGATGGTGCAGGCAATTTCAGGGACCTGGGTTACGAGGAAGTTATGGACCTTCCCTACCTCGATGCCGTATGCCGCGAGACGCTTCGCCGGTGAGTCCACCTCTCAATTTGAACCCGCTTGATTCTCTTCCTGACTGGACCACAGATACCCACCCATCCGGGGAATGTTCAGAACGTACGTCCGAGGCTCTTGTAATTATTAAAACATATCTCACCCGTAGATTCATCAGGGTCCGCAAAGACGGAATCCTACCCCTCTCCGCACCCATCCGTGGACTCGACGGCTCATCCATCGAGGTCGTGCCAGTCACCAAGGGTATGCTCATCTTCGCGGATAGCGAAACAAGCAACTGCAACAAGGATATATGGGGAGAGGACGCGTACGAGTGGAAACCGGAACGATGGCTCAAGCCGCTTCCTAGTGCCGTCGATGATGCTCACATCCCTGGGGTGTATTCTCACCTGTGAGTCGGCGTATTCCACGCGCACGATCTGGTTCGCATTGATTATATATTTATCTCCCGACAGAATGACGTTCATCGGAGGATCGAGAGCGTGCATGTAAGTGGTTTCTCGATCATCTCTTTGGTATGTACGATCTGACTTTCCGATTCGTTTAGTGGGTTCAAGTTCGCTGAACTCGAAATGAGTACGTTCCTGTCTACTATACGAGCTCCTCTTTCCACTTCGCATTCATTGGCTCATATGTACCCCTGACTTTAGAGATTGTCCTCGCTACATTGCTGCCCGCCTTCAAGTTCGAGCTTTCCGATAAGCCCATATTTTGGAATGCTGCGGGCATCACGTATCCTTCGGTGGGAGATTATAAGCGGCCTCCGGAGATGCCTCTGAAGGTTATAATGATCTAAACTTGACATTGAGAACGGCCGTGTGGTAAACCGTGGCACCATTCGCCGATTTGCCGGTGAGAAACACAGTTGTTCGCATTGACAGACGCCATTGAGGTTCCAATTGTTGGACCGGACTACGTAGCCAGAATCATGATTATAATACCCTCTGTAGTACTCCCCGCTCTAAGATGTAATCAATTTCAAGCTGATTAGCTCGGAGCACATTTTGGCCGTCGTTGTCTTCGAGGCCGTTTCGAATGCTGGCAACTTGAGTGAACGCGCCTGAGCGACGTGACCTGACATGATGATCAGTGACATGGGCGTCACATCCAAGTACACCACGAGCGCTTCCCAATTCGGGGGAGTGTCCGAAGATGTGAGCGGATTGGGTCGAATATCATCGCGATAAGTACAACCATCAGCTTCAATCCCCCTTTAACGGCCGAAAGTCCCCGTGAGTTTGCGCTTTCTCTGGCTTCGAATCTGAGGAAGTCTTGAAGTATCAGATAAATGCCCATCTATGTCGGCCGAAGCATTGTCTAGACCCATGAGGTTATGATGCCCCCACATACTTGATCGTTATGAACGCACCGTATATAAACGCCTATGTGTCCCGAGCTTGGCCCATATCTACATCGCAACGCAAGGGCTCCTAGCTGACCTCTTCTATCTATCAGGGCATAACCCATTCACGCGAGCCCAGTACGTCCTTAGTTCAACCTCTCAGGGGCGTCGCGCGCAGGGACTAAACGGCCTAGTACAGGTTGACTCATAAACCCATAAACCACAATGACCAAGGAGGCTGAATACACGCACGGTCACCACGAGTCTGTCCTGCGCTCGCACACCTGGCGCACGGCGCAGAACTCTGCCGCGTACCTCCTCCCGTACCTCAAGCCGAACATGACCCTCCTCGACATTGGCTGCGGCCCCGGTACCATCACCACCGACTTTGCGACCATCCTCTCCGAGGGTCATGTCACCGGGCTGGAGGTCCCGAACTCGGACATCCTCGACAAAGCTCGGGCCTACGCTGCCGGGCGCGGAGTCACCAACATCACCTTCGTCGCGGGAGACGCGCTCGCGCTACCCTTCCCCGACGCCTCCTTCGACGTCGTGCACGCGCACCAGGTCCTGCAGCACGTCGGCGACCCAGTGCAGATGCTCAAGGAGATGCGCCGCGTCACCAAGCCCGGCGGTATCGTCGCGACCCGCGAGGCCGACATGGGTGGCCTCGTGTGGTACCCGGAGATTGAGGGCATGAAGGAGTGGCAGGAGGGTTACATCCAGGTCGCGCGCGCCAACGGTGGCGAGCCCGAGGCCGGGCGTCGCCTTCACGTCTGGGCTCAGGCGGCGGGCTTCCCCAAGGAGAGCCTCACGCTGTCTGTCGGGCCGTGGTGCTTCTACACGCCTGAGGAGCGCGCGTGGTGGAGCGGCCTGTGGGCGGACCGTACCGTGTCTTCCAACTTTGCGACCTCAGCCGTCAAGCACGGTATCTATACCCAGGAGAGGCTCCAACGCGACGCAGCGACTTGGCGCAAGTGGGGTGCGGAGGAGGACGGGTGGTTCACGCTCTTGAACGGAGAGCTAATTGCGCGGGTCTGATCCCCAAAGGACTAGACGGTACGCTGTGAAGCTCGATAAACCTGTACAATATCGCTGTTGAAGACTGCAGTAAATCACGACGACGTGTGTCTTGACTGGACAACTGAGAGCTCATGCGAACGCCTACGAGGAGAAGGAACACGGTACGGCATGTCATCAACTTGTTCACTGTTACTCACTTTTCAGGTATACAAACCACGTTAAAGTCGGGCGTAGAAGTTGGACGATGATCATGGTGTGGCTTGTGCATGGGTGGGGATGTGGGCGTGAGATGCTGTCCGTTTGCGAAAGGTGTGCTGTATTTCGAGGTCGAAGGCGCTCGACATTTGCATATTGACTGATAGAGAACTCCTCCGCTTAGCCCGGACGCGCGCGTTTGGTGAAGATTCGTGACCAATACACACACTCTCGGCCGCCCTAAAGCGGTAGGATTTGCATCGCGCCTCGGACTTCCCATGAGGACACTCCTTAGCTTCCGGGCTCAACAGAGATTGGCTTGTCTGCACCCCTTTACGGAGAATGACACAGTATGTGCTATTCCCGTGCAATGCGTTCCTCAATCGTCGTTACGCTGCAACCCTACGAAGCTGTGGGTATACCGGTAGGAACGCAGGCACCCTCGGTCTCTACGAACTTGAGACGCGAAGTGAGGCGAGTAACTCCGCATTCCACTCGGGCAACGCTCGGACTCCCGAGCTGACTAGCGATCTTTGCGGCAACAACCATGTCTATCGAAAGCGTTGTCTCGTCATCAGCGTACACAATCCTCGTCGAAGAGTCGATATAAATGGTCTGTATCCAGTGAGGCTGCCCCATTCACCAACCTCTCTGCGACCTTCGACTCTAGCCAACCATGTCCCCTTCAGTCCAGCTTCAACTCGTCGGATGCCTCCTCGCTGCCCTGTACGCAATGTGGAGACTCGTTCGCCCGTTGGTGTCCAAGTCACCCTTGGACAACTTGCCAGGCCCAGAGTGCGACTCGTGGATCAGCGGTAAGCCTGTGTTCGAGTCGAAGCATGAGTACACGGACATCGACTGAACGTACGGTCTCAAGGTAACTCCGTGCAGCTGAAGCATGCTCGCGACTCGTGGACCTACCAGAAGGAATGGTCCCAGCGGTATGGTCGGGTGTACGCTTTCTATGGTCTGCTCAAGGTACGCGAGCCCGTTTTACCTTGAAGGTGGAGCTAGCTCACGACGCTGGTCGAATATGAATACTCCAGGAGAGATGGTTGTGTACGTACGACCCGCGAGCATTGCACAGTATCTTCATCAAGGATCAGGACGTCTTCTCGGAAAGCGACGTTTTGCTCACGTACGTTGATACACCAGCCATCGGGTTGCAAGCCTGGACTAAGGACTCGCCAGGTCGTTCGGGTTGTTCGTGGGGCCTGGTCTGCTCGCGACTGTGGGTGAGTACCGTGAACCCTATAGTATCGCGAGCATGTGAAGCTTAGACATCGCGGTAGGGGACCAGCACCGTCGTCAGCGGAAGATGCTCAACCCGGTCTTCTCGGCGAAGCACCTTCGCGAAATGACGCCCATCTTCAACGAGGTCATTCACAAGGTACGAGCCCAACCGTCTCAGAGGCTAGGGAGCGCACCTGACATACAGTCTTGCTACTCTTAAGCTCGAGGTTGCCATTGCATCCAGGGTCAAGGATGGTCCCAAGGAGATCGACGTCCTCAGCTGGATGGGTAGGACCGCTCTGGAGCTCATCGGGCAGGGCGGCTTGGGGCACTCCTTCGACCCGCTGACTGAGGACCGAGCGGATGAATTCGCTGATTCTGTCAAGGCGTACTTGTAAGTTGCCCTCCAAGGTGATCACTAAAAACGGATCGTTCACCATTGCCTTCACAGTCCTGCCCAGTCGCAGATACCGGGTGCTATCCATGATTCGCTCCCGAAGCTCGTGCAGATCGGCCCTGCTGCTCTGCGGAGGAAGGTCGTAGAGGTTCTCCCACAGGCATTTGTCCAGCGGATGCGGCATATCTCCGATGCTCTGTACGCTCAGTCGCTGCACATCGTCAACGAGAAGAGGAGCGCGTTGGAACGGGGCGATGAGGCGTTGAAGTACCAAGTTGGCGAAGGAAAGGATATCATGAGCGTCCTCCGTGAGTTGATCTCGCCACGTATTGGGGACTCGCTGACCATACGCTGTAGTCCGAGCGAATATGGTCGCCTTGGTCGAAGATCGACTGTCAGACGAGGAGCTGGTCGCACAGGTCTCGTACGTCTCGCATGCAAATATGCAGAGCAATCGAATCTCGTTCTGACCTTGGGATTATTGTAGCGTTCTGGTGTTGGCCGCGATGGACACGACGTCGAACGCGCTTTCGCGGATCCTGTACCAGCTCGCCCAGCACCCGGATGTGCAGCAGAAGCTCCGCGAGGAGGTGACGGAAGCGCGCGATGATGGAATGGGAAGCTTGAGGGACCTCGACTACAACGAGGTCATGGAGCTTCCGTATCTCGACGCGGTCTGCCGGGAGACTCTCCGTCGGTAAGCTCGACCCTTCGGCTCATGATGTCCCAGAGGACTCACCTATCATACAGGTACTCCCCTGTCAGGGTGGTTGAGCGACTGTACGTGCAATAGTATCTGATAGGCAACCCCACACTGACGAGCCTGTTTGAGCAGTGTTACGAAGGACGCAGTCTTGCCGCTCTCCGCGCCCGTTCGCAGCATCGACGGCTCGTCAATCGAGTCCATCCCCGTCCGCAAGGGCACGCGCATCTTGGTCGACATCGAAGCGAGCAACTGCAACAAAGAAATCTGGGGAGAGGACACGGACGAATGGAAGCCAGAGCGCTGGCTGAAGCCGCTCCCGTCTACCCTCGAAGAGGCTCACATTCCTGGCGTGTACTCTCACCTGTACGTGTTTCTGCCATTTGGCTCAAGTTACCCTGCCTTGTTCGCTCACCGACTTGGGGATCTACAGCATGACGTTCATCGGGGGTTCGAGGGCCTGCATGTACGTCAGAGATTGTCTTTGGAGATGGCTCGGATTTACTGACTTTTACGTACAGCGGGTTCAAGTTTTCTCAGCTGGAGATGAGTAAGTGCGTTGAGTCGCATCCCGGCTGCAACGAAGCTGACTGGAAACCAACAGAGGTCGTCCTCGCTACACTGCTCCCCGCGTTCAAGTTCGAGCCGTCGAAGCAACGGATCTGTTGGAACGCAGCTGGAGTCGTCTACCCCTCTGTGGGAGAACATCTCACAAAGCCTTCAATGCCGTTGATCGTGAAGAGCCTCCAGGTGTGAGGGTGTCCAGAAGATGTCATGATGTGAGCTTAGCGCGGTAGTCAACTCACAGAAATCATATTCATCCATAGAGTCCCTCATTTCGATGAATCCAGAAGCCGTGCCACGCAGTGGCCGCTATAGCATATAATACAAGTCATAAGTCATGATGATAGTAGTGTTCATTCAGAACGGCTGCGACAGGCCGCCGCGGAAGCGTTGCGGTAGTCTCCAAATTCCCAGTTGAAGCAATCCTATGGCCACCTTCAGCCAACGTTGTTAAAGGCGTTTGAAATCATGAGCACTCACCACACAGTCGTCTTCAGTTGTGATGGCAGGAACACTGCGCTTCTTGCCGTCCTCGCCCCAATCGAGGTCCTCTTTGGCCAGTATGCCGTCGATGAGCGCCTGGATGCCATGGTGCACCACGTTTGCGCTCCACCCAAGCTTGGACACTGTGTCGTATCGAATGACCTGACCAAGATGGCAACGCGTCTCGAGCGCGATGCCAGCCAGTGCGCAGGTGGAGCTGACGCCGGTACATGTCCCCATGGGGATAGGATCGCCGGTGTTGTACACATGCGTAACATGGTGCGTGGAGGGCTGGGCAAGTATGAGTCAAGGGTGAAGCGATACACGAGGGCATGCATACCGGGGAGGGTAGATGTAGACGGGTCGCGGCAAGACGCTCCGCAGGTGCTTCGAATGCAACTACAGGAGCACCGAATGTGACGCCCACTAGAGAAGCTAGTGCACCGCCGAGGGAATGGCCTGCGCAAGCCTAGTCAGTGTCACATTCCGCAGGGTCTGCGAGAACTGCTCACCAATGAGCCAAATATTAGAGTTCGGATACATGTATGTAACATTGTTATATAGATTCTGGAAGGGGGGGGGGCATCAGTATATCCTCCGGCCAGAGCGACAACGTCGAACTCACCATGCCAATAGAATAGAATAAGCTCTCTTCAGCGAGGCTCTTCTCCAGGCAACCCTGATCGCACTTGTAATTGCCCTCATAGCAATCGCAGACCGTACTCCACGTGGGGCCGACACGCGCACAACAGCAAGAGAATAGCAGGTTGTCGTTCAACTTGTCTTTCCGCTGGGTAGGGCCTCCGCCACCGACAGGCCACATCAGAGAGGTGCCCTTGACGGAGATGATGACTGTTGAATTGTCTGGGGTAGCGAAAATGTGCCCACGGAAACCATCCGCGTCTGGTTCCCAGCCAAAAGGATAGCTCTGTGAGATAGGAGAGTCCGGTGACCAACGCGGACTCGGAGTGAGGAAGGCATGGGACTTACGTTGTTCCACTGAGAGCCAATGTCGTACCAGTCCTTCTGGTCGGGCTCAGTATAAGCGTTGTTGGCCATCTTGGCCAACATGAGTAAGACTTCTCTGTCCTGGACGTCCGGACCTTGTATCTCCGCGGTGTGCCAGGATATCTGGCTTCGAGAATGGAGGCCTGACGTATACCCTGGCTCGAGTGGCTTGTATACAGTCGTAGGTCTAGTGTTGATGCTCATAGCATTAGAACGGATTCCGAGCGTTGGCTTCACATCGGAGAAGATGATGTGAGACGTATTAGAGAGAGCATGCTCATGTCGTAGCTGGAATTGCAGCGGGGATATACGAGGAGTCTCAGAGGGTATAAGCCAAGCCGCTACAAGGTACCTGAGAGCGTTCGGCAAGATATTATAGAGCATGTCAGACAAACTACAAGGTCCCAGGAGATGGTGGTGGCTCGAGACTAAGTAAGGCAACGCTGCCAAAGCATGAGTCCCCGGCGTGTCCCCTTATGGCGGATGTCACGAGCACGTGAATGTGACGTTGGCGCGTAGTACCGCGCGCGTGGCATCTGGAGACTCACACCGACTGCCATCCGTCATGATCCTCAATTACCAGGCTACGACTTCCGCATTTCCTAGCTACAGAACTGGCAAATTAGCATAGGTGAGAATGTGGAGACATACCTTCTTACCTCAACTCATATCAGTGACTCTAGTGTGAAACGACTGCAAACCGGCGTTGCTGCATTGCCTGCATTGAAGAATATATCTCGGCTTGGAGTCCGCATTCGGGCGATTCAGTCTGTTGTCTGCTAGCGTTTGAAGGTGCGAATATTACCTCACATGCGCATATGTCAGTCCTCATAAACCAATACACTATAACCAGTGGTTTGCCATTGCATTGACGCTTCAGATTATGGCGACTACCAACACCTCTTCGCTCTTGACTGCCACTCTTGCCTCAGGATCAAGTCTTGTGCTGCTGCAGTTGTTCTCTCGTGTTGTCACATTTGTCCTGAACCAGGCATTGGTACGCCTCGTTTCTCCACAAGTCTTCGGCACGACATCCATCCAGTTCGAATTGTTGCTCTCCACCATCCTCTTCCTCTCGCGTGAAGGCGTTCGTAATGCACTTCTACGTGCCCCGCCAAGTGAACAAACCTCACTCGACCGAAATGCAACAACTCGCCTCGTCGCGAATATCTCACTTCTTCCTGTCCTTCTGGGCATCCCTACCGCCATACTTTCGGCCTTCGCGTACCTAGGCACAAGCTCTATCACGACGTCATCCCAGCCTCACTTCCGGGAGAGCGTAACTCTCTACGTCCTCGCGGCTTTCTTTGAGCTACTATCGGAGCCTATGTATATTCGAACCCAGAATGAACTTCGATTCCACGTTCGCGTGCGTGCTGAAGGCACAGCTGTGATGCTGAAGACCATCACCACCTTCCTCGTATTGGTGGCGGCTCCGGACGATTGGGCACTGGTCGCTTTTGCGCTGGGTCAAACCGCGTACGGTCTGACTATGCTCCTCTCGTTCGCGATGGCTTGCTCTGACAACCTCGACTTCCGTCCAAAACGAGTGACCGTCACACGAAAGGAGCAGTGAGTTATATCCATTCTTCTCTAGTTTCACGCCGTCTAAGCGTCCTGTTACAGCACGGAGACACTCCTGTTCGAGCCCTCACTCTTCAAGCTGTCAGTCGCAATGACCGGGCAGTCTTTGATCAAACATTTCCTGACCGAAGGCGACAAGTTCCTGGTTTCCAGACTCAGTCCACTCGCGGACCAAGGAGGGTACGCTGTCGCAGCAAACTACGGCTCTCTGATTGCTCGCATTGTCTTCCAACCCATTGAGGAGACTGCACGAGTGTTCTTCTCGAAGGCACTCTCGACGTCTGGAGATTCCGGCACCAAATCTTCTGGGCAGTTGAAAGGACCGCTCCAAACCGCGGCTACCGTGCTCCTGACTCTCTTGCTTGCCTTCACACATCTCTTCCTGCTCGCGGTAACCTTCGGTCCGCCTTACCTTTCTCTCGCGATCTATCTCATTCTCCCGCGGAAATACCTAGCGACCTCCGCTCCATCAATCCTGCATGTCTACGTATACTACATTCCCATGATGGCATTCAACGGCGTCCTCGAAGCCTTCTTCGCCTCTGCAGCGTCCCCCGCGGACCTCCGTGCGCAAAGCCGCTGGATGCTCATCTTCTCGGCGGCGTTCATTGGAGCTGCTGTTGGTCTAGCCCGTGGGCTTGGGATGGGGGATGCAGGGTTGGTTTGGGCAAACGTTGCGAACCTCGCCCTTCGTGCTGTGTATGCATGGACGTTCGTGAGACGCTTCTTCTGCGAACGCAACGCGGGGGACTTGGTTGGGTGGAAGCGCGCTATACCTCCCTTACCAGTTCTAGCGGCGTTCGCTGCGGCGGGCACGGTCGTGCGAGCGAGTGCCAAGACGTATGCGAACGCTCCTCTCAACTTGGTGGCGCAACGATGGCATTTAGCCACTGGGGTGGCTTCTCTCTTGGGCTGCTTGTTGACCTGGTACGTCTCAACCCCTTTGCGATGCAAGGAGACTATTCACACGGTACCGTAGCATCATCTTCGAAAGGAAGGCCGTTCTCCGATTGGTCAACCCTCTGAGGAAGACGCGGTGAGATGCCAGTGTATGACGCACACCCCACGGCTTGTCTGCATATCGGCGATGCGGCCTCTTGGCCCCATGTGTACTCGAGATAGGCCCGCCTAGCGAACTGTAGCTCGACGACGATCCATCTTGCTATTGAATGGACTGATTATGAAATCGCGTTTGTTGGGCGCTGGGTCGTCTAGAGTGGCTTTACGGCCATGGTTCTCATGCGAGCGCCCGTTTTAGTCTGCTCATCTTACGTTTCGCATTCGTGCTGCTGACGCATGTCGGGAAATACAACGCTTGTGAGTCGTCTGGACTCATACCGAGTTGCTGTTGCAGAGTCGCTGACGCGAGGCCGGCAAACGTCATTCTCGAGGTTCACAGTACGGCCCCGGTTTGCCACATGCTGCATCTACATCACGGCTGCCAGTGGAGTATCTGAACACTGAATAGCCATGTCTACGGTGCTCATGCACGGCAGAGAGAGCGAGAGTTGATTTTGTCAACGTTAATCACCGTTCCTTGCCGTAGGGCGTCTCCCATGATGATCATATCAGCTTCCGGACATATGCTTGTTGGTTCCCTTTTCGGCGTAGTCGGGGAATGACACAGCGTATTCAATATCCGTGCGGTATCTTCCATCGCTGTTCCCATTGGAGTGTGGGCTAATCATGGGGTAGCCCCTCCGAAAACATCGGGAACGCCCACGGCGGCCTCCAAGATGTGACGCCTGGCCCCGTGGGACGCCGCGCGCTCACGACTAAACAGCAGCCGCGACAAGAACGTATACCTTGCCATCGGCGTACGCAAGCACTGCCGGAGTCATAGGTATATAGACGTGGTGTGCATGGCGAGGTATGTCGCAACAACCAGATTCTCTACGAACGCTCGTTCTCACCATGTCATCCTCGATTCGACTCCAGCTTGTCGGATGCCTCCTTGCCGTGTTGTATACGGTTTGGCGAATCGTCCGTTCGTTCGTTGTTAAGTCCCCTCTCGACAACATTCCCGGGGCAGAGTCAGACTCGTGGCTTATGGGTAGGTACATCACCTCTCACAGCGGCGTGGTTTGCTGAGCCTATGTCCTTGTTCTGTAGGCAACATTGCGAAGCTCAAGCATCCCAAGGATTCCTGGACTTTCCAGAGGTCGCTGGTTGAGCGGTATGGACGAGTATTCACTTTCTATGGTATACTCAACGTAAGTGTGATTATGATTTGTGCGAGGCAACGAACATGACACTGAATACCGACCCTTCCCAGATGAAATGGCTCTACACCTATGATCCTCGAGCGTTGCATAGTATATACATCAAAGACCAAGATGTGTTCCAAGAAAGCGACGTCTTGACTACGTACGTGCCGTCCGCTCTCCTATATCCTGTCTTGCTGACGGGAGGCACCGACAGTTCCTTCGGGCTCTTCGTGGGGCCCGCTGTAATTGCGACTTTGGGTGAGGGCTGGTACTTCGAACCTCTTACAACACGAGGCTCAGACATCTCAACAGGCGAACAACATCGCAAGCAGCGCAAGATGATAAATCCGGCATTTTCGGTGAAGCATCTCCGTGAAATGAACCCCATCTTTAACGATGTTATCCGCAAGGTGAGTAGTCAGCCATCTCGCTCGCAAAAGAGGTGAAACGGTGTTCTTACGCATTGCAGCTTGAGATAGCCATCGCTTCCAGGGTGAAGGATGGTCCCAAGGAAATCGACATTCTCGGCTGGATGGGTAGGACCGCTCTGGAACTCATCGGCCAAGGCGGCCTAGGGTACTCCTTTGACCCGCTCACCGAGGACAAGGCGGATGAATTTGCGGAATCCCTCAAGGGCTTCTTGTGCGATATCTACTTGTCTATACGTATGAACAGTCGAGCTCACACGTTGGCAGCCCCGTCGAAGGTCAGATCCCCGGCATCATCCACGTCAGCCTACCGAAGCTTGTGCGGATCGGCCCTGCGTGGTTCCGCCGCAAGGTCGCCGAGATGGTGCCCCGTCCGTTTGCCCAGCGTATGCTCCGGATTTCCGACATCATGCATGCCCAGTCGGTGCGCATCATCAAGGAGAAGAGGGCCGCGTTGGAGAGAGGCGACGAGGCCTTGAAGCAGCAAGTCGGCGAGGGGAAGGACCTCATGAGCGTCCTATGTGAGTGAAAATCCTACACATGCCAGCCAGGAATACTTGCTCATCTGACGGTTATAGTGCGCGGCAACATGATCGCGTCCGAGGAGGAACGACTCTCGGAGGAAGAACTCATTGCTCAGGTCTCGTGAGTACTCAGTAAATCCCACTGTCTGATCGTACCAAATGAACGCCTTCATGCTAGTGCTCTTGTTCTAGCCGCGATGGACACAACCTCCAACGCCCTCTCCCGGACACTCTACCAACTTGCTCAATACCCGGAGGCTCAGGAGAAGCTTCGTGAGGAGCTCAAACAAGCGCGCGACGACGGTGCGGGTGGTCTGAGGGATCTCGACTACGATGAGGTCATGGAGCTTCCGTATCTTGACGCGGTCTGCCGTGAGACGCTCCGTCGGTGAGTCAAACCTAGGCAGTGGACTTCGATCCAGCGTGTTGATGCCGTGGTCAGGTTCCCTCCTGTCAGACTGCTTGAGCGACTGTAAGGGCGGGAGAGAGCTTCAACCTCGCCCCAATTACTGACAAACGAATTAGTGTCACGAAGGACGCGGTCCTGCCCCTCTCTGCGCCTATCCAAGGCAAGGACGGCTCGATGATCGAATCCATTCCGGTGCGCAAGGGCATGCGGGTCTTGACCGACCTCGAAGCAAGCAACT
Organism: Cubamyces sp. BRFM 1775; assembly: GCA_022385745.1. Classification (NCBI taxonomy): domain Eukaryota; kingdom Fungi; phylum Basidiomycota; class Agaricomycetes; order Polyporales; family Polyporaceae; genus Cubamyces; species Cubamyces sp. BRFM 1775. Next base: position 118,481 of record MU278475.1, on the reverse strand, counting down.
GCAACAAGGAGCTCTGGGGAGAAGACGCCTACGAGTGGAAGCCGGAGCGTTGGTTGAAGCCGCTTCCGTCTGCCGTCGACGACGCCCACATTCCTGGCGTGTACTCTCACCTGTGGGTGGCTTCTTATTCCATGCCAATACCAGCTAAGCTGACTGGTCTTCCCTGTAGCATGACGTTCATTGGTGGTTCAAGGTCCTGCGTGTACGTCCTGTTCGAACTCCTTGCTGACAACCCATTAATCTGACTCCTACGTGCCTACAGTGGATTCAAGTTCTCCCAACTCGAGATGAGTACGTGTGAACTTTCATACTCATGACCCCTAATACCATGATCAACGATGGCTGACACAATAGCCCCACAGAGCTTGTCCTGGCTACGCTCCTTCCTGCGTTCAAGTTCGAAGTATCAAAGCAAACCATTTGCTGGAACGCCGCTGGTGTTTGCTACCCCTCCGTGGGCGAGCATCTCACGAAGCCTGCGATGCCGCTGATAGTCACAAGCCTGAAGGCGTAAACTCTTTCGGTGGGATCATCGATTTACGCTACGAATAGACTACTGCAGTCCTCCTCCACTCAATCCGCGGTCATCGAGTCTTCCCTTTGGACGTTTCCGCAGTACCGAACATACTATGATATAACGTACAATGGATCTGATTATGATTATGTGCTGCAGTGTGCTGCCCGCCTTTGTTGACCGAGCAGAATCATGGCGACTACCAAGCCAAGTGCCTGTTACTTCGGATGTGCGATCTAGTTGCGATGAAATGCCGGATTCAAACTTTGATTTGACGAAGACTTTACCTGACTTACGAGTTTGCAACCCAACGCGTCAGAACCATGCGAGTCTGGAATATGCCATACACAGTACTCAGAATATCCTCTGATGGTCAAACCGAGCCTTATTCCGAGTTATGGCTGTATATATGCGCCTCACACTGGATACAGCTGCAACTCCTTCGCTGCTCAGCGATGCAGCAATTCCACTGGCCCGTTTGCACTCATCATGTAAGTGAGAAGAGACTCATCATATACAATGAGATAGCGTGTTGAAGGAGCGAGGGGTGATACAGATGCAACGTGGTGTATCTACGAGCGTCCACGGCTCTGGGGTGTAGTCCGTGATCTGAAGCCTCTATTCTCCAATTATGGCCAACTCGCCTCTGCAGTCGAGCGAGGTTTACGGCGAGGGCGTGTAAGCCCGCGAGAAGGTGGTTGCGCGAAGGCAGTCTTGACCGATTGATGCCTCTGCCCTTGCGTCGGGCTGGCTTAGTCGGAGGGCGCTCGTAGCGGTCCTAGCCGAGGGTTCAAGTCGGGATGGTGGTCGGCGATGGCGGGGGTGCGCGAGCCGATGTGTGATAGGTGTAGAAAAGCATGCTTGGGACCAGGTCCACAAGCTGTAGGATGCGTCTTCAAAGGCCGAAGATCTTCTTCAGGCCGGACCCGGAGGTCTTCGTCTTCCTGACGGATGTCCGCCCGTTCGAAGGACGCAGCACCTGGCGTGCGTCTTCGTACATGTGGTAGGTGTCGCGCGGCGACTGCGCAGTGGAGAAAAGCGCGAACGCGTTCGGAGACGCGGGGCTGGAGTAGGAGTAAGAGGGCGCAAAGGCGGTGTAGGACATCTTGGCGAGATGGCTCGAGTGGGGAGATCGAGAGCGGTGTGGAGTAGAGAGCAGGAGACTCTGGTAGAAGTGCAGATGCCGGAAGACTGGGCTGATAATGGAGAACACTGCGCCAGACACTCCCGGGTTATATACTAGCAGACGTCCATCGGATTGCCTCCAAGGATTGCGAGCAGGAGTAGCAGATTGGCAATCATACAGGCGCGGCGTGTCCCACGAGAGAACCTACCTTTCCAGGAAAGTGTTTGCATGGTGCCAATCAAGAGTCCACAGGGACAGCTGGAGACCGTGTCGTTGCCAGGATACAGGTCGCTTGCAGGGACATGAGGCGCAGACAGAGAGACGGCAAAACGCAGGCGGAGGGACAATGGAGGCAGAGGTCGAAGAGAGGCAGACGCTTGTTTGGTCAATTACGCGGGCCAAATAGAGCCACGTGGGAAATCGAGCGCTCAGCGACGACACGCGCGCTTAACTGTGCTGTGAAGTAACTTGACTTCGACTATTCAAGCCGCTCTGGGGCCGGTAAGTCAGGAGCTGGCGTGTTGTGATATATAATCTTGCAAATTCTGTTCTAAAGGCAACACTTTTAGACTATTGGAGAGTTATACTCATTCGATGACTCGCGAGTCGCTCTCTTTATCCTCCCCCTCCCTTCAGTACTCTCGAGCGGATGCTCTGCACGGGCAACCAGCAAATCAAAGAGCCAAGGAGAATTGTGCTGCACAAAAACTATACCAGACACCGGGCCTCAGCGGCTTCTCCAAAGACAATTTCCACAAATCCTACCCCGAGTCAGACTCGCTGTACTTGCATAACGCCGCGTTATCCATGAACACACTCCCAACCGAAATTCTCATAGCAATATTCTACGACGCTCGCTGCCGTTTACAGGATATCCGCCTGATACACGTCTGTCGCCTTTGGCGTCAGGTCATCTTTGCCATGCCAGAGTTCTGGGCTTCCATGCTGAGGGCTCTTCCGCGGAGGCCCCGTGTACTACTCCTCCGAGACGATCAGCAAATCGATCCGCCTTCGAGTGCGTATAACCCATTACTCGAACTTTGTCTGGGCTTGTCTGTGCCCCGGATGATCCACGCTCGATTGGATATGAGCTGCATCCGAGACATAGAACGTCGCGCATTCTGCCCTCATATCGACAGAATCGCGGAGATGACGGTCAAGTACGAAACTGCGACGTCAATCCCCGTTTTCATGGATATCATCAATGAAGGCGTACCAAATCTGACCACTCTGCATTATTTTCCGATGCATCGCCAATCCCAGTGGTTATTCCCTGACACCTTCCCGTGGCCCGCGGGAATCGATACTCTCTTCCCAAACCTTCGCGAATTAGACACTACTCCCTCCGTACTCGGCAAACTATCATCTCCTCTCATGCGAAACTTGCAGCACCTCACGCTGACGGGATACCTTATGGCACATCTTATCGATGACTTGCTCGCCGAACTAAACCGATGTTCATCCTTAGTGTCTCTGACACTGCAACAAGCGGTCCCCAATTCATGGACCTCGACGTACCGGCATCCCGTAGAGGCTCATCCGAAGCCCTCTCAACTTTCACACCTACGAAGACTGTCCGTGAAAGACAGTGGGTTATACATACAAGCCGCACTACAGAACATCATGCCATCGCCCATAGTGCATCTAACCCTTTCCTTCGTTCCGCGTGTGGCGGACGACCTCATGCTCGTCTTCTCTGGTCCAACCATTCTAGGCTCGCACATACTTCCCTCGCTGACCCGCATATATGTCGGCTACGTGCAAGCCAAGGGGCGTGTCAGGATGCTCGGATTCACGCGGGATGGACAGGAACAACTCGACGTCGCCCGGTGGTACGACTTCGCTGCCGTATTGTCCCACATCATGCAGCCGTTCGCGCACTCGGAGGTCATCACGCTCGCTATCCACCTTCCCCACCTACCTATCCTATTGGAACGTGCCTCGTGGGATCAAGATGGCTCCGTACCTTGCCCGATACATCTGCGTCGGTTGGAACTACTCGGGGGCACGCCCCTGAAGCTAAAGCAGCGCTTTACGCGGTGGTTCCTGCGATCCTGTGGCCGCGACTGCAGACCGACATCAGACGAACGCACCCTGTGTTGGGTGTTCAATGTCGAGCGCGGCCGGGAGCAGCAGAGTCGAGAGGATCTGTGGGGCTTGGAGGCGGTACTTGCGGAGCATGGTAACCAGAAGCTCGGAGTGCTCGAGCTCTACGGGACGACGCTCAGCGGCCAGATATTCACGAACGTCGCTCGGGTTCCTACGAATCCTACGCGGTGCGCGGAGATTGTCGAACCACACATGGCCCGTCTCTCAGAACTGGTGTCCCAAGTTGTGATCGTATAGCACCTCGAATCGCCCTCCTTAACGCCTGCTGTGTTTCCTAGGATGGGTATGGTACTCGTCATCTATATTATCTATCGTATCCTCTGTCTAACGAACCCTTGTCACCGGTCGGGCCGTCGATCAGTTCTCCGTAGCAATGGTGTATCCGACGTCGACCCATGCACGCATGCGGTCGCCATACCGAATTGTCAGGACGATGAGTCTGGACAATGCGATGCATGAGTATCGATAGTGGGAGTAGTATGCATTATGTCACGTACGCAAATCCACCCCAAGCGATCACTGCGAAGAGCGTGTCTGTAGCTGCGACGCCGATAGTGTTGATGAGCGGGAGGATTCCTGCTGTGGATAGGGCCACGGCGAATTGGCGAACCGCGCTAACCAAGTGTTAGTCGTGACTGGTAGAGCAGGAGTGGGACGCGACTCACGAGCTCGCAGCCCATACTTCAGCGCTGCGTGAGTGGAGAATATCGACGTAGTACGATGATGGGGGCGTGAGCATGATATCGACCTAGCGAACAGTCCACCACATGCGGGTCAGTATCACGACGAATATCTGCGCCAGTCAGGTGCGCCAACTGCTCACAGCCACTCCGTTGACGAATAAGCAGACAACGTTGATTACTATTCCAGTCATGCCAGGGACGAATTGCGTCGCGAGCCCAGAGAAGAGCGTCGACAGCGGCACTAGGAAGAGTGCGCCAGAGAGCGTTGCGCGAAGTCGGTCTTCGGGATACCACTGTCCGCCACGTCGCTCGCGGCCTTTGATGACAGCGCGATCGGCGAGATGGCCTGCTAGTGGGGCACCAACTATTGTATAGTATGGTAAGACGGAAAGCCGACCTCGGCGCAAAGGATTTGGAGACATACTGATGTTGCCGACGCCGGAGGCAAGGAAGAACATGCCAATGATGGCTTCATTGGTAATGTTGTAGGCCTTTCCCTGAAAAGCACTCTGAGTAAATGACCAGCGCTTCATGGTGAGTCAAAACGCGTACAATGGTGTAGGAAAGAGGGATCAGTAAAGCTGATGGCGCGATGAGCACACGGAGACAGATAAGGACATGCGTCTTGACGCACCATAGTCCGTCAGCAATGCCGTTGTCCCTGCGATCGTCTGGCAGAGCCCTACATTAGCTCGCATGTCAGAACCAATGTGAATACTACGCTTACCGTGATGAGGATGTTAGGACTTCTCAACAGCGCGAGACTTTTGAACGGGTTCAGCCACACGAAGGTGCGCTCTTCATCACCTCCTGCAGCTTCTAGGAACTTCTTCCTTGCGACCTCCGGATCGAGCGTCTCGGGTAGCCATAGCACTATGGGAATATACGCCCCTACGCCCATGAAGAAGAGCGCCCACTGCGCAGCGCGCCAGGACGCATAGTGGGTTGCAATCCCACCAGCCACGGGCGCGATTGCGGGGCCGACAAAGCACGCCTATGTTCGATAATAAGCCGCCTGCAAGATTGGAGGAGATGGCACAAGGAAGCGACGTACGCCAAAAAAGATACCCATCGCTGTCCCTCGTTCTTCGAGCCGATACATGTCGCCGATGGCGCCTGCTCCGACGGAAAGTCCGCTCGACGCACCAAACGCCTGCACGACACGCCAGATCATGAGCGTAGGCACGCTGCGTGACAGTGCGACGCCAATGGAACCGATGCAGAGGCATGGTAGCGACCATAGGTACACGGAACGACGGCCGTCTTCAGAGGACGTTCCGTCAGTACCATGATATACACCCACTGTGTCCCTGTAAACTTACAAGTCCCAGAGTAGGTCGCCCACATGAGACTGCCAATGGCCGCGCAAATGATGGACAACGTGATGGCAAGACTGAATAAGGGAGTAAGTATCATAGGATCAACACTGAAGACTCGTTGAGTCGGTTGACTGGCTCTCCTCACTTGATGACTGGACCGGTAGAATGAAGTTCGCGTGCGATCTCGGGAACGGAGGGCACAAACGACCCAGATGCTAGGACTGCCAGAAATGTTCAACAATGGTTAGTCGTGAGTGGGACAGATCGGTGACTGCCTGGAATGAGAGGAGTACTCACAGGGCAGCAGGCCGACCCACGAGAGCAGGGCGACGATGAATCGCTTTTGGGGCCGCGAGAAGCGGTTGTATTGGTCCTCGTGCTTCGAGGGACTCGTGTAAGGGCCAGCCTCTAGAGCATTCGCCTGAGCGAGAAGCGGAGTCTCTTCATGCAGTGCGTCCTCTTCGGTGAGCATCGTGAGTGTCGTTTTGTGAGGCTATGAGGTGCAGTTCAAACAGTGTAGAACTTCCTGGGGTTGTTACCAGAAATAACTTTCAGCTAAAGCTTATGACTAGGGAAGTTCCAGCAGTGAGTCAGCGTTCGAGTCAATGTGTTCAAGCCTTTCGTTGGAGGTTCACCTGATGCTTACCCCGGCCCTTGCTCAACCCGGGCAGATCGCTGTTGCTCCCGGTGTCAGACGATTGCACAATGCACTAAGGTGCACTGGTGGTAGGTCCTGTAACACTTTGGATAGTCATTGTATGTTTTGAGTCCCGGCGGAGGCTGCCGCGGCAAGGTCAACGGCCGCCTTTCCCTTTCACGGTAAAACGTTTCACCATCGGAAGTGCCGGGCGCTTAAAACGCCTGGTCCTGCCAGGAGAGCAACCGGTACGACAGCGAAGCCCACGGAAGTATACATTGACTTCAAACCCTTTACGTATGTCTATGCCCCTTATACTGCCTAAAACCCTATCCAATGAGTAATTGATATCTCTAGTTGTCGCGAATTGTGGAATATCCGACGTCCACCCAAGCACGCATGCGATCGCCGTACTTGATCGTCATGAGGATCAGCCTGCATCCAGACATCTCAGTAAATCCCAAGTATTCATGTTTGCCTGCACTGACCCGAATCCTAGCCAAGCGACTACAGCAAAGATAGCGTCTGTGGCCGCAACGCCGATGGTATTGATCATCGGAAGGATGAATGCGGTGACGCACGCGATCACCGCCGCGCGGAACGCCCTAACATCGTCAAGCGTCATCAGTCTCCTTGCCGTTGACATGAGGAATCGAACCTACCCGCTCGCAGCTATGGTCTGAGCACTTTGAGAGTGCAAGATATCCACGTAGTATGCGGACGACGGCGACAGCACGACATCCACCTGCACATACGACTCTCGTAAGCTTCCACCAACGGCCAGCGACCATATAACATACCCCGACGCCGTTCATGAACAGCCACACCAGATTCAGAACAATCCCAAGAGTACCAGGCACGAATTGCGTCGTCAGCCCGGAAAGGAGAATCGACATTGGTGCGAGGAAGGCTGCGCCCCAGAGCGTTGCGCGAAGGCGGTCTTCCGGGACCCAGACGCCCCCGCGGCGCTTGCGCCAGGCGATGACCACCCTGTCAGACAAACGGCCGGCAAGTGGGGCGCCGACTGAGAGGGATCCTTGTGTTAGATGTGAAGAATGCGAGAAAACCGAAATGCGTACTGATGTTGCCGAATCCGAGCGGGAGGAAGAATGCACCGATGAGCGCCTCATTGGTGATGTTGTATGCTTTACCCTATACGAAATATCAGCGTGGGGATATCCTGGAACGGGGTGCTATCTAATCCGGCACGTACAATGGTATACGCAAGAGGTATCATGAGCACGAAATCTGTCATTAGCGTAGTAGTGCCTGCCAAAGTCTACAGTGGAGCGCGATGAGGTCGGGCAGGACGTATGACGTGAAGGGTTGAAGTTGCGACACTCACGATAGCAAGGATATTCGGACTCCTGAGCAATGTCACGCTCTCGAAAGGATTAAGCAGAATGGGCTTTTTGTGCTCCTCAGTCGCACCCCAATGCCGCAGTTTCTCCGGGTCGAGTGTCTCTGGAAGCCAGAGCCAGACAGGGAGGAGCGCAAAAAGGCCCATGACGAAAAGTGCCCATTGCGCCAGTCGCCATGAGAAGTAGTGGGTGGCGTAGCCACCAAGCAACGGCGCAATTGCTGGGCCGAACAACGATGCCTGCAACACGGTGTTATGATGAGTACTGACACTCGTCGCCGCCGTCATGGAAGTCGGAGGGAATGCGGAGACTCACGCCGAAGAAGATGCCCATGGCAGCGCCACGCTCCTCTAACCGATATATGTCACCAATGGCCCCGGCGCCGACGGACATGCCACTCGAGGAGCCGAATGCTTGCACGACACGCCAGAACATCAGCGTCGGAACGGTCTGCGACATAGCGACTCCCGCAGAGCCAATGCACAGACATGGCAAGGATGTCAGGAAGACCGTGCGACGACCATCTGTGATGTTCAATTAGCACAACTGATACGCCTCGGTGTGTGTCGTAGTGATTAATCGCTTACAGGAGCCAGAGTATGTCGCCCACAGGAGACTCCCTGCAGACGCAGTGATCAACGACAAGCTCACTGCCAAACTGTCCCAAAGTCCCCGATCGCATGAGATTCAACTACTGGGAAGCTTTCATTGTGGTCCAACGCACCTAATGACTGTCCCAGACGACCCAAGCTCTCGAGCAATCTCTGGAATGGAGGGTACAAAAGACCCAGAAGCCAAGACTGAATAGAGAGCAATCAGCCTGGATATTCGCCTCTACCATGAGAAGTAGAGTCTTACACGGTATTACCGCAGCCCAGGAGATCAAAGCGACAATCACCCGCTTTTGAGCAGGGGTGAAGCGTTGGTATAACAGGTCATGCTTCAAAAGCTCAGGATCTGCGACGTAGGTAGTAGGTGCTTCGGCATCGATCAGGGGGCTCTCTTCCGTATATTGGCGCATGCAGGGCTGGCTGTACGGAGGGGTCGTCAGGGTCGTGAAGGAGAGGCTAATTGGACAACAGTCCGTCGAGCGATCGTGGGGGAGGTCTATTAAGTGACCAAGCCTACCAAGCGCCGAGTGGCGGAGAGGTAAACATGGAGTCATTTCGTAGCATTATGTAGCAAACTTGATAACCGCAACGGCGGCCCCCGAGTGAATTCACCGGTCCGAGGTCCTAAATTGATCACCGCGACGCCACGAATGCCCCTGGCCATAAGTTGGGATCTTCGATCGTCTGGCGCCGCGCTGTTCTCCATAATTTTCGAAGGTTGCTCTGGTAGTATCGACCGACGGCGATCATGCATGCCCATATGTTGTTAGAAACAGACGCAACTTAAGCAACCACTTATTCTCTAATACAGAATTGCCTTCGGAGGCGCAGATGACTCTAAAGCTGCGCCGCGGTTCCAAGCCTAGTGCCAGCGCGGGAATGGTCCTTTCTGATCTGCTGTTGGCGCCCGTCTTGTTTAACTTGATCGCTGACAAACTGCTCATATCTACTCACTGGCTATGCACAGTACCAGTACGTTGATATAAAATTACGTGGTAAGGTTTGCGATGAGATGTCGGACTCCGAGTTGAATTGAAACTTGTCACGAGTCTCTGGCAGATGGTACCCGCGACGTCCCGCAGCCGGTCCTCTGAAGTTGATGGTGGGAAGTCTCTAGCGCCCTATATACGTAAGCTAGAAAAGCGCATGATGGTCGAATGTTGGCTTTGCCAAGTACTTGTATGTGCAAGGTTAGAGTTCCATGCTCAGCATCGGTGCTGAAGTGCTGCCAGGATCGCATGCAAGCGCCCAGACTTCCGCATCTCGTTTGAGGTTTAACCTCGGCAGGCGATCCCGACGCGATCAGTTGACCCCGTCCTTAGAGTCCAACCAGAGATCACCTCAAGTGGGCGCGATTTCAGCCTTTGGACTCGTGGAAAGTTGGAGCTAGAGGATCAAGAGCGCTTGGGGCGCCGGGCGCCGGGAAGTGCCGATGTTGCCGGGAAAGGATACTTGTAGTTCATTTTTTCCTGGAGCCCGAGGGAGCTGGAGAAAGGCTCTCTAGAGGGGGATGCCAGATGGCAAGCAGGAGTCGAGGAGAATCATGGTGCAGTTCTAGACCGTTCGGGGTTCTGACGGTAAGTGGTACAGTTCAAGAGAGCGTGACGACTCCACAGTTCCCACATGCTGGTACCGGCGAAGGCACAGTGTGCGACTCCGTCATTGGTCTCGGCACTCGCAGTTGGCCGCGTTATTTGGCAACGCCCGTCCTCGTATATCGAACCAAGTGCGTCATGTTTCTCTCTTGGAACCCCGACAATTGACAGCGTCCCGGATTTTCCAGCGGCTGATAGTCCAGATAAACCCTCCGATGGATCTCTTGCCCGGCTGACTCGGACTTGCTCTCCGTTCCCTCTGTTCGCTCGTCCAGATGCTGGACCGTCTCCCGTACGACCTTCAGCTCGCCATCTTGCGCTTTCTCAGTGCGAAGGACATAGCGAGGCTCTGTTCGGTGAGTGTGCTCACGCCTTTTGTGAAATGACTCACCGAAATCGAATAAAGAGCACCTGGCTTTGAAGACGTGCAGAGCGTTGTACAAATTGATGAGCGACCGCTCGCTCTGGCACCATGCACTCTCTCGCCTGCTGTTGGTGTTTCCGCAGCCGCGGCTGTCCCGCTACCTGGACGACCTTGACGCAGAGCAGCTCAAAGCACAAGTCGTGCACTCCGCCCGACTCGACGCACGATGGCATCGTCCCAATTATCAGCCGCGGATGGTGCAAAACTTCCACTGCGACAGCGCCGTCGAGCACGTCAACCTCGTCGCGGGGGGCCGGTGGCTCGTCATTGTCCTGTACGACGGGTCGCTGCAGCTCCACGAGCTCGGCGCGTCTTCACCCGCAACGACGGTCTCGCACCCGCTGACGGAAGACGAGTCGGTCTTCTATCTCAGCTCCCGCCAATCGTTCACTGACGATCACGAGGACCTGATCATCCTGCAGATGGGGGTCCGGTACAAGTGAGTGCCTGTCTCGCCGCTCGTCGGCGGTGATGCTACCGTGCGGAAGATGATGATGAGCAGCGGCCACTGACCTGCCGATGTAGTCAGTGCAACATTTACGTGTATCATGTCGCTGTCGTGGACCCCGCGCCAACATTCCTCCTCGTCGGCAAGGTCTCCGTCACAGGCTCCGTCTGGTGCTGTGCGTCTGGTAGCCGATATCTCGTGTACGGACTTGATTCTGGCGGGGGCGAGATGGTATTGCACGTCTGTGCCGTCGGCGCAGATAGCCCCGAGGAACAAAGCCCACGAGTGTCCATGAACATAGGACCGTGGTCGGTAAGTATGCACACCCTGTCACCGCTGTCCATCACGCCTGATCCTCCCCCTTGCAGGCAGACGAGGATTTCTCGATATCGGTGCTCTCCGAGAATCAGCTCATGCTCGCCTACCACGGAGGCCTCTCGATATACGAGATCCCCTCGGCACCTCTAGATGCTGCCCAGGCACGTCGCGTCCAGCCCGTCTGGAGCCGCCGCTGCGATATCGGCTCAGGCATCTACCGCATTAGCCCGTACTCATGGGGCCCCCACCGGCACCCCGTCGTCATCGTTGGCACACGCGCTCTGCACGTCCTGCGCATCGGACGGTACGACAAGGCGGATGCTGCAGCTGGCGCCACCGTCGTGGACTATCGCGAGATCCCGTACCCGCTCGCGCCGGGAGCGGAGCTCGGGTACATGGGTCTCGGGGCTGTCGGCCTGCGGCGCGCGATTTGGGACAGCACTGAGGCGCGGAATGGCGTGCTGCATGTGCACTTCCGCACGTATTCGCTGCCCCGTTCGATCCTCAACCTGGGCGAGGACGACCCGGACTTCGGGGGCAGGGAACTGGGCGTGAGCGGCTGCCTCGGCTCGTTCGTGGTGGCGCTTGACCCCGAGGAGCACCTGGTAAACTTGTCACTGGAGGAGGGATCTGGGCGTGTGTGTCTGCTTCTCAACAATATCATGACCGGCGCGAGACGAATATCGGTCATCGATGCTGTATGACACCGACGATATGACTCTGCATGACCCGTACGTATACCGACGTCGGATGATCGCCCCAGGAATAGAGCAGGCAATGACACTTGCATAGGAAGAGCACAAACTGGTGCGCGCAGCGCCTCTCCTCGAGCGAAACGCAACCGACAAAAGCGTACAAGTAGATAGCACAGGAAACTGGAAGTACACAGTGAAAGACAAGTAGAAAACGGCTCACATCTCTCACCCTTGCATGAGGGAGGGCTTGTAGGTCGTTGTCCACTGGTCTAGTATCCGCCAGAAGTGTGCCACAACGGACTTGTCAACATGCCGGCGGTGGGGGTCGATCTATCCGCGGTATAAGGCTTATTTCACGTGTACACCTCGCGCAGACCAGGTACGTTACCTTTAATTCGGTCACATTCCAGTCCTTGATTTTTGGGTTCGGAGGATCATTCGTCCATGAGAAGTAGATGCCTTTCACTGTGGATGCATGGCTCCATCAGCTCCCCGAAGCTTCCGATAGAGACTAGAGCCTACCATGATGGAATAGAGCCTTCGGGTCCTGCCACTTGTACGGCCGGAACTGCCACGCCTGTCCCGTTGTCATGACGCACACAACGCGGTCCCATGCGTCTGGGCCGAACTTCGCTAATGCCTCAGCACTGTCGACGACAAAATACCTATTGGGAAGCAAGGGTTCAAAATGTGCTTAGTTTCGCCATGGAGTGCAATGGAAACGCACCTTGTTTGCGTCTCCGTCTCACGTCCCGAGGGGTCGATAGTGGTCCGCTTGCGGTATATGGGTATCACATCTTCGGCACGGGCGTTACCCTCAGAGGCGGCGCGAGCACGAGCTTCTTGTGACGGTTCGAAAACGGCATCTTGCAGGAATCGCCGCACGTTGTACATGGTGATGAGTGATGTCGGAGAAGATGAAATCATGATAATAGGATAGTTGTTTTCTGGAGAGTTCTCATATAAGGGGCAGTGTGGCTGACGGCTTCTGATTAAACTTACTGGGTTTGCGCGCCTGCATCTTGGGGTCTGTGACGGATGAGCTAGGCAAAAAAGCATCCAAATGTAAGTGGCTCACCAGGCGTCGAAGGCGCTGAGCTCCATGTGCTACTGCTGCTATAGTGCTTGTTTGACGATTCTTTTAGCTTCTTGAGCTTCTCAGCAAATGCAACCTTGACGGAGTTGAAGTTCTGTGAAGGGATGAGCCAGGACCATCAGAGAGATAGTATTCCTACGAACGTTAGGCTTGATGCCTCGTAGAACCGTGTTTCGGTCTTGGAGCTCAATCTCGTTCGCTTTGATCTTCTTAACGACTTCCATGTCCGCGGGGTCGGCAACATATCTGCGCTTCAGAGGGCTGGATGTTGACTCTGCCCCTTTGGAGGATGTCAAGGATGGCAGGGACGCTGTGCCCCGCAATTGTGGAGGCGTGCCCGGAGGTGTGGTTGACTCGGCTAGTGCGAAGGAGGCGTTAGAATGGGACTTAGAACATTGTAGGCCGAAGTGGCTGGAGCATCAGACGAGACGAAGTATGGGCAGAACCGGTGATTCCAAGGGGTTGCGGACAAGTAGCATTGGAGGTACGTTGATTCGCATGGTTGCTACATCAATCGGACAACGAAAACCAGAAGCATACGACGGTAACGCGAGGGTGGTGTTTGTGTGGCTGGTACGCACTGTGGTAAAGGGCAGTATATGCTCACCTTCGATGGGCACTAGCCCTGATAGGCTCTGCGTTTTGTCCTCAAGCCAATCCGCAACAGCCTTTCTTTCCGTTACACTAACGAATCCAACCGTGTACCCATTCTCTCGAACTTGCTTCATGTACTCCGCACTAGATGCATCGCGTAGTAGCCATGCTAGATAGACAGCGCCGAGAGCAAAGAAGTCCTGAGGGCTACTTTGAGGATCCGTTGAGGTTGCTCCAGGTTTCCGTAGCCGTGTAGGGGCAGCTTTGGGTAGAGTGATTGTAGACGAAAGTACGATGTGCGTGGCGGATGAGAACGAAGACACAGGCCCAGAGTCATTGGTGTACGTGACAGGATTCTTCTGTTTGATAGCCTGCCGCAGAGCAAGCAGGGCATCCGTTCCAGAGCTCATTTCTTCGATGACTCCAAGCAAAGCAAGCAGCGAGTCAAGACGGGAGAGAGTAACCTGAGTTAACGGCTATGAACGTCGTCGAACGCGAAAGTGGTCGTTGCAGACAAGCGCCCTAAGGCGTCGTGTCGTGTGACGTGACAGCTGGTCACACGCGTGTCTTAGCCCTAACCTAACCACCGTCTTGTTCTGACCTGCATGATTATGTAATCCCGCCACATTTTTTGGCGATGCACGCTGATTGCGCTTACAGCCACCCTTACCTCCTCCCGCATCCTCCTTGAAGCATTAACTTGCTTCTCCGCCCTCTCTTGCGTCCAAAATGGCCTCCGCACCTTCCCAGCAGTACGCCTGTGCGTTTTCCTCGCTGAGATCCTCCGATATGATCTGTCGTCTGACCGAAACATTGTCATTTAGACCGTGCACAGAAGAGCATCGGCCTCGTTGGTGGTACGCCTAACTACGACCCCATCGATAGCTTCCAGCCTCCAGATGTACCCGCCCGCACATACAAGTATAGCTCTGATGGTCGTCTCTTTGCCTACGCCATCCCCACCGGCGTCCGCATCTACCAGGCTGAGAGTGCGCAACTGCTCCAGGAGCTCTCTCTTCCCAACATCGTCGATATCAGCTTTTCGCCGCGCGGAACGTACCTCTCTACCTGGGAACGGCCAGTCAAGCTCGAGGATGGCGCACAGCACAAGAACCTTCGTGTCTTCTCCGTCTCCACTGGCGAAGAGCTCGTCGCCTTCTCGCAAAAGTCGCAGGAGGGGTGGGAACTCCAATACACCATCTCCGAGTCCCACGCCGTCCGTCTCGTTGGCCAGGAGATTCAGGTGTTCCGCCCTGTGGAGTGGTCAAAGGGTGTGGTGGATAAGCTGAAGGTCGAGGGTGCTACGACCATCACGCTTAGCCCTGGTTTGAACCCATCGCTGGCGGTGTTCATTGCAGAGAAAAAGGTGTGTAGTCACAATCATGTTGACTTTCACGAGACTTCCACGCACGTTGCGACCTTGTGCGTATGGCATTTGCGCTAGTGATGAAGGTTACCAACACGTTAATCCCCAGTAATGGGACTGCTTGTTGAGCCCTTGCGGCGCGTTCATTGTTGGGAGACGTGCTGGAAATGCGTGGAATAGTCTAGTCTGCAACGTGTTGAACTCATATTACATTGTATAGGGCCAACCTGCTAGTGTCAAGATCTTTAGTCTCACTGCGCTCGGCGCACCCCCGACATGTCAAAAGACGTTCTTCAAAGCCCAGCGCTCCCAAATTAAATGGAACACGCTCGGCACCCAGGTCCTCATTCTCACACAGACGGATGTCGACCAGGCGAACAAGAGCTACTACGGAGAGACTGGTGGCCTTTATCTCCTCAGTGCAGCTGGCAACTTTGACTGTCGGGTGACCCTCGACAAAGAGGGGCCCGTGCATGACTTCGCGTGGAGCCCGAACTCGAAGGAGTTCGGTGTTATCTATGGCTGTAAGTCACATTTTACCGAGGATTGTCTGTGCCATTGCTCACACCCGGATAGATATGCCTGCGAAGACCATGCTGTTCGATCAACGTGCTCGCTCGTTGCACGACTTCGGCACCGCATTCTGCAACTTCATCTCTTTCAACCCGCAGGCACGCCTCATCGCCATCGCCGGGTTCGGTAACCTCGCGGGCAAGGTCGACATCTACGACCGTCGTACGCTGTCCAAGGTCACCACCATCGACGCCTCTAACACGTCACACTGCGAGTGGTCTCCTGATGGCCGCTTCCTCCTCACTGCTACGCTTTCCCCTCGTCTCCGCGTCGACAACGGCATCAAGGTCTGGCATTGCACTGGGCCGCTTGTCCACGTTCAGCTCATTGATGAGCTCTATCAAGCCTCATGGCGCCCCATTCCCGTCGATGTGCTCCCACCCTTCCCTCAGGCGATCCCCGCTGCTCCTGCCCCTGCGCCGAGCGTAAACCAGCACGCCACTGTTGCGAAGCCCGCGCCCACCAAGCCTGCTGGCGCATATCGTCCCCCCGGTGCGCGGGGTCTCGAAGCATCCGCAGCTTACAAGCGCGAGGACGACACGCCCAGCGGTGGGTCGACGCCTAACGGGCGGTTCAGTCGTAGCCCCGCCCCTGGCCGCTTCCAGAACGGCAGAAGGCATGTTCCGGGCGCACCGACCTCGCCCTCACCCGTGCGACACAGCGGCGACCAGGAGAAGCGCGGGCGGAAGAAGAAGGGCCCCAAGGATGGTGCGAAGAAGGACGCCGTCGCCGCTGCGGGCGGAGAGGCGAGTGCGCGGCCGTCGATCGACATCCCTCCTAACGGCGCTGAGGTCATCGCCGCGGCGAACGGCTCGGTTCCTCCGACGCCTGGTGGGGACAACGGTCTCGACCCGACCGCGAAGAAGGTCCGGAACTTGAACAAGAAGGTGGGTAGTTGAGCATCGTCGTGATCAAAGTATGAAGGCCGTGTGTTGATAATGTGGGATGTACAGCTCAAGGCGATTGAGGAGCTCAAGGAGAAGCAGAAGAAGGGTGAGCGGCTCGAGGCCACGCAGCTCAAGAAGATCGACACGGAGGCCGAGATCCGGAAGGAGCTCGCAGCACTCGAGATCACCTCATAGCGGGCTGAGGTTATGAGTGGTTCTTTCAACCCCCCAGCTCCGCCCTTCTCCTCTGCCGGTGCGATGTCATACCGTCATCGCCCTGCGTTACCCCCATAATACCTAGACTACATCCATACACACGATCTGCATGATCGCCTCGCTTTGTCTCTGGTTACCTCTATCACCATTCGCGGACACTGCCATCACCCATCATCCTGTCTCACGCATCCTCGTCGCCCTCGTCGTTGTCCTCGGTCGTCGTCATCCTCGTCGCCTTATGGGAATTGCTGTGTTTTGAGTAGTGTCTTATTGGAAGATTGCTTCCCGTTGTTGTAGCTACGGGTGTGGATGCAAACTGTTGGATATACATGGCTCAAGCATCGGCTATGAGTCTAAACACCTTGGTCGCCCATGCAGAAACCCATACTGATTCCTTGCAACGCAAAGAGCACAGGGCAGATGAGCTCAATGCACCGCCCGGCAAAGATTAGCAAAGGCTGCCCCACCGCACGACTACCAGTGCTTACACGCACTCCATCAGCTACCATAGAGCTCGGCCCTGCAGGCAACGCAACAAGCATTCAGCAGAAAGGCTGACGGGAGCGTCGGGAGGTTATACCAGTGCTTCGAAGGTGAAGATGAAGCAAAAAGCTTTCCGACACGGGGAATCGAACCCCGGGCTATCGCGTGAGAGGCGATAATGTTAGCCACTACACCATATCGGATTATAAAAGGGGGGCCCCAAACTCTGGATAGTTGCGCAGTGTACCCAGCAATATTGCGCCCTTCAACGTTCACTGACTTTGAGCCTCTTTGAGCTCTTTGAGCTTCAACTTGTTCTTCTTGAGCACACCCTCTGCAATTAATCCACATCTACTGACATCTCGGTCACGAATTCTCGTCTTTTTTTAGAAAGGAAAGACGTTGATGGGGCCGAATTCACTTTACCCTCCCAATGTTCAGAATACCCGAATCGCCTGTTCAAGTCAGAGCTTGTTGAACATCAAGTCGTGACCGTGCTGGCCGTAACATGAAGGCATCATAGTACAGATAGTACGTCCCTGTGTCGCCAATGAATTACATTGCGTCTGTACCCGCGGCCACATGCAGCCGAAGACAGTTATAGCACCACAATCTAGGTGTTCAGCGCCGACAAGGGCACACACTTTCGCGATGTTCCTGCGGCTGGATGTTCTGAGGTTCTAGACCTCTACGCTATCCGCGGATTCAATACTCATGCCCGGGCTGACCCCTTGCTATGCCTCAGTGCCTCAACCATATCCTGTGCAGCATGTACGACGATCTCCGGTTGATTCCACGAGGCCAAGCTGCACAACAGCCTCGGGCACACGCTATTCTGCTATCCACCGAAGACTGCCCGCGCCGAGGCCTCCTTGTGCATCTCGTCCACATGAACTCGCGCCCATCTCGATTCTCGAGGCGTCAATCTCATTATGGCCAAGAAGAAGGAGGGCCGCGCCTCTATCGATCAGATAGAACATCGCCGCCCACCACGCAGTGCGCCCACAAATGCCCATTTCGAGCGGCCGTGGGTAAGGAGTACGATGTTGAGCATGCAGCACCGCAAGCGCGGAGAGCTTCTTGTCCCAGTCAGCCCGCGTTGCGTACAGCATGATGCAGCTCTTCATAAGGGCGTAGAGCTGATGGTGGACGGATGGTGGATGACTGCTCCCATCTTTGCCCATCCAATTCTCTGAGTGTCTCTCCCCATGTCAGACGTCCCCGTCCCGGGCCTGCAGTATATCGATGACTCCCAGCTCTCCTGGACAGGGATCGCCGGCCTGCCACACCTTGCACCACCGTTGTTGCCAGATGTCAGCGATGAGCTGAATGCATTGCCCGTGTATGGCGAAGACTATACCCCCGTCACCGCGCCGTATTGGCAGCTCGAATACGCATTTACAGGTGTGCGCCCTGTCTCGATCCGACACTGGACGTGGTAGCTGACAGCATCCCATCCATCGCAAGGAAATTACGTGTCTGTCGTTGGAGTGACCTTTCCCTGGGTTGAGGGCGTACCTGCGTCGGCAGTATGTTCCGTGGACAACCAATTTCAACAAACGTACATGGCCCCGCAGGCCACGCAGGCCAGCGTGAACGTCTCATATTATACGCTCACCGCTCATCAACTCACCGACGGGCAGCATACCCTTCACATCAACGTCACTCTAGCGAGCTCTCTAAATCCCTTTGTGCTCGACTATTTGGTGGTCGGGACGGATCCTGACTCGACCGTACCGACCTCATCTTCGACATCGTCTGGCACAGGTACTACCGCGTTGCAATCTAGCACTGCTTCTACGAACAACACTTCGAGTACGTCTGCCCAGCCCACCTCCACAACGAGCAAGTTGAATCCTACGGCCTCCGACAAGCCTGCTAGCTCGAGCGCGTCCTCTTCGTCTTTCCCGCTCGCGCCCGTAGTAGGCGCTGTAGCAGGCGGTATCGTCGCGATCGCTGCCTTCCTGGCGCTCTTGTTCTACTTGCGGCGGCGATCGCACTACGACCAACGCGAAGCGTCGGAGGGGGCGGCTGCAGCACCCAAAGTACCACCACGTGAGCCGTTTGTCAGCGCCCGACCGATTTATGTTGGCAAACTGACATTGATTTTCAGCAGACACCCCAAAGGAGCGTGCTGTTGTGTCACCGCCTCCGGACAGTCACGGTGGGCTGGACGACCTCGTACCTACCTTGCCGCCTGGCAAGGGCTCCATGTATTCGGCAGGGCGGGCTTCGCCGCAGCCGACGCTCCAGCCAGCGACGGTCGGGATGCATCCCTCCAGCATGCCATACTTCGGCGGACAAGGACAAGGGTGGACGCAGCCTGCACCGGCACCGATGGAGTGGCCCCAGCAGTATCCTTCCTTCTCTCCCTCCGAATCAAGAACCCAGACCATGTACTCGTCGAATCCTCCGTGGGAGCATTGGTCAAATCACCCGCAGGCGACGTGGAGCCAGAGCCAGCCTGGCTATACTACCCCTCCTCCAGCACCATACGCGGATTTGCCGTATCACGGAGGGTACGCTATGTCTGCACACATGCCCGTACCTCCGCATGGGGGCATGCCCGCACAGATGCCCTCCCCCGCTGTAGCTCCCAGTCCCGCACCAACAGCGTCCATCAACCCCGGAGAATTCGTGCCCCAGGCGCACTCGGAGCCCTTCACTAGCGTCGCACGCGCTGCCGCAGCCGCCGCGTTGTCTCCCGGAACAGTCATCAATCCAGCTCAGGCCCAAGCTGCGCCTATCACTGCCGCATTCATGATCCCCCCCAGCCCGAGCCCTCCCCCTACCGGTACCTACGCCGCAGCACGTGCGAACGCAGAACATCTCGGTGTTGAACGCAGCACTGCTTCTGCGGATGCTCAGACGCGCGTTGATCCACCCAAGGGTCGATCTGCTCATGCTCTGGGCCCAGTGCCATCCGATATCTCTTCAGGGATCCATGCAGCTCAAGATCGTGCTGGCACCTTCTCGGACGCTACTGTGCCAGGTGCTATCGATCGCGAAGCCCCCGCACACCTATCACCTGCTCCAGCCTCAGAGGCTGCATCCCTCCATGCTCGGGCTACACCCTACATTGCGCCATCTGCGGACAGCCCGGGCGACAGCCCCGCGCTGACGCGACGGATGCACGGCGGGATGATGGAGTACGACGGCAAAGAGTCGCGGCTCACGTCTGGCCGGGGTGATGGCGCAATGAACGCACTGAACGCGGTGAACGAGCTCGATGCGGTGAGCGTGAGCGGCGGTAAAGCGGAGGCTGAGGGTGCCAGTGCCGGCGCAGCCGTTGCCAGGACTGGCTCGGACTCGGAGGACGGGCAGCGTAGCAACGCCTCCTCGGCGTCTCCTCCTGCGTATGTGCCATAGCGCGACATCGCGGCGATGAGCCGCTGTGGACTCGGACTTGGGCACGAAGTCGCAGATGGCAAGCAGAGCTGCAGTTCGGATGAATGTGCGGAAGGCCACGCCGGGGGCGATTCTTTGGTGGTATGTAGGCCCATCATGGTCACTTCCTTTTCTTCAAGCTTGGCGGTGGACTCCTTGAACTTGACAGTGACACGACGCTGTATTTAACGCCACGAACTCTGCATGAATGAATGAATGTAATTTACGTCCCTCGCCGCTGGCTAGCTACGCGCATATTGGCCTTGCCAAAACACAGCTTAAAGGTGCTTCGGAGTCAGCACTGACCTGCGGAGGGCTGCTCGCGGTTGGCTTGAATTGCGTACTAAGTGTACGTTCAACAGGTCTCAAGTTGCTTAAAAGCCGAACCGCCTGAACTGCCCGAGGCGATTGTGGCCACAGACAGCCACAGACGAGTCGAACTCTCGACTCACTCAACCTCAACGACCGGTTCCTGACCTCCCCACCACCTTTCGGATTTCCAGAAAAGACACGAAGAACACGCCGGACCAACGACCCGCTACTCCGGAACACGGAACAGCGATCCGTGCCGCCCGCGTCGGATCCGCCAAACCCGCCAAATCCGCCTTCCCTTCGGAGCGCCCGTTCGCGGGTCCAGTTGGCAGTTGCTATCTCGGGTTCAGCCACCGCCGCCTCCTGTGTACGTCCCCTACCGTATGCATCCCCTGGACCCCTGCGGTACTGTGCTGTGCTTGCGTAAAGGGTAAACTCGGTTGATAGAACGGTAGGTAACGTCGTCAACGGCCAGGACGTGTGCAATCCCAGGGCGCAGAACACGCCGCAGCCGAAGTTATTGTGTTCGCTCGCTCGCATGACGATGTATGTCAATGTCGTCCTCGACACGCGCGCTCCGCGTGCTACTTCTCTAGTCCAGCGACGCCCCGACGTCGGACATTCCGACGTCGAACGCCTCGCCCAAGAAACGTCTACGTGCGCTCCAGCGCCGATGCAGACAGACATCGGGGCCCGTCCCAGCTGACGTCGAGCATGGAGGATAGCTTTCAAGAGACGCGGCGTCACGTACGGTCTAGCATCAGCATCAGCATCTGTCTTGCAGCTGAGCGCTGAGCGTCGGATGGGACGGAACCTAAGTAGGAACCTAAGAGCTTGCACGTTGGACGCGGAGGAAGGCCCCGGAATGCGACTACCGCGCGGCTAACGCTTTTCAGCGACACGGCTTCTTACGAGGATGTCCGTCATGTGCGGTAAGGGGGGCGGGGCTTAGGGAGAGGATTAATGGACATTGTGTAGACGTTCACCGTGACAGACTGACACAGACACAGACACACGGATAGACACACAAAAACACACAGAGGGAGGAGTAGCCCAAAGATTAACAACAATAAGGAAGAGAGATACGGGGGACCAGACCGGACCGGACCGCGATATGGACAGAAATAGATGAGATGAGGGAGCGGACGTGAGTGGGTGAGAGCGAGAGTGGGAGGAATAAATCAGGATTCGTGAGCGTGAGAGATATGCGGGTGTTCTACAGTGGTTGCGTGGTGGTATGGAACGGGAACAGATAGCGTGATGAGCCGGGAGAGGAGAGAGATGGCAGGATTAGATGTGGTGTGCGTTATGCGGATGCAGGGAGGTGAAATTGAGTGGAAGAAATCCGGATGGGGGATGCGATAGCGCTGAGGTGAGGTAAAACGGGGTGTAATGGGATGGGATGGAGATGTGCGAGAGATGGATGAGTGGGGAGATGTGTTTGGACCAGTTGAAGGCGGAAAGCAAACAGTGGTGGACACGGCGGGCGTAAGTGGGAAAAAACCAAATAGCGTATGTCGTCGTCCGAGTCCAAGGAAAAGAAAACAAGGCGATGATGACCGACCAGGAACCCAGTCGCTCCCCCAATTCATTTTCCCTCTCCAACCCCTGTCGTCGTCGTCCATCCAGCCTTGAGCGGCATCTATGCCGCCGCCGCGACGAGCTGCGAGAGACCGCTCTTGACGTACACGTGCTCCTGGCCGGACAGTCGTCTACGGAGGTAGGTCCCCAAGGGCCGTCCAGATCCCCGGCTGAGCAGTACGCTCGCGACGAGCCTCCCCCGCATGTCCTTCGCACTTGGGATGCTGATACCGTTCGATGCCATGTGCGCAAGGCCGGGTGGCGCACTAAGGCCCGTCGCCATCGTCCCTCTGCTTCCGCTCGCCGAGTTCGAGCCGTCCACGGGGACGGTGTACGTCGAGACAGTGACGCGGTTGCGCGAGTACGTCGAGGATGGTGGGAGCGGGAGCGGCGTAAGCGGCGCGTCGTCCTCCGTCAAGGCGTCCGCGAACGGATCCTCAATGGTCGGGATCTGCACGACGGGCGCGGTGGCTGTGGGTAGCGCCGATGCTGTGCGTTCGAGCGGGGCGGGCGGAGGCGGGGGCGCACGGCGGGTGGGCGTTGGGCTGGAGAAGGAGAGAGAGGTGCGGCGAGGCCGGCTGCCCGAGGCGGACGAGGGGCCCATGATGCTCGGGGCGGCTGACATAGGGGCTGTGCGGCTGGGGGGTGCGGCAGCGGCTGGGCCGGGACCAGGGCGGAAAGGGCGGGAGCGCGGTGCGCAGACGTTGGGGATGCGGGTGAAGGAGGACGCCTGGGCGGGGTTGATTGCGAGGGGCATGGAGGGCGCGAAGCAGGAGGGTGCGCCGAACGCGCCGTGGATGGTGTGGATGCGGTGCGAGGAGACGGCCATGGCGTTTGATGGATGGGTGGGCTGGGCTTGAGGGGCGTGCGGCGGGAGTGGCGGTATTGCGGAGGTTGCTGGGCGAGAGAGGAGCGAGGAGGAGAGCGAGCGAGAGAGAGCGCAAAGGAGACGAGAAGGGATGAGGAGGGCCTGGGGAAAAAAGGCTGGGAGGGGCTCTGCGGGGGCTATATAAGTCCGGACTCCGATGGCGGAAAGAAAAGACGAGGATCGGTTCAGAGTTCGAGTTCGAGTTCAGTTCGCATCACAGGCGGTGCCCTCCCTTCCCTTTTTGGGCACCCGGCTGATCCCGCCCAGTACCTGGTGCAGGACCGACGCTCGCGTGGCCACGGCGACGCTGACGTCCGACTCGCTCTTCACCAGTCTGCCGTCGGCTGCTGAGCGGACAAGCACTGCTCTCTCTCCGGAACAACGTCCTTGCTCTCCCGAATCCAGCTCACAATAACACCCTCCTTCATTGTCCGTCCGAGTCCTTCCTGCTTTCAATGTCTCCAGCTGCGGTCGTCGTCGTTCGTCGTTTCCCCAATTTCTGCCGCCCACCGCAGCGTGCGCTACGAGTATACCTCAATCCCTCCGCCTCTTAATCATGCCCGATTGGAAACGTCCGACTTCCTAGTCCCGCCTCGTTCGGGCCATACCTAGGCCTCCCAACTCGCCTCTCTCTCGCACGGTGCTTCTCATACCGACCCGCAAACTCAAACTCAATTGCCCCAGCTCTCCCCAACAGCCCAATATGCCCCTGCCCCTGCTCCAAGTTCTGTCACCGTTCTCGCCTCCGGGCAGTGCTCGCTATCGCACGCCCCACATTTCACAGATAAGTACAGTATCGCGAACTGCCAGCTGCGTCGCCCGAGATCTGGAGTTCTGGACATGGCCCAAATACAGGTACATGCTATGCATGTGTCGGCTCTATGCGTAACGTTACTACAACGCACCTTGAGTGGTGGGGGATGGTGGGAGAACGGGGACCCTTGAATACAAGGTTCATGCACAATGCACATGCGCATGCCGCTGCACCGCTCCATCATCTTTCCTTCTTTCGCCGCATCCTGCCAGCCGCGGTGCCACCAGGTCGGCGAACCGCCAAACCCTCTTGGACACTACTGTAATACGCCTGAGTGTGCACTATGCACTATCATCGCACCATTCGAAGCTCGCTCGTCCGCTCGCTTCGTGATGCACACCCACCCACCGCCGAGCCGCGCACATCTCCCTCCACGCCTGTACATCCCCAATCCCCCCACTCTATGGTGTAGCTAAGAGGCTCCAAGCTAACGTGCCTCGCCCCATCCCGGGCTCGCCCGTGCCATGACAGCGAGCGCAAGCAAGCACCGTACCTGCACTGGCTCACCCGTCCGCCCCTTACACAGGCCGCTCTCTCCCCGTAACGGCACAGGACGGCTGGCCCGGGCTCCGCGGTCAGCTGGCCTGGCGTCCTGTACGCCGTGGGAGCCTCCGAAGTGCGTGGGGCGTTGTCCATCGCGAGACGGGACTCGAGCCTGCGCCTGCTGGGGGAGCGCCGGCGCCGGGCGTGGCTCTTCCGCTCCTTCTGCGATTCTGCGATTCGATGCGAGAGTGGCTGGTGCTACGGTGCTACGGTACGGTATGGTACGGTACGGGGGTTCCTGGTGCGTTGTCTGGAGGCGTCGTGTTTGGGAGGTGAGCTCCTTGGCTTCGTTTCGGGAGGTGTTCACACCGCCGCGATGGAGCTCGGTCCGACGCGACGTTCGAAGTTGTCGTGTTGTGCACGACGACCGTCGACGTCCGGTGAAGTTGTTTGGTCACGACGCTTGGTCGCGGCTTGGGATAGGACTCTCGCTTGCGAGACTGTCCGTTATGTGTGACGATATCGATTCTTGCTCTCTACTTGCGCGCTGCCGACCTGGCGATCACACAACGTGCATGCCCTTGTGGAACGGCGGACTTCGGCAGTTCGCTCAATATCCATAGGGTAAGTCAGTACTTAATATGTATTCATCGCTCAACCAGGACAGTCTCTCACGCGTCGTTGTCCTCTTTGTTGTTGTCCCTCCGCTGACACCCGCGTTCCACAGTTCAACGCCTCTATATTAACACTACGCCATTCTCCGGTACATTTGAATAGGTGTGGGCGTCCGGACGGCTGCCCCTCGCGACGCGGTGCCTCAGGCTCGTCTCCAACGACGACGGCGTTGTACTGAGGCTGGTGCGCTCTTGCGGTTGGCTCGACGTTCGTCCGTGCTGCGCCGTCTGGTGCGACCGCAGTTGACTGACAGTGACGGTATTCCTCAATCTTCAGCTCTCAGAGTCCTCGATCCGTCGTGTTTCTGGTTTGTGTCAAATGTTGAAGCTGCTACTCGAGCTCGGCGTAGCGGCGTCAATGGCGCTTCCCTCTCCCCTTCTACGACGATACGCCTATGCTTGGATTCCAAGTGTGCCGTGCGAGTCTCACGGTTAGGGCGCGGACACCCCAGCCCCTCTGCGTTGTGCATCCCCGAAGCCCTGAGCTCAGGCTGTAGGCGTTGTATTTGTCGAACGTTTTATATTCTACTAGTATCGCCTCACAACATGCAACTGCCTCTTCGTCGAAATAGCCGCGCTTATTGTGTGCATCGGTGACCTCTGACGAGGCCAAAGCACTCACCGCTCTAGGCTGAGGCTTTGTCCTTGCCTGCGCCGGCGACCTAGGGATCACGCAGCATGTCTCCGAGTCGTTGGAACGGTGGGCCGCCGCAGCTCATCTGTATTCGGAGGTCAGTATTCGACCAATAGTCTCGGACACATACTTTCACGCGTCGTTGTCCTTTTTGTTGTTGTCCCTTTGCTGACGCTCGACGTTCCAGCTTCACAGGTCGTCCTCGCTCCCTCGATACATTCAAATGGGCCGGCATGTATGGACTGCTGCTGCCCCTTGCGATGCAGTGCGTTGTCGAAGGCGACTCGGACGACATTGTACGGCGGGCACTGGCGGTACAACAATGAGTGTGCTCTTAGTAACCAGGCCAAAATCACAATTGGCGAACACGAACACCAGATGATGCTCCTTCGACGTCTCTCAGCTCGCTCGGACGCCGACCTTGTCAAAGTCCTCGCTTTCACAACCCACCGTCGCCCCCCCCCCCTCCTCAAGCGCGTCGCGATACACAGCGCTACACTGGCGCGCAGCAGCACTCCCTGTCGACCGACGTTGCAAGCTTTGCAAGCCCGGGAAGTACAAATGTCAAAGGTTGAGGCATCCGGCGGCCAACCTGTCGTATGCGTCGCATCTTTTATGCCCGCGTTCGTCGTATAGCTCCCTCTTTCTTATTTTCAAGAACTGGCGACACCGCTTGCGTTCATATTGTCCCCTTTGGCAGAACCCACACTTGCACTTTGGGGACTCCCACGCGCCGTCCTCCCTGGTGTCCTTCACACTCCGTGGGTCCATCCCTGAATCAAATGGTGCATCGTTCTGCCCCACGCGCGATCTCTCTTTAACAGACAGACATATTTGTTTCCCAAACAGTCGCTCTCGTCTATGCTCAACCACTAGCCCTTACGACCTTGATGACCGTCGCGGGCCGGTTTTGGCCGTGTCTCTATTCCCGCCTTGCTGTGCTCACAATACGACGGTACGCATACACGCACAAGACCAAGCGTCCTATGGCCGTTTACTGGTCTGCTCCGACGAGGTTTCTGTTGGTCAACACTTTACATCTGCGTAAGTACCTCCCCATCTCAACATGGCTCCATGTGCATATTCATCTTTCCGTGCGTGTCATCGACGGCTCCGTCCTGTGTCCTTAGCGACTTCTCATCGGGCACTCTGCTCCTTTCACCAGCCGACACATTGCTCACGAGTCTTGTACGCCGGGTGCTCAGCATCTTCATGATGAATCAGTGTCCTCTTCAGCGACGCATGCAGCAATGTCTACACTTCCGCCACGTCAAGAGCCTCCGGTACATCAGGGACCTCCGATACATCCGGGGCGTCCAGTACGTCAGCGTCGTCCGCGCTAGCGGTAGTTCTGGTTTGTCTGGACTGCGTAATGACCGCGAAATTCAACGAGGGCAATTCTCTCGAGCCCGGCTGGTCAGAGTCCGTATACGACGACGACGCCGCCTTTTGGAGGTTGATCAGGAAGTTGGTGTCGAGGATGGAGATGAGTCTGGCGAAGGACCATTGATCATGCGACAAAAACAATCAAACGTTAGTGAGGCTGTAGAGGGCATCATCTTGATCGAGCGTGCTCACGGCTCTAAAAAGATCAAGATACGGCTTGTGTCGCCCACAAATGTGATCTATGAGAACATGTCAGATGTATGTCAGAATATACCGAGTCATGGCATGAACGACGAGGAGACGTACAGAAAGCCCAGAAAAGATGATCTGGCAGCTATTGAGCAGCAAGAGCGCTCTGGTGTGCAGCCATGTCAGTGCATATCTAGGGGCAAATGAGTGGTGATCGCACAGGAAATAAAGACCTCCTTCGTTATATGACGAGAGAGTCAGCGCGAATACAAATGACGGTACGGTATACAAATGTAGTACTGACCGTTAAATAACAGTACTTGGGTGATGGATGTCTTCAACAGGTCTCCCGTTTCTCTGACGACTTTGTAGGTAGCCCGCCACGTCACAGCAATCACGATCAGGTCCGCAATGATCAAGGAGAGCCTAGATGTCAGCAGCACTGCAGGCATTCAGATTCTGTCATAACTTCCGGATGGATTGATTTCTATCTCACTGCTATTATTGGCGACGGACATCGGGAGGTTAGGACATAGTCACACACGTCGGAGTGGGGACAACTCACGTGAGGTAAGTTGACGCAGGTATGGCGGCTGCCTCAGTGCAGCGGAGAGGAGGAGGCAGGTTTGCCGGCCGTACCCACATAATGTAGTTGACCTCAAAGCAACGTGGAAGCAAATTCAGCTCTATTATAAGTGCATCCTTCAAGAGGGCGCTCTTACTAGGTTGACGAAGAATGGACCTAGGGACAATACTAGAACAACGCAGTATATGAGCCTTGACCGCCCGGAAACTGCGTAGGCTCGGCTGGCGGAGAAGACTATCATGTTTCAGGTTAAATTCGGCTGTCGCTGTAATAGCTTGACACATACATGCGGGTGAGATGTACACGGAAAGAGCTAAAACTTCGCTGATCCAGGTGAGTGTTGCACAGCTGAGATAGAGGTCAGGATATGGAGGTATGGCTGGTCACTGGAAGTTGCGCTGTCGCTTACCTCTGCGAGGATGATTGAGGTACAATGAGATCGCAAGTATGTGTGCCGTATACACAGGCTCAGCGCACCTGATCAGACAGAGGATAGAGAGTAGGGATCGATACGACGGGCACCATCACCACCGGATACCTGATGGCGAAGTATAATAGAGAGGCCCATTTCGTAGGGAAGGACCAGAACAGGTTAACTTCGTCATCGAGGTTGATCGACCAGTTGTACACCAGCAGCGCTGCAAACGCAGCTTTTGTTATCAACGAGAGGTGCACAGTTCACAGCACGTACGCACCTATTGCGGCGGTACTGCAGAAAGAGTTTTGCTGACTGTGGGGGAAGAAGTCGGATCATGGCGATGCTCTATTAGGTCGACATGCGAACGTACATTGATTGGGATTCCGCGATTGTTTCCAAAACTAGAGCTGGGTCCATGGCTAGGGTGATGAAGACGATTTGAGAGGGACGGTCTACTTTGCTGTTTCTCAGTTCGTGTATATATACTATGCGTCAGAATAACGCAGGAGAGTTGACTCCACTTGATCGAGCAGGAGGGATAACGCCATTTGGCTACAGTGCCATCCTCATCATCTGTCACAATGTGTTCTATCAGGCCATCACCACGAAGTAGACGGAGGAGAGGAAGAAGAACCCACAGTCATCTGAGTTCTGCCGCGCTGTGGCATGTGCATATGCATAGGTTCCGATGAGCGTCGACGCAAGAGGCAATCTGCGACCGGTTATCGAGGGTCAGATATCGACGCGCGACAGTATCACTGGCATCCCAGCAACGGTAGGGACAATGTGATTGGTCCCCTCCGTCGCCTCCTTACGCTTAGAGCCGACCTCAAGTTTGTGCTTACTGCGAGCCTCATCATACCGGGACGCGAGAAGTAGCGCCTCAGCGTTGAGTCTTTGTCTGAGTGCGTCAAAGACTCGCGGCGAGCCTGAACTGTGAGAGAAAGGTAATAACAGTAGGGTTCTTGAAGTAAGAATAGGTCACGCGTCAAGATAGGATGCGGCAACGCTAAGTTCCACGTCCGATGCTGCTCAATGCCGGTGCCGCAAAGCGAACCTTGAGCTAGGCTTCGCTCGTTCCCACCGGGTATCTGACAAAGTATCGCCAAGGCCATATGCACGTACTTGAGTAGCGACCTCACGGGCGAGCATTGAGTAGTTCGATGCCCTCGGAGGTATAGTATATCTTTCGAAGTGCGCGTGAGCGGCATAGCTATGGCCCAAGTGGATTGAAGGCATGGTATTGGCACGTCGGATTGTACCAGATTGCGGTCTATGGAAGGGCGTGAGTGAGGAGCGCTCGAAAGCGAAGGTTGGAGACGCACAAGTCATACTTAGATACGGAGCAGGTTGAGCCGCTGGGTGGTGGCTGGCCACTTGGCACTCGGTTAGACGCCCAGCGATACCCGTCCTACCGTCTCGTCGCCCAATCGGCCGCGGGGTTCGCACGGATTGCCGCCGGCCCACATTCTAGTAAGGATTGTCATTCTTCTCCTCACCACATATGCCGCGCTTTCGTTGACGGAATGGGCTTGCATGTTATGAAGGCACCTTGGATGCAACTGAAGAACCTCATGAGAGGCGGCATACCCGAGAAAACACAACAAGTTCGTACACATCAGTGAGCACCGACTCGGAGCGGTTGTGGTCACGGTGCTCGTAACATCTACGATCCGACACAGCAAGCTCCAGCTTGTACTCGTGCATGCTGAATCTCCGGCGACTCTTCGGAGTGCCTCAGGACAATGTAGGTTCTACGTCTCGCGGTTCACTCGAAGGCCGATGCAGATGGTCACTTCATAGCCCTCACATTGTCGCCTGTTCATGTCGTCCGTTTGTGGAACGCTCCCGCCGCCACCTTCCGCAGAAAATGAGACCATGACAGCTCAAGCGTATTAGCTGACTTGACCGTCCTTTATACAGGCCGCACGGCACACGATGGGTGGCCCAGCCTGGCATCCTGCGTACCGTGGGAGCCTCCGAGTCGAAGTTCGTGAGGCATTGGAACATCGCCGCGAGTCGAGGGAGCGCCGGACGTGGTTCTTCTCCTCTTCTGCGAAACTGCGAGCTCCTTGATCTGTTTCACGCCGTACTCCCACCGCGATCGAGCTTGGACTGACGTTCGTTGTGCGTTGCATTGTGCACATCTGGCGAAGTCACGGTGGCGACGGTTTAGGTGGAGCTTCCGATAGCGGGACAGCCCGGCTGTACTGCGAACTGCTGCCGTCACCCGTGTACCTCGAGCTGATCATCTGCAATTCGTCACCGCCGTTCAATGTCACCCATATTTGTTGGAATATAGTCCTGCAAAAACGATGATGGGGCGGGCATAACCCTCGAACAACGAAGGGAATGTGAGTTCTTCAGCGCACTCTCGCTGGACACGTTGCTCACATCACCGATCCACAGCTTTGTGGAAATTAATATTGTACGGAGCTCAAGCGGCGGCGCCACTCCTCTCGATGATTCGCCACATCGTCTTTTCAGTACCGACTGCTTGATTCTACATCTACACCCCTTGTACACCAGGAGCGTCTGCTTCTGCCACAGTTCCGATGCAATTGGACTGCGTAATGGTCGCCAAATTTAACGATAGCAATCCTCCCGAGCCCAGCTGGTCAGGGCCCGCATGCGACGCCGTTGCTGCCTTCTGGAGGTTGATCAGGAAGTCGGTGGCGAGTATTGACGTGAATCTGGTGAAGGGGTCGTCGAGTATGCTTTATTGATGGTTCAGGGTTTGTGGGATTTGTGCGAGGGCACTCACGGGTCCGTGAAAATTGTGACATAGCTAGTTGCCTCGTCGTAGATTGTGATCTGTAGGGGCATATCAGCCGTGCACCGTATCCGTCCTCAAATGGTGAAGAGACATACGGAGAGCTCAGTCATGATGATATGGCTGACGTTGAGCAGCAGGAGCACACTAGAGTACGATCCGCCTTGTCAGTACTCGCATATGTGGTGGTAAACGATAAATGGTCGTACATGAAGTAAAGAGCGCCTAGGTTAGAGATCTATGATTCAGCACAATCGGTCGGGACGTAATAAGATGTCAACAGAGCACTGACCGTTGAACAACAACACTTGCGTGATAGATGTTCTCAGAGGATTTCCCGTTCGTTTGATGACCTTGTAGGTCGCCCGCCATGTTACGAGAATCACGATCAGGTCCGCGATGGTCAAGGAGAGCCTAGAAGACAGGAGTACTGCAGGCATTCAGATACCGTCATGACTTCCGCATGTATTTCATCTCACCGCTGCATGTGGTGGCAGATATTGGAGGTAAGGGTATACTGATGCGAATGCGAGTCGGAGTGAGGATGACTCACATGAGATTAACTGATAGAGGCGTGGAGTCATCGTCAGAGCAGAGTGCAGGAGGTGGCAGGTTCACCGGCCTGACCCACATGAGGCCGTCGATCTGAAAGCGACGCATGAGCAAACCCGGGCCCTCTATACCGAGGTGCATCATTCCATGGAGGGTTCTTACCAGGTTGACGAAGAATGGACCTAGGGATAATACTAGGACAGCACAGTATATCACCCTTGTCTGCTCGGAGAGAGCGTAGGCTCGGTTTGCGGAGAAGACTGTCAGGTTTCGGGTCAGATTGAGCTCTCGCTGTGATAGCTTAGGTGGAGGACACAAACTTGCGGGGGCGATGTACATCGCAGCGATGAGCATTTGATCAATCCAGATAATTGCCGCACAGCTATACAAGGAATCAGAACACGGCGACGTAGCTGGTCACTGGTCAATCTCCTGTTGCTTACCTCTGACAGTGAGATGATCGCGCTACAATCGGTCAAAAGTATGAGCATCGTAAAACAGCTCAGCGCACCATGTCGGATATAGGATAGAAAGTGGGGATCGAGAAGACGGGCCTCCAGAAGGGTAGGTATCTGATAGCGAAGTAGAGGATGGAAGCTCCTCTGGTAGGGGAGGACCAGAACAGGTTGACTTCGTGATCTAGGTTGATTAACCAGTTGTACACCACCAGCGCTGTAAAAGCAGCCGACCATCGTCAATGAGACGTGCGCAAGCCAGAATATTTACGTACTCATCGCAGCGATAACGCAGTACATTGAGTTGTATACTGCGATTGTTTCCGAAACCTGAGCTGAATCCATAGCTATGGCGGTGAAGAGGATCTGGGCAGGCTAATCTGCTTTGAGACAACTCAGCTCGGTGCATATATACAATGTGCCATAACGACATCGTCAGAATGATAGACCGAACCTTGTCGAACGAGGCTAGAGGTCAGCGGCGGTTACGGGCAGCGGCGAGCCTGCGATCTCTCCAACGGATCTTCGAAGAGATGGTCACCGCGACGAAGACTGCAAAGGGGACAAATCTCACCTTCAAAACTGCCACACATTGGCAACGCCGCATAGCCTAGGCTTCAATTGAGCTGTGCGGCACCACTCGACGGGTGCCATGCGCTCCGTGAAGTTGGGAGTTCCTGTTAAGAGCATGTCATGAGGCCCTGACTCGGAGGCATCTTAACGCGGGCATGCGCCACGAGACAGGAGGGTGCCCATGCCGCATCGGTATCTCGCCATCTTCTGGTGGAACGCAGTATCCGGAGGAACAATCTGCTCTGGTTGTTGGGGTGGTAGCCCATATTATCAACCAGCTGTAGTGTGAGGAATGCGAGAGCAGCGGCAGTTGAGGGCTTGAGCGAATTGATCATAGGACAAACCTGGAGTTGTATACCATAGAATCCCGATACTAAGAGAAAAATCGAAGTGACGTTTGGATGAGGGGAGGACAACTCGCGCAGTCTCCGGCTGTGTGTGTATCGCGATACAAGCAGCCTTGCGGATATATTGATCTGGTCATCATTACTTTCTGACATCTGTTCATCATCCGCCGAAGAGCTTATCGACTTGCACTCAAATCTTGATCTCACCGGAGTACTTTGAGTGTCGCCCAGGGATTTGTGACAGGGAGTTCAGTCGAGCGACGGGGCCAATATTATAACGCAAGGTTGCAGCGTACTCGCGTTTAATACCTTCAGGTGTGTTGAGAACAAGCAGCAAGCGTTAGTAGCAAAGCCTGTTCGAATGTGAGTATGTGCGATTTTGCCACAGAGAGCGCTAGTGAATCCGGCGTTTGCCGCAAGAGCAGGGGGGCGCACGGGCGTCAAAGCACCGAGTCTAACTCATCTGCTGCTACCATCCACTTATACTAAATCTTGGCCTCATCCAAGTGGCCAGGGAAGCAGCGAGTACTGGTGGGGCGACTGCATAGCAATGGTTGACCCTAAAGCATGTGGTAAGCCAAAACCGAGCAGTGTCGTGAGGCTGATATTTGCAAGACCCTACCTCCCTACCAATCTAGCTATCGAACTATCACAGTCCGAAGTTGAAGGTGTGCCTGCTAATCAACCATGACAGGGCCGCCCTGTGCAATCGTAGTCCGGCGAGCGACTTTGACCATGTGCAGCAAGAAAGAGGGTACTTGGGACGATGTTTTGGCAGCAGACGGGCTGTGCGGAACAGTGAGCGCCGACGCCCTTGCCTATGATGCGGATGGGGTTGCACAGGAGACCGATGCGGCCGACAGCGTATTTCTGGCCGGGAAAGGAGAACATGTCAGAGTCGGCTTCTCGATGCAGACGTTGCCAGCAGTTGCGACAGTCTTGTATCCACGCGCGCTGTCTACCTAACGACCGCACAACGCGGTGTGCCTCCAAGTATAGGCCGACTGCCGCAGATATCCCTGAGTTCCCGACGCTCGTCATTTCGGTGCACACATGGCGATATTGTACGCGTTGTCACCTTTGATGTCGTTACCGCTTCACTAACCCTCACAACCCCAGGCCTTATTCCCAAAGCTCCACACACCGAAACGGACAGCCGACTCACGCCGCGCCCGTCACAGTTTTCTCTATTGTGGCATACTCCTTCAGCGCTTCCGTCGCCACCCTCCGCTCTAGAAGGAACGCCATACAGCCGTTTGAAGCTCCTCTTCTCCCGCGCACTCCCAGCAGGAAGTATCGCCACTCGTGTTCTCGTCGAAGTCCTGGCCCTCATGATCATACTTACAAGACGCCTCTGTTCACGTCTTGGGCCCCATCCCGCTACACTCGATTGTGATGGAATGTACAGGCGTCAGGCTATGTATACAGCGGCCGCCAATGGGCCTGAAGCTCGTTTCAGACTTTCGTGGTTTTAACACGGCATCTGCGGTCGACACTCCGCTGCAGCCCGAGGTAGCGGGTAGCGGGTAGCGGGTAGCGGTGGTGGTGTGCCCATGCGCGCCAGCAGCGTGGTAATCACAGAATATGCCTTTGTGGATTGTCAAATCCTCATGTGTCACCTCGCCTCCGAAGTCCCTCGCTCAGCTCGACCGGTCGTTTACGGTATCACCTCCACCGTCTGCACCGACGAGGACATCTTTCCGTTTCCAGCAGACTCTCTTTCAAATCCACGGACGCGCCCACGGAATTACATTGTCACGAGCAACATTCAGCTGTGTCTCTATCGTTACGCCGCCCTCGTACTCGAAACGCAATCACACGCGCCAGATCCAGCGTATATTTGTTTCAAGCATCCGCTAACTCATACCAGTCCTACCGGTCGCCCTATCAGTGTTCATTCCCTTGGTCGTTTGCGGTGACGATGCATGTACGTACGCACGATGTTGTTAAGTAGGTCTGATGTTGAATGAGACGTAGTTTCCGGTTGACTCGCTCCCGAGAACGTCGACAGCACGAGAATACTCCCACGAACTATCACTCCGGGCATGTTGCTGTTCATAACGCAAGCCGGCAGCTTTCATAAGTTACATGAGAACCGTTCCCCGGCGATGATTTACGACTCCTTTCGATGCGGCCGATCTGACCTACACATTAGGTACGTCAGCGTCATCTATGTCCGGAAGCGTCCCGGCGGGGTTAGACTGTGTGATGACCGCGAAATTCAACGACGGCAGTTCGCCTCGGCCTGCTGGGTCAGAGTCCGCATGCGACAGCATGACTGTCGCCTTTTGAAGGTTGAGCAGGAAGTCGGTAGCGAGGATGGACATGAGTCTAGCGGGAGGGTAATCGATTTCGTGTTGGACGTGGTCGAACGTCAACGAGGCCGTACAGCTTGTGGGAGTCTTAAATGCGAGCGTACTCACGGGTCTATGAAGATCGTAAGGTAGCTGGTCGCCTCCACGGGGATGGTGAGCTAGAGGATCGGATATTAGTCTTAATCCTAGAATGCATGGTGTCCGGACTTGGATGAGGCGTACCGAGAGTTCAGTCATGATGAGATGCCCGACGTTGAGCAGGAGGAGGACGCTAAGATACGACACGCCTGATCAATGTCATAGATCGGCGCGAATGAGGAACAATATCACATGAAGTAGAGAGCTCCTACATCGGACGAGGATACGAGTCAGCTCGGCCGCGAGCGATCGCGCGGTATACGAATAGAGCACTGACCATTCAACAGTAGCACTTGAGTAAGGGACGTCCTCAACAGACCTCTGGTTTCCCTAAGCACTTTGTAGGTAGCCCGCCATGTAACGACAATCACGATGAGGTCTGCTATGGTCAAGGGAATCCTGGAAAGCAGTAGCACTGCAGGGGACCCCTCTTAATCAAACCACCCTTACAACACTGGAGTACGGAAATTCCTCACTGCTGTGATAGTGGCGTCTCTTGGGTAAGCACATCCTGGCGCAACTGAACGCGATGGTGTCAATACTCACAGGTGGTTCAAAGACGCAGGTGTGTTGTCCTCAAAAGAGCAGAACATAGGCGGGGGCAGGTTGACTGGAGTAGTCCACACAATGCCATCGATCTAGGAGCTCGCGAGTTCAGCGCCTGTCTGACGTATCATCCCGGGGGCTCTCTCACCAGATTGACGAAGAATGGGCATAGGGCCAGTACCAACACAGCACAATATATGAACCGTGTCTGCTCAGAGAGTGCGTAGGCGCGGTTGGCGGAGAAGACTGCGTAGTTGAAATCGCAGGTCAGAGTCCTAAGCGTTACGGTGTCGACTTGTCCAGGAGAAACGTACTTGCTGTGGCAATGTAAACAGCGGGATCCGCAAAAAAACCAATCCATTGCAACGCTGCACAGCTGAAGCAGAAGTCAGGCGTAATCGCAGGGATGGTACTTCGAACGCAGTGGCTAACCTCTACCGGATTATCGTGTTATGACTCGGATGGGATCAAGTGTAAGCACCAGAATTACAGTCGGAGCGCACCTTATCAGGCAGAGAAAAGAATGTAGGGATGCCTAGGACGGGCTCCAAGAAGGCCAAGTATCTGATAGCGAAGTAGAGCAGGGAGGCTCCTTTGACGGGGGATGACCAAAACAGCTTGATTTCGTCATCCAGGTTGATCAACCAGTTGTATACCACCAACGCTGGGTACATATTCGACGATCTTCAAGAAGCACGTGCAAAGAGCGTGTAGATTGTACGTACTGGTCACTGCAGTATTGCACGAGAAGCCTACTCGACTATTCGGGAAGATGTCGGATGAGCAACTGTAACGCGGAAAGGAGCGTGAACCCACATAGACTCATAGATTGCGATGGTTTCTGAGACCTGAGTTGGATCCATGGCGAATACGATCTGGGAGGGCTAGTCTGCTTTGCAGTGTGTAAATATCTATGCATATATACCATAGGTCAGGCTCGAGTCGGTTCTTCGCGAGAGGATCAGCAGGATATACGCACGACAATATCCACGCCATTTAGGACATACTCCTAGTACTCCTAGTAGCCAGCAGCTCGGTAGAGATGATAGGTCAGCTGAATTACCCTTGACTGTGAACCGCCACCCTACAGCAAGTGCATCCGCATAGGTTCTGATTACCCGTGCGACGTGTATTAGCAGTGTAATGCACCGCGAAGTCTCTGTTATCTCCGCGCGGGTAATAGCGACGAGACGGGGGTATGTGTGCTTAGAACAGCATGAAGTCAGGGTTCTCAGAGGCGCAGGCGCCTCGCCTACAATGCAACGTCAGGATCTTAGAACTGTGGTGCAGGTTCGGAGCCGTCCGCCCCCAGCAAGCCGCCTTCTACATAGAGAGGTTCAGCGGTAGCAGCGGTAGTTGAGAGCTCATGGGAACTGACGGTTGTCTTGACCTACAGACACATGCTTCGGAACCTCGCGACAACTTCGATAGCTGGGAGAAAGATGGCTAGGATCATTGGTTCGTTGCGATCAGCATAGCTCGCGCGATCTTATGCTACACATCGAGTACAGCGTGGACTCCAGATTGGATCCATTCGTCGCATACTCCTAGGCATCTGCCTACTGTTCGCGAAAGACGCTATCGTGCGTGTTCGAGCGTTCGCTTGGGGCTCGTCCAATGTGGCTCGCGAACTTGACCTCGCAGCTCGGAATTTTCTCCAGATCGATCAAGTTGATGTTCACAAAAAGGAGATGAGCCATGAGTGCCAATAATTTAGTACTGAGTTATAGAACGATAGCCTGATGTGTTCGGATGCAAGCAAAGCAGACCCAGTGAGCTGTAGCAAAACTGAGGGGATCGACGACATATGCGGTTACGCGTGGGATCTGCCATCCGGGCTTTGCCGTGGGTAGTCCACGGGCGCCAACGCAACGAGCCGAACTCAGTACACTCAAACCCCATCCGGGCCATCCCCTCAGACTCGGAAATACTTGCTGTGTTCTAAGTCGTCTGCATGGCATACATTGCAACCCTTCGCAACCCCATGGAAAGTACTCAGAGGACGCGTGCTGCGAGTTCAGCGGTAGAACGGCATCGCAACCGAGAATGACACGCAGTATTCCGATATATTGCAAGATCGCTCAGGAACCAAACGTTACTCAAGGAACCCCTCCTTCTTCAGACTTTCACCAACCCAGCCATCCGACCATCATGGTTAGAAGTTGACACCTCGCCAGTTTAGAGCTGGACGGGGACGCAGCCGACGGAGATGAGGCCACCCTGCGCGATCGCAGTCTTGTGAGTGGATACAATCAAGTCAAGGAATGCAAAGGGGACTTACAACGTTGTTGTTCTGGCAGCAGACGGGCTGCGCAGAG
The DNA here is from genome assembly GCA_022385745.1 of Cubamyces sp. BRFM 1775. Lineage (NCBI taxonomy): Eukaryota > Fungi > Basidiomycota > Agaricomycetes > Polyporales > Polyporaceae > Cubamyces > Cubamyces sp. BRFM 1775. The sequence goes on along the minus strand of MU278475.1, from coordinate 80,077 downwards.
CAGTGGGCGCCGACGCCGCCGCCAATGACGCTGATTGGGTCGCACTGGAGACCGATCTGGCCGACGATGTCCTGGAGGTTCAGGCCGAGAAGGGAGAGGATGGCAGAGCCAGCAGCGGAGTCGGCCTGTCAATCCGGACATCGTCAGCACCGAGCTGTCTTCCAGCAGATGTATGGGACTCACGTTCTCAACGCTGTTGCAGCACTGGACGGGGCCTGTGTTGCAGTTCTGGGCGGCCGCAAGGAGTGGGAGCGCAAGAGCGAAGGCAGCGACGCGGGCGAACATGGTGATGATTGTGAGGGGAATAGGTGGGTAGGAATGTGGGGTATGTGTGAGAATGCGAAGAGGCTGCTGAGAGTAGCTAAGGCGAGTCGACGACTGCTGAAGGATACGGGTCGAAGGTGAGCTCTTTTATATGTCGCGACACGACGGTGTACGCCATGACTCTAAGTCCCATTCTCTCGCTTAGCGAAGCCCGCACGGAGTAGCAGGATGTGGCTTGCATGCTGGTAAGTTCGTACATGATCGCCGAGGCAGTCTCTACTGCTCCAAGATTGTGATGTTCCGAGACATTCAAACAGTCAGAATGCACTAGCGCACAGGCGCACCGAGGCAGAGTCCTCATGGCGAGGCGGAGGCTCGGGGAGCGTGTGCAGGCTATTCGGGACTTTGCATTCAACCTCACGGATCAGCACTCTGCTGAACGCCTTGGCGAACTAGTCTAGCAGGTGTTCCGTTGGCAAACTACGATGCGGGGCTGGGTGATGCACGAAAAGAGGAATGTTCGCGTCCGCGGATGGTAGCGAAACATACTTGATCGGGTGAGCGCCTCCATGCGATCACAACATGCCCCGCACATCCGCGAACAGGAATGTTTGGAGATTGTCTCACAACAAGCTAAAGTTTGTGTCCACATCCGCGGGCTCGTGCACTGCGTGGCTGACTGGTGCGGTATCCCCTAAATGTTTCTCATGATCACGGTTGAACATTGAACTGTACTTTGAATGCGTTTACATGCGATCTGGGCCGACGGGCGTAAGATCTTCGAGGTCGTTTCGTTTCCCGAGTACATCATTCCTTTTTGACCTAATAGATCACTCCCAACGCGTCTCAACGCTCACAGCAAGTCAGCAGTCGGAGGAATCCTCATCGATGCAAATACGCCACACCTTCAAAGCCTTTTCGACTCAGCTGATCAGTCTTCCATGACATTAACCTCGGGCTGTGCTCCCCAAGGAGCTGTACGGTGAAATCTCAATGACAATTCATTGCATACTTCGCTGCATGCGTAGTGTGTCTTATACCTGCTGCTAGTGCGTCTTCGATTACTCTATGCAGATGTTCGGGGAACCCTCAAATGTTGGCCGTACTAACGCCACTACGAAGCATGGGCCGCTTTACACCCGGCGTCCCCTCGCCTCCCCCCCCCCTACTTCTGATAGCTCACCCCCACGCTAGTATACAGGTACTTACAGGTGCTACATCGCCTCCCATAGGGCTAGGCCCTCACGGGCAATAAACGAGGATCCAAAGAAAAAAAAGAAAGAAAGCATGGGCCGCTATGCACACGACTCCGCCCGTATGCGAGATGTTGACTTTTCAAAGCCAGGAGACTGGCTCCCCCTACGTGGAATATGGAAGGCCGTATGTCGGCGAAAGTCGAGAGCCCGTACACAGCTCGCGCGGAATTGCGGCCACCAAGGCGCTAACCCCATTCTGGAGGGTCAATACTGCGCGGTCACGTGATCGCGTCGCAGCATGGACGAAAAGTTGGCTCCTCCATCATCACGCTCGTACGAACGCTGCGAAGCACCCACATTTCCTATAATCAAGACCGCAAGAAGTATGGGTGAGAGTGAGATGCAGTCTGCCGAGCGCGACCGACATGGAAGTGTAGATAGACGAAACCGACGCCTGCAGGCCTGGCAGAAACTAGCCTGGCGAGTGCGTACTCATCACTCTTCGATGCGCAGCTCCATGCTCAGAAGCAGTGGGCTCGGAGCTACGAAAGTACGCCTCATTTTGAACCTATAAAGGACTGCCCTTCGGCCTTTACTCTTCAGCACTCATCGACTCGTCTCTCTGGGTAGCGTCCTCAGTCACATCCATACCACACAACCTCCACTCCCACATTCCTCTCACAACAGCCAACATGTTCGCTCGTCTTGCCGCCATTGCCGCTCTCGCCCTCCCACTCCTTGTGGTTGCTCAAGAGTGCAACACCGGCTCCCTCGAGTGTTGCCAAGCCCTCGAGGACGTAAGTCTGATCTGCTCTGACACTGGGAGGTGTCGATCACTCAGCCGCTGACTACATGGGCATGAACAGACCGACTCCCCGGCGGGTTCTGCCATCCTCGCTCTCCTCAACCTCAACCTGCAAGATGTTATTGGCCAGATTGGCCTTGAGTGCATTCCTATCAACATCATCGGTGTCGGGGCCGGGAATCAGTGCACTGCGCAACCCGTTTGCTGCTCGAGCAACGACGTCGTGAGTGTCATTCATTGCGTTGCGTGACTAGGATCAGGTCGTTGATCATCTTTCCTTCTCTCAATAGGGTGGCGTCGCCTCCATTGGCTGTATCCCTGTCCAGATCTGAGAGGCCCTCGGGACTCCCATCGGGGTTGAGTGAGGTTGCTTGGACGTTGGTTCTACATTGGTGTTTTGATCTATGAGCTCCTTACTGTGTAGTCCGAGTTGGCATGTATCGCAATCCTGCATGCACAATCTAGAATGAGGCTGCCAAAAGCTCTATCGTACGAGCGTTGATGGGAGCGGCATCCGGTTCTTTTTGTCACCCTCTTTGTCGCTATGAAGCTATCCTCTCGACTTTGTGACAGCGGGGATGCGTCCGGCAGAAGCAGGTAGGTATCCGCAAGATGCCTTGGATGATAGAGAGGGATTCAAGCAACAGGTATATGCGATTACGGGATTACGAAAGATGGTATATACTCTACGGAGGACTAGTGTTGCGAATGTGCCCATAGACGGAACCGCGAGCCCTATAGGGAAGCCAGTCCGTGGCCGGTATATCCCACCCAAGTCACAAGGTCTCCTGGGATTCATCATCTGCATATGCTCCGCCGTGAGACGCAAAGCTGCGCCCGCCCGATTCGTTAGCTATCGTCTCGCGAGGGGTATCCGGTCATCTCCTCCGCCACCAAGGAACACTGGTCGGACGGTGTCGTGTCCCGCCAACAGGGATCAGGTCGTCTTTTCGGAGCTCACGGCTGTGCGGCTGGGGTCGGTCGGCGTATTTACGGCACTGGAGTCGTCTCCCTGCGTGTGCCGCATCGAAACTCCGCCCCTCTCCATGTCGGTGGGAATCTGTTTCAAGGAAGGGATATATGTCAGCGGGGCATAAGCGAATGGGCGACGCTCACTGGATCATTTGTACGCACGTCCACGCGGATCGGCGTGCTTAACGCCCATCCGAGGTTCGAAAGATGGTTCGTTGAGAACCCAGGGGCTGGCCCGTCTTGCAGGTCTGCACGACCGTTACTATTATGCCGTCAGGCCGAAGCCAAAAAGTCAGTGGGTATGCACCGAGACCAGGGTGGAGGGTTCGTACAGCGTGACGAAGAGCGAGATAACGTAGAGCTTGCCTAGAATCGCCTGGAACGTCAGGTCCCAGTAATTTTTGTTCACCTGAGGATAATCATAAGGAGTGTCAGAGGCTGGCGCTTACTGGAGAGACGTTGTGTTGGAGAACGCACCAGGGTGAGATAGGTGAGGACCGTCATCACAGCACACACGCAAGGCGGTAAGGCAGCTTCCCATATCATCACCGTAAGCCGTCGGAGGATCTGTGAGAAATCATTAGCCGCCGTTTAATCATGCATCATGGATCGTAGACAAACCCTGCGGAACCTCGAGGAAGTGACATGTTGCTTTGAGCGGGCGAGAAATGCAAGCACTATGGGATTCGAAGAGATCAGTTTGAGCATCCGTCGAGGAACAGGCTCTACTGACGTATTCCTGTGACAAGCACGTCGAGTACTGGAGGGCTCATGAGCTGAGCCGCTTTGACGAAGTAGTATCAAAATACTGACTCGCAGAGCACGTCAAGCTAAGAACGACTGCAAGGGATGACGTATGTGAGCATGGGCAATCCTCATGGTGCAACACACGACGTACAGGTCGGGCTTATCTTAACTGGTGTCAGTTAAGAATGCCTCGAGATTCAGAGGGTATCACGTACTGGGACCTTGGGTAATGGGCCGGCTTCAACTTCGGCTTGCGGCACGACACCGAAATGTATTTGGAATGTCTGCACCGTCACAATGATGCTAGACACCAGTTGTGCCAGTAATAGGGCCAAGAGCGACACCTGCATAGCCTTCAGCGGGATACCACTTGTCGCACAACGACTAAGGAGACATACAAGTACAAAGCGATTCCTGTTGAACAGCTAAGCGATTGGTGCAGCGAGTTATTGTCGGTGTCGATGCCCAAGGTGACTCAACATACCGTCCAACACCGCCAGATCAGGAACCCTTGTACTGGGGCGGCCATAAGGACTGTCTGAAGCTCAGTGAGCCATCTCCCCTACGTAGGATGTCATTGACTGCCATACCGTTGTTGACTGGATTTTGTCAGCCCAGACAAACAGTACGCTGCTAATCTGAAGGGCCGCTTCAGCGAGCAAGCATGCCAATGTACTCGTTTGTGACATACCCAATTGCCAAAATCCTCGACGAACAGCCGCCATGCGGCATAAAAGCGTACGCCTGACTGAAAGCTGATACCGAGAGTACCATCGACTCAGCACGCTACGCCGTAACAATTGCCTGACTGTACTCACAAGGCGACAATAGTAACAAATGACACCAGCGTGCGGACGACGGCACGCTCGCGCTCAGCGCGCTCCCAGAATGTGAGCGATTGGTTGATGACGATGCCAGTCAAGACCGCCTCGAGCGCCAGACTGACGAGTTGGGGGCCAATATACCTCCCTGGATGTGCCTCCAGCCCTGCCAGCGAGAGCGGCATCGTTGTTCAACGACTACTGAGAGCGTACCCCGTGGCCTCCACGTGCGTTCGGTGCGGCGCGGTTTCAACGACGACTACCCTCGCGGTGTCGCGATATGCAGTGACGGCGATCGAGGTTACCCGCGAGTGGACCCGTCGCGGCGAAGGAGTGATGGAACGGCAGAACGCACAGAGAAGCGCTTGCACGATGCACGCAGGGGCGGATATATGTGCACGGCTGCGAGAGCGGGGGAGCTAAAAATGGACCTCCCCAACGGACCTTGGGACCGTGCGGATGGGTGCGATGTCGGAGTTCGTGGGTGCGCGACCATCCGGAAGATCTGTCGCACTAGCCATGGCGCACGCACGGGGCACGCGGAGCATATTCAATGCTGAACAAATGGCAGATGAGAGAAGACGGCCTTGTCTCGGCAAACGGCCGGTCCCTGTAGAACTAGCCTACGCGGCAAATCCCGTTAAGCTTCTCGTGTGCAGCCGTGCAGGTTCCTGGAGCATGTACGTACTACTCGCGAATGCGCCATAGCCGACACAAAGGGCCTCATTCATGAACTGACCCATGATTTTTGGGCTTGCGGACATCTCGGGAGTCGCGTTGTAGGCGCCCCAAGTGTCGGTGTGTGGAGTGTAGATCTGTATTTGGCGTGCAGATAGCAAAGAGTTGGATGGCCTTGTGGTGCTCACCCTTCTCATGGGAATGTGACAGTCGTAATCAGCGCTTCTAGGGTGAACACTCAGAAGGACTTGTTCAACAGTAGCTTACGTGAGTCGTATCTAGCTTGACTTGGGTAAGAGGATGACCGGGGATACGGCGAAGGATTCCAGCGAAGAGCTGTCTTTCGCATAGTCTGCATTAGAACCTGAAAGATGCGCGTGTAACACATCGATGAAACCATTCCGTCCACTGAGATGTTTATGAGTGTTCAGGATAGGATTATAGCCACTGCAAACGCCCACCGTTGCTACATGCGAAACGTAAAGCAAATCAGGGGACTTCGGCGAAGATGTTCTTGCAAACTTGGATCTAGACCATCACGTCATATCCAACCAAGTCGGCATCAACATTTCCCTTCACCAAAACTATCTTGGAACGAGGTTAGCCAGTACCTATCCCCGCAACAGGCTAGCCGAGCGCTCACCTCTGTCATCTCGAGCCTCTTTAAAGGCATGCACTGTACCCGTCGTCAGAACATGTGAGATCTCCTGTTCAAGGCACGTCCTATACCGGCGTTCAGCCACGAACCGGCCGCCCCAATCTCTAAAGGGCATTGGCAACGCTGACAAATCCTCAGAAGGCATGAAACGCACACCAGCACGGGAACAGTGGTCGATCGCGTGTGCACAGAGATCGAGCGCAAGAGAAACATCGTCCAGGAGAAGCGGGACGAGCCGCGAAGAAAGACGAACAGGACGCTCAGCTGACGCGCCTGAAGAGCTGCCTATTCAATGCGGAGAAGCCGCCCGGTGAAAAACCCTTCCAGAGGGCTAGTCACGAGCGTTCGTTCTGGAAAACAGAACATCCAGTCACCCTTCTTTTCCCGCCGCATGAGGCAGAAATGTCTCAAGTGACTTGAGCTTTGGAGAAGAAGGGAGAAGAGGTACGCCCCGTACCGCCGGTACGCATGCACGTCAGCTCACAAAAGGGACGGTAGAATACCGTGCGGGCAGGCGTAGCTGATTCACCGGCGGAAATACCTCCAAGATGCTGCGCCAACGCGACGAGCCGCAGTCGAGGCGTCGTCAGAGAGCAACGATGAGAACTCTGTGCAGTGAAAGCGTTACACGAATGTCTCGGAAACGGCTGCCCGTCAATCCGCACCACAAAGCGCGGCCTGGATGCAGAGACACACACTGTCATTCTGAATGAGGGCCGGGGAATGGATTTTCGTCAGCAATGAGGACCTGTCATGCAGCCGCGCGACTTACCCATGGAAGTAAGCACAGACTATCCGGCTCGAGGTGGGCCTTGGAGAGCGACGAGAGCCGGAGTCCCGCTCGTCTCCTTAATCAGTATTGATTAGGTGAAGAAGAAGGCGATTCCAAGCCGGCGGCACCGAGAACTTGAGCCCTTACCCTAGCTGTGCTGTGAGGCACGCGTCCAGACTATGCCCCTGGTGACCCGCTGAGAAGCTCCTGTAAAACGTCCGTGGCAGGCGTTCTCATGTTCGTGGAAGAGGATGATGGAGGTGGACTGCCGGACGCCTAAGCGGATTCGTCCGGCGGAGACGACATGTGGGAGCGTTGAGAGAGCAGTCTCAAGTTTGGCGAAGACAAAGACATGTACGGTTATACTGTAATGTCCGGATGCAGACCCCAACGTCCGTCGGCTCCCTATTACCTGTCAATTCGGGAAGTGCCCAAGGTTGTCCCCCACTCTCTGCTCACGCGGACGCCTCGACGTGATCTAAGCGTTAGGTCAGGCCCTCGAATAACGTCGACATGTTCAGGATGGGGCGTACCAGTGCGTACAGGCTCCCGTCTACTACACGGCGGCCTCGACTTCCAGCTCCGCCGGTCTCATGGATCCCCCCGACGATCATCCCCGGTGAAGAACACCACTGTAATGGTCATATCGTCTCTACGAAGCACAGTCAACCTTCATTCGTACAACGTCCAGACTCCAAAATAGCAGTCGGCACCATCTAATCTAAAAACAACTCACCTGTAAGTCCTCGAGCGCGGCGCCTTCATACTGAGAAGTGCCGCAGTCAGATCCGTGTCCGCTCCTCCGAGTGCATTCCTCAGAAGATGCGTGGCCGCGTTCTCGTCCACGCTGACAAAGCGCTTTTCCGCTCCCCACTGGCGGTAACGGACGGTCTGGTCCCTCTCCTGCCTCTCTACGGGGATCTCGGGCGAGGCCAAAAGAGCTCCGCCGTCGGTGCCCTCGCCACGACTGCGCTTGCTGCGGGCCTCTTTCCAAAGTCCGACGAGTCCGACGGCTTCCTCATTGGTCAAGCACTCCCACAGCCCATCGGAGGCCAGGATGAGGAAATCGCCGGGGCGTACCGCGAAGGAGGTCACCTCTGGCTCTGCGGTCAGGTACGGAGGTGTCTTCACAGAGGCGAAGGGTGTCCTGCCGAGATACTCCCGCTTGAGCCGATCCTGCACCTCTCGCGACCATTTGAATCTAGCATCTCCGAATGCGCGCGATACGCCCATTCCGAGTACTCGTCCGTTGCGTACAGGCTGTTCGTCGGGATGTTCTGACTCGATACGTTCGCGCTCGGCCGGATTATAGCCAGTCTGATCTGTTGAAAGGACGTGGACGGAGTACATCCCCGTTGCCTGACCCGAGGCATCATGGATACGTCGCCCCAGAATCGCGCGTGAGTCCCCGGTGAGGGCAGTGTGGAGAAGGCTTGAGTGAGAGTCGTAGAAGGAGAGCAGGGCGCATGAGCCAGCATATGCAGGAGCTAGCAAGGTGACAGCAGCATGTTTGGATTTTGACGAGAAGACGGTCTCCAGTCGACCATTGACGATGTCGTCATCCAGCTTCGAGAAGGTGTCCTTGAACGTCTTCCCAATATCCGAAGGGTTAGGCTGAGGCGTCGTGTGCTCACCTGGGGTGGTAGCGCCGACGATTCCAGAGTAAAGGTCGCCCAGAGCGCCAACAACAGCAGGAATCAAATTCTCGGCCAGCCAAGCACTAGTCTCCCAGCTACTATGCCCGTCATAGATACCAAAGAATGACCAGTACCCGGATGGCACTGGGAAGACTGCCTCCGAATGTGTGTCCTCGATAGGCTCATTACTGAGAGGTCAGTACAATTTACGTTTTCGTTACCCGATCAAACGCTCACCTAGACAAGTGTACAGTGTCAACATGAGCTATGCCAGACTTGGAAGGGGGGATCATCGTCTTCTCGTCGTGACGTAGTGCCGCATCTATATGGCCAGTGTGCGATATAGATGTGCCATGTGTGGACGGCAAGGCACGGATTGACGAGGGGACGTTTGCGTCCAGATGAGTGGCTTGGCTTGTAAGCAGTACAAAGCCGGAAACGGCACCCACGCCAAGCAAGGCGCATCCCGTGGTAGCTAGCAGAGGCCATCTAGAGCCTGCATCATTCCAAGATTTCGGTCGCCCCTGGTATAATGTGCGACGACTGGACTGGCTTTGTGGGGAGACGGAAAAGAGGTGGTTGTAAGGCAGTTCACGTAAGAGGTTTGTCCTCGTAAAAGAGCGTGTGTTATATGGTCCTAGTGGCGAAGAAGCTGCCACTGAACGTAGATGAGTTCTGATCCTCAAACTTGAAGGCATCCGAATGCTCCCGACGCTTGTAATGAAGTAGCTGTCGACTGCATTTGATGAGGATTCATATTGTAGTGAATCTCATTATCACGTACCAAGTTAGAATTGAGTACACTCAGTGGTGAAGCATGTGTTGACTTTACTGGGGAGGATTCAAGTCAAGGTCAAGTTAGTACAGTTAAGCGCACGACTCGTCGCTGAGCGCTCGATTTCCCACGTGGCTCTATTTGGCCCGCGCAATTGATCAAACAAGCGTCTACCTCTCTTCGACCTCTGCCTCCATTGTCCCTCCGCTTGCGTTTTGCCGTCTCTCTGTCTGCGCCTCATGTCTCTGCAAGCGACATGTATCCTGGCAACGACACGGTCTCCAGCTGTCTCTGTGGATTCTTGATTGGCACCATGCAAACACTTTCCTGGAAAGGTAGGTTCTCTCGTGGGACACGCCGCGCCTGTATGATTGCCAATCTGCTACTCCTGCTCGCAATCCTTGGAGGCAATCCGATGGACGTCTGCTAGTATATAACCTGGGAGTGTCTGGCGCAGTGTTCTCCATTAGCAGCCCAGTCTTCCGGCATCTGCACCTCTACCAGAGTCTCCTGCAGCACTCGCTCTCTACTCCACACCGCTCTCCCCACTCAAGCCATCTCGCCAAGATGTCCTACACCGCCTTTGCGCCCTCTTACTCCTACTCCAGCCCCGCGTCTCCGAACGCGTTCGCGCTTTTCTCCACTGCGCAGTCGCCGCGCGACACCTACCACATGTACGAAGACGCACGCCAGGTGCTGCGTCCTTCGAACGGGCGGACATCCGTCAGGAAGACGAAGACCTCCGGGTCCGGCCTGAAGAAGATCTTCGGCCTCTGAAGACGCATCCTACAGCTTGTGGACTTGGTCCCAAGCATGCTTTTCTACACCTATCACACATCGGCTCGCGCACCCCCGCCATCGCCGGCCACCATCCCGACTTGAACCCTCGGCTTGGACCGCTACCAGCGCGCTCCGACTAAGCCAGCCCGACGCAAGGGCAGAGGCATCAATCGGTCAAGACTGCCTTCGCGCAACCACCTTCTCGCGGGCTTACACGCTCTCGCCGTAAACCTCGCTCGACTGCAGATGCGAGTTGGCCACACTCGGAGAACAGAGACTTCAGATCACGGACTACGCCCCAGAGCTACGGACTCTTGTAGATACACAACGCATTTGTACCACTTCTTCACACCAAAGTATTCGCTACCCCATTCATCGAGTGTCTGCTACTACCTGTAAGAGCGGAATCTCAGCCTAAGTCCTCTCAAGTTCCTGCGCAACGCATAAAGCGGGGCCCAAGATTCTATATAGGTCTTGTATAGCTACCGCATGCCACTTCATTCGCACATGAATACGAAAGGCATCCTCTACTTCGGCTTGCCATAATGACTACATGGCCTTCGCCGCCTTGAGGCGGGGTAGGCGCGCAATCGGCGGGGGTGATCGGCGGCGTGGCGGTGCTACGGCAGGGTGCGGCAAAGGCGGCATACCGAAATAGCAGAGGGCGCGTGACGATGGCGTGACGAGCTCTCTCTTCCTCAACCACCACGACGCTCGACGACGGTCCTCGTCGAGGCTGGTAGTGCCATCATCGTCGAGTGTATACTAGGCTTCGTACAAGGTACACGTTCAAGAGGCTCTAACGACGCGGCGGATCTGGGTAAGCCTATCTTGAGTTCGCCATTGGTCTTCAGATTGCACAGCTCATCTCGATGCGTAGTTCGTGTATATTGAGGACTTCAACATCGCAATATCTCGTGATTGCTAGTTGCATATAACGCAACACAACCTTGTGGCAGCCTTGCGTGCTCTTGCGAAATCTCGTCCTCCCTCACCAGTGAATTCTCCCCGAGGGACGTCTACCCGAAGCGCCTGCTGTGCGTCATTTCCCAGCCCTGCACAAATATGTCGGCGGCTATCTCTACGGAGCGGAGTCCGCTCCTCCGGACGGCTTCGCCGAAGCCTATGGACCAGAAGAGGGTCAGCAGGCTGGGTCCCATGGAAATATCCAAGAGGACACGCTACGGAATCCTCGCCGGGATATGGGCCGCGAACTTCTTGTCTGTATGTAGCGGATTCCACTGCCAATGTCTTCGTTTATTTTGCTCAAATGTTCGTTCTATGATGTCAGTCGTTGAATAGTACGTAGTGCTGGCTCTTCGTTATCCCTCCTTGCTAACTTGTGGCAGCTACATTGGTTGCGACTTGTGAGCACGCGTGTGGTTCATGTGCGGTGATCCACAGACTGAGAAATTCCGCTTCAAGTGTTGCCCTCCATTTCTTCGGAGTTCAACAAAGCACATCAGGCTAGCTGGCTTGGGACTGCGTATGTCCCAGAATGATTTAAACCGACATGCCACTCGCCGACTGACTTGTCTATAGGTATCTCCTTGCTACCTGTACATTCACGCCGCTCTACGGCAGGCTTTGCAACGTCCTCGGTAGGCGAGGTGCCAACCAGACCGCCGTGATTTTTGCTGGTCTCGGAACAGTAGCATGTGGCCTCTCCTCAAACATGGAGATGCTCATCGCTGCACGATTTGTGAGCCCGTCTCTACGAATATTGTGATTCGTGCAAGCTTGAACTTGAGTAGCTTGCAGGAATGGGCGGAGGAGGCATCTATACGACAGCGACGTAAGCGCATATTTGCGCCCAAGTGAGTTACCAATGCTAACCCCGTTGCAGGATTATAACGAGTGACATGTATACCCTGAGAGTAAGCAATCTTTCACCTCGTATGAGTGCATACGCTCATGACGCCCGCAGAACCGTGGCCTTACCCAAGGAGTTGCAGCTGTGTTCAATAGTGTAAGACGCATATATGCGGCCATAGTCACATGCATCGGACTCATGGTGACTTTCTAGCTCGGAATGGGACTCGGTGGTCCTCTCGGAGGATTCATATCCGATAGGTCAGTATCGTTTTTCACTGTCATGGACTGACTAACATGTCTGAATTCCTCACAGATTGGGATGGCGTTGGGCCTTCCTGATCCAGATTCCACTCTTTTTGTTTTCGTTCATCCTGACGTCCATCAACTTGCACTACGTCACGCCTGTACGCCCCTTCCATCTTGTTGTGTGCTACTAGCCAAGAATCTAATGCCTCGCAGGGTCGGAGCAAGAGTACGAAAGAGGTGTTGAAGCGTATTGATTACGGTGGCAGCGCGACGCTCCTTATCACTGTAAGCTTCGGGCCCTAGAGTGAATCAGTTCTAGCGTTTCCTGACTAACCCTTGCAGGTGCTCTCGCTTCTCATATTCCTCAGCACGCGCTTCAGCGAAGAACATGCTGTAGGTTTCGTTTCATCTCTATAACATTACGTCTGCATCGCTGACCAATGGTCACCAGTGGTCTTCACCAACGGTCTATGTGCCGCTCACGGTCGCGTTCGTCTTCGCGCTGCTGTTCGTCTACGTCGAGCTGCGTATCGCGCCCGAGCCCATCCTCGCACCTTTCCTCCTGCGCGAGAGGATACCGGTGCTGATCGGGATCAGCAACTTCCTCGTCGCTACCTCGAACTTCACCGTCATGTACAACTTCCCGACTTGGTTCCAGACAGTTATGCTTACAAGCGCGAGCGAAGCTGGTCAGTTGTCAAGGTATTCGAACGATTGCCGGTGAACTCACACAAGCAACTAGGCGCTCATTTGATACCAAACGGTATTTCCGTATCGTGCGGTTCTCTCTTCGCTGGGTAAGGGTCTCGCAAAGCATTGAAGTGGGGCTCTTCTTATATCAGGATCATATGATCTAGGTGGTACATGCATCGCACGGGCAAGTACAAGCGTCTCAACCTCACGTTCGGATTCTTCCCCTTCATCTCTGCCACCCTCATGGCATTGATGCGCGAGAACTCCCCGCCAATCCACCAGTGGCTCGCGATCGTACGTATCTCATATTCTTGGACACAATGGCGCCTGATTGTATGTCTGTAGCTGCCCCTTGGGTTCGGTAACGCCGTTGTATTGCAAACTATGCTCAGTAGGTCCTTCCGATTCATGATATCCGCTCTCTTGCTGATCTTGTTTCTACAGTTGCGCTGCTCGCTCACCTTCCTGGTATGATCCTCATCGCACAAGCGGGAAGTGCTTGCTAATCTACCCTCAGCGGATGCTATGGCCGTGGGGACCGGTTTTGGCCAACTCTTCCGTGGCGTTGGTCAGTATACAGTCTACAATGTGACATTTTGAGGCCGCTGACGATGTGGGTTAGGTCAAGTTGGCGGTGTCGCCATTTCGTCCGCGCTCTTCCAATCCATTCTCAACACCGAGCTGCACAAGCGCATCCACGGCCCCAACTCTGAAGACGTGCGCGTCCATTTTGTCGTATACCCCAAGCTTGCTGACCGTGCAATGACCAACAGACCATTAGCAAGATCAGGCACTCCTCGACACTCGTCGCGAAGCTGCCGCCCCACTTGCAACGCGCCGCTCGCGACTCGTACGCGATCAGTTTGCGCGCCGTGTTCATCATGGCTGCCGTCTCGACTTTGCTCGCATACATCGTCCGCCTTCCCGTCAGTCATCCCTGTGCTTCCCTACCATTCCTAATCAACATGCTCACACATCACTTGCAACTAGATCCCCGACAAGCCGCTCGACCAACCCCGCCCGCGCTCCCGCTCGATCAACGAGCTGCCCAACCCGCACCCCGCCAACGCCGCCGAGCTCGCCGAGGAGATCGCAGAGAGCACCGCGCGCCCGGAGTCCGCGACGGAGCTGAGCGACGAAGACGTCGAGGCGCAGAGCAACAGCGTGGAGGAAGACGGCGATGACGACGACAGCTGCCCTCCGATCACCACGCGCGCGCCGAGGCGGAGGCGGCTGTCGACGTACGAGAGTTCGGACGGGATCATGGATCTCGAGGATGAGGAGATTGGCGGGTCGGCGCGCCGGTGAGTGAACGAATGGAGCATGAGCGGCCATATACGCTTTCCTTCTTGGAAGACAAAAAACGATGAGTCTCAAATGGACTGTGAGGACGAGGTCATCTTGACGATGTGCCCTGTGTCTTGGTCATATATCTGTTTTCGCAAGCTGTATACCCTCTTTCCGTTCAATATACGTGAAGGTTCACAAGTAGGCCGGCTGGTCGGTATGCGACGACGCTCCAAGCTCAACATCAAGTCGGACACGTCGCGTCAGCTGAGAAGCGTAGGTCGAACGCATAGGCGAATACTGTGCACAAGAAGACTACTCATACATCTTTCGTACATGCTCATCCCGTCCCCACTCAGAAATACGCCTATGAGAGGCATTGTCAGCATACGCACGAGGCGCGTGGTTACCTTGACTGGTAGGGATACGTACAGCAGCGTTCGGCGGACTGGCGACGCCTCCGAGGCTACGAAACACCCGTTAGCGCATGGTAGGTTGCCGTCGAGGGCTCATTGCGACTCACACATTGAGTGGCCAGGACGAGAAGAAGAAGGTGTAGCGGCCTGTCTGTTCGCACTGCTTCGAAAGTGCCTCGAGATCGAAGAACTCGCCGATAGGCATACCCCAAAGGCTAGGTCCCAATCATGAGTGCCTGGTTGCACGGTCGTAGTGCGTATCTGAGGCGTACCCGAGGATGGTCTGGTGCAAGTGTGGTCCCGGAGGGGGCCACCGCTGTTGGAAGAAGGGTCGTCAGGCGATACGCGACGCGCAATGCAGTGATCAACTCAAGGGCTGACCTCAAGTGCAGGCTGGTCGGAGGCGACGGCAGCAAAGTGGTTGTCCCTGCGAACGTATGTAGGTGAGCTCAATGCCGCCACCGACTCAACACCTAGCTTCGATGCTTACCACAGGAACCGCTTCATGTCTTCACTTTGCTCGATGCCCGCGCTGCATGCCCATCGTTCATCCCGCAGTCAATCACCAGATCCCGAGCTTCCGAGTCCGTCAATGATGCAGGACCAGAACAGAACTCACAAAGTCTCCGGCTTGTCGGCGATGCTGTCGCGCTCCTCCTGGGTGGTGCTGTAGAACCGCTGCATGAAGCCTGCGCGGATGAGCAAGATGTCCCCTGTGCGGAAGGTGAGGCCCTCTTGCTTCGCACACGCGACGAGGTCCGCGGTCGGGATGGCGTGGGTCGTCATCGGGTCGTATGGCAGCCGGCCCCCATTTGCGTTGCAGTAGAACTTCACCATGTCGAGGAGGACGCCGCGGCCGCATATCCCGTGCTGAGCCCAGTCTAGGGAGCAGATGGTGGGAATCACGGACTCAGTGTGAAGGGTGTGCGCGACGTACTATGGATGCCGAACTTGATGAGCTCAGGGTCGACGTCGGTTGGGTTGGATATCTTGATCTGTCCTGTCTGGAAGAAGCTGGCGGGCGTGCTGATGGATTCGGCAAGTCAGCAGTAAGGAAGATATTGCGTCCTGACAGATGCATGCACTTTTGATAGAATACGCCATGTTCCAACAACCCGAAGTGCTTCAGGCCGTCCCATTGTGTCCCGGATTGGGTGTTCTACACGGATTGTATCAGCACTGGAATGAGTTTTGCCATAAGATAGAACGCGAACTGACGATGTGGAGTATATCATCGTGGACGGCTCCGCGACCCTCCTTGAATATGACCTCGTGGGTTGGAGGAATGCGGCCAAAAGCAGGCTAAGGAATGAATTTTCAATGTTGTGGCCGGCATCCCGTTGGATGTGGTATATTTTGCACGAACGTACCCTGCTCGGAAACTGAATAGGCCTGGCGGGCGCGTGCAAGAACCCAAGACTCAGTACGATGTCAATGCAAACGCTCCTCAGTGAACGCTATACCAATTCAAGCATATTGCCTTCCCGGTCCTTATAGCACCAAGTTAGTGGACTACAATGGCTACATCACAAGATGTGCGTACTTGATTTCCTTAGACGCCTCTTTAACGACATCGTCAGTCAGGAGGTTGATCGTGCCAAGCTGATCGTCCTTGCCCCAGACCTCCCAGGCACACCCGGAAAAGTCCTTGAACTTGGGCAGCTCGTCGTACGCAGGCAGTCGTCTCGTCTCGGCGGTCGCCATCGTGAGTCGGGGCTTGCGCTGGGTCTCGCGGCGATGGGGACGGAGCTCCGCGCGCAACTTATAGCCCCTGTGGCTGGCGGTGGTCGCCGACGCTGCTTCCAATCCCCACTCAGGTGCGGGCCGGGGGTGTGTACGTGACCGTTCCTTGTGGGATCCGCAGCTCGGTGGCTGCGAACCCTGGAGCCCATGGTACCTTGGCCTCAGGCTCCGAGACCGTCAGCGGAAGGTATGCACAATTACGCCTGCCCACCATCTCTCAGATGACTCACGCAAGCAATGATTGGACGGCCCTGGTTTGCGAAGGACTGCCGTGGCCGCCGTCCGTTCTCAGCCTCCTCAGTCGCATCAGGGTAGCAAACTCGACCGGCGGCTGTGTGAACTCAAGGCTTATTTCTGCGCGCCGAGCCGCTTCTTCGCAGTAATCCCCTTTCCGCGAAGAAACAGGCTTTCATAAAGCAGCACACAGTCGGGACGCTCGACGGTGTCCATGTTAAAACCATGAGGACCGTTCACATGCCACTCAGGTAGGCTCATGCAGCTCTAGCGCAAGTCCGGAAGCACATGGTTTGAATTGGGAAATCCACTTTACATTGATGACGTCCGAGGCTGCCGTGAGAACGTTTCCGTATACAATACAAGTTGGGGTGAGCGAGGAAGCAATCAGAAGTAAGCCTATGAATGAATGGGTCAGTACAAAGAGCCCAATAGGATAGATGAAAGAGCGTTGCTCACCGCCGCATTCGGAGGGCTGGCAACGCCGCCGAGACTGTTCAGAAGTGCTGTCAGTACCTCGATAATTCGTTACATGTCACTCGAACTTACACGTTGAGGGGCCACGAGGAGAAGAAGAACGTGTAGCGACCTGTCTCGGCACAGTGCTTGGACAGTTCTTCGAGATCGAAGAACTCGCCAATGGGCATGCCCCACATACTGAACGAAGAACGATAAGCCACAGCAGATGAGACGGGCGCGTTCGGACGTACCCGAGGATGGTCGAGTGCAGGTGAGCAACGCCCTCCGGAGGAGGCCAGCGCTGTGGGAAGGTGAGGACCTGGCCTCCATGACACCGAAGCGAATAGGAGAGTTACCTCAAGAGCGGGCTGGTCAGACGCGACGGCAGCGAAGTGGTTGTCCCTGAGATATGCTGTCAACTGCGGATCTCGCGTAGAAAGGAAGCATACATTCACGTACCAGAGGAAGCGCTTCATGTCCTCGGTCTGCTCGATGCCCGCGCTATGAAACCCAGTCAGATGGGCGCCGGAAGGAGCGGAGACAGAAGCATACGTACAAGGTCTCTTCCTTCTCGCCGAGGGAGTTCCGCTCCGCCTCGGTCGCTCCGTTGAAGCGCTTCATGAAGCCGACGCGGAGGATGAGGATGTCTGCCTTCCTGAAGGTAACGCCCTGCTTCTTGGCGCAGTCCAGGATGTCCGCGAGCGGGATGGCGTGCGTCGTGATAGGGTCGTAAGGGAGCTTGCCGTGTTTCTCCTCGTAGTACTTGACCAGGTCCAGCAGGACACCGCGGCCGCAGATACCGTGCTGAGCCCAGTCTACGGCGAAAGTGAGAAACCCGTCAGTGAGAAGGCAAGTCCGCATTTACGCGAAGGTACGTACTGTGGATGCCGTACTTGATGAGCTCTGGGTTGATGTCCGCAGGGCTGTTCTGCTTGAGATTGCCCGACTGGAAAGAACTTGCCGGGGCTCTGCAGCAAACGACTCAGCCTTGACAGCACTGTCATTCAAACGAGACGTAACTCACCCCTGGTAGAAAAGTCCGTGGTGGAGTAAGCCGAAGTGCTTCAGGCCGTCCCATTGAGTGCCGGATTGAGTGTTCTATCATTCATGAACGCCGAGTACGTGAGCGTGTTATACTAGGAAGTGGCATCGAATTCGCTTACAATGTGGAGGATGTCGTCGTGGACGGCGCCGTAAGCCTCATGGAAGATGATTTCGTGCACGGGAGCTTGGCGGTGGAACGCGGGCTGTTCCAGGCGAAGCTCAGCCACAGTCCGGCAACACAGAACAAGGGCGACAAACCTTGGCGGGGAAGTTGATCGGCCTTCAAGATAATATCGTACGGTCAGTGCTGCGGGCCTATGACGGAGATATTAAGAGAGAGATTGATACCAACCAGTTCAAGCCGATGGCCTTGCCCGTCCTGCATCGCAATCAGCACGCAGCACAAATATCCGACAACGGGATGACGGCGACCTACTTGATCTCCTTAGACGCCTCCTTGACCACCTCTTCGGTGAGGAGGTTCACAGTGCCCAGCTGGTCGTCCTTGCCCCAGACCTCCCAGGCGCAGCCTGTGAAGTCCTTGAACTTGGGCAGCTCGTCGAAAGTGGGCAGCTTGCGGTCAGTAGCCATGTCGGGTGCGAGTAGGTGGGCGGACACCCCTTGCAGCCTCGCAGCGGCCGCGCTCGGTTTATATGCTCCTGGCATCCCCGCCGTGACACCGTCTGATAGACGACCGAGGTAGTACGGTTATTCCGGCAGGGGAACGAGGCCGACCCAGATATCTAAGCCAAGTCGTCAAGGCCGTGGACCCCTGCCTGTCTGCCACACCTTCCTGGGCAGGAGAGCGTGACCCGGTGCAGGATTCGATCGATTTCGCTGAGGGGGCTCACCTGACGAGGATCTGCCCCAGAATGTCATCATCCGCCTCCTCCTGCAGCCCACTGTGGGCGGCGTGTAATCAGTTACGCTCGTCCGGGTATACGATAGGATGCGGTCTCGGGCGCGCAACGCCAGAAGTGGCTGCCATCGGGCGGTAGCAACCGGTAGCCGGCCGCTTGGTCTTGATGGCTACAAGGAACGTTGCGTCGCTTCGATTACGACAGTCTACTATTACAGGAGTGCTAGCTAAGCCTAGCTTCGAGGCAATCGTCCGTCTATGGGCCCCGAATATACATAGTGAGACACCTGACGCGCGAAGAGGCTCGACGATCAGATAGATTGCGCGGACGAGACGACTGGCGGCCACCTTCGCTCCGCGAATCGTCAGCTGGTAGGCCCCCGCAAGACGTACTATCATCCGCGGATGAAGGGATGCACTAGCGCGTCCTTGGGCGTTATCCGCTTCGATGGGTCGAGAGCAAGGCACTTGTCTAGAAGGTCCACAAACGACATCAGCAGCTTGCTTTCCTCGTCCTTGAGCTTCACGGAACTTGGTGGGAGCAGCCGTTGCCGAAGATCCCTCGTTGGCTGCGTGAGATGAACCTTCCGCACGACATCCTGTGGGAACAGAACACCGTTAGACTAGAACCCTCCGAGCTCCAGATAAGCAACACGCACCATGCCCGTAACACGATCCTGCTCCACACTAAGGAAAGCGCCCAGCTCGTCGAAGTACTGCTCTCCAAACTTGGCGCGCTTGATCATTTTAGAGGGGAAACGACCCTTCAGCTCCATCATGAGCAGGAGCATGTGGTTGTTGGTCCGTCCAGGGAAGAGTATCTTCCCCGTGTACAGCTCGTACAGCGTACAACCAATCGACCATACATCGATTGCGGGGTCGTACGGATGTCCCATGACTGAGAGTCGAGATGATCAGGACGGTCGGGTGATGTAGGCAATACACGAAGACTTACTGATCTCTGGCGCGCGGTAGAACCTAGACACCAAGTAGGGCGTGATGTCATTCTCGGAAGCGTCGGAAGCAGACCCTAGGTCGCATAACTTGAGCAACGTCTTCGCTTCATTGACCTGTAATGAGAAGAGGGACATGTGAGCCACATTACATGGGCGAATCATGGCGAGCACGTACAAGGATGTTATCAGGCTTGATGTCTGCATGCATGATGTTGCATTTGCGTAGCAGACTCAAGGCAAGGAATAACTGGTGAGCGTAGGCGCGCACCGCACGAATATTCAGGCCGACGTCTTTACCGAATCGCTTGACTACGTCACGCAGATTCATGCTATGTCGTAGGCGACATTAGTGAGATGCCACTACTGCCGATCCTGGAGAGCGTACCTCAGGTTCTCAAAAACCAAGCACAGGTGACCGCGATGGTCGAAGGTGCGCTCTAAGCGGACGATATGTTTCTTGTCCTCAGGGTCCGCCTGGCGGATCTTGTTGAGGATCTGTACCTCTTTCTGACCAGCCTTATACCTAAGCGATGCTGATCAACAAAAAGTTTGAACGAGTAAAGTAACCTCATACATTGACTCTTGGCACCGAACGATCTTGATCGCTACTTCTTTGCCAATTTCGCTGGCGTCTCCTTGTAAGACACGCGCCCGCACGACGTTGGCGAACATGCCTTTGCCGAGGGAGGAAAAGACCTGATAGCGGCCGCCATCGAGCTGTTCGCCTAGGATGATCTGGTAGTAACCTTCAGAGTCGGCAGCAGAGTCGAGTGTAGCAGTGACAATGGCTGGTGCAGCAGGTTTCTGTGATGATGTGATGGATTATTAGGGGTAGCACAACATCGAGGATGGATGGAAACGCACTGCAACCTGCTTGACCTTCTTGACCTTCTTCGGCGAAGTAGCGATCGCGAACATGTCGTCGACGTCTTCGTCCTCTTCCTCCACCATCTCGATATCCTCAGGCTCCTCCTTGACACCCCACACACGTTTCTGCTCATCCTCCCGGCGATCCAAGCTGGGGTCGTAGTCCGCAGCAGAAATTTGCTCACCCACCGCGTTCTGTGCTTGCGCCTTCTCTTCTTCATCGCCCTTGGCAAGCGAGAACAAACCAGGTGTAGGCGAGACTGATGCAGTCTTGCGCACCTCGGGCACTGTAGCGTTGAGCGCATTAATATATGCGCTATTGTCTAAAACTAAGACGTACCAGCACTGTCTGCGCGGACGGATTCTGCACGGCTGGGGGTACCGACGACACTCTGCGCCTGAGATGGGAAATTAGACACATCAGGCGTTGCAGGGGGCGGCTCAACCGCACTACTAGGTCCAGGACTCGGCGTGGGTCCTTGGCTGACATTGGAGCTTGCGATGCCTGCGTATTTCGCTAGTATGGCTTGGCGTCTCGCGCGACGTGCAGCAAGCGTCTCTTCAACAGGGGGCGGGGAAGGGGGCAGGTCCAACTCCATTTCCGGCTCTGGCTCTGGATTGAAGTTGGACTGCGATTGTTGGTGTGCCTTCGGTTCCGGTTTGGAGGAAGGTGGGCTACGAGGTCGTTGCGAACGTGGTGGAGAGGGTGCTCTGACTGGTCGAGGGGAGATTCTGAAGCGAACCTTGTTTGTGAGACTCTGTCGGAGTGAGGGTATGGCTATGGACACGATACTCACTCGCCTTCTTCCTTCTCGTCTTCAACCGTGGTCGGTGGAGGTGGGTTCGCACCATTGGTTTGGCGATCTCGTGGAGGTGAGTGATGTCTGCGGTCGTCCCGACGTCGGTCATCGACACGACTGCCGTCGCGTCGGACGTCATCTCTCCGCGACGTGAAGCTCCTTTCGCGACCGCGGTCCCTGTCTCTTTCCCTCTCCCGCTCCCTGTCGTCACGCCTATCCCGTTCTCGACTCAGATCATGCGAGCGTCGCCTGGCGTGGTCGCGATCTCTACTGCGCGGCCTGTAGTCTCCTCGAGGTCGCCGGTCGTTGCTAACCCTCCTGTCCTCTACGTCTCTTCTTCCATGAGGTGGTTTCCTACGCGGCGACTCTAGATGCCCGTCGCGCCGGTCTCGGCCGTCCTCTCGAGGTCTTTTGTGAGATTCGGCATCGTTTGGTCCATCCCAAGCACGCTTAGACCCTGATGAGACGTTAGTCATGTCGCACAAGCACTGATTGTGGTTTACGGGGCACCGCACGATGACAAGAAAGAGTTCGTTGTCGCTGAGGACGGCGGTGACGGTGGTGGTGGTCGCTGAATGAGTCGTTTGAAGTCGCGATCCAAGTGTGAAGCACTTGGTTCGGCTAGATGTGCCGAGCCGAACTAGCCTCATGCCGAGAGCCGAACCACTTTGGCCGTCGCGTGGGCGGCAAGTCGAACAACAACGTCCGAGCCACATTCCTCGACCGCGACCTCGACCACGACCACGACAACTTCGCAGCGCTGCTCACCGCCGGAAGCGATGAGCAGACGACAATCGCGTATATCTATAGACTCTAGGCAGAATGACACCCTGCTCGAATTCGAGAACTGTGCGTACCTACTCCGTGGTATCGTTCACGTATCGTTCATCTCACACTGCGGTCGCCGTCCGTCACAGTCAAGAAGAAGTTTCTCCTAGCGAACAAACATATCACGAAGTACGTATACTCCGCAAGTTCTAGCAGATGGATACTCATCCTCGTGCACACTAGGTTGAACTCCACGCTGAGCGCGCGGATCGAAGAACTCAATGCCCAGATATCTACTCTATACGTGGAGAATCTTCGCCTACGGGCCTCGGAGATTGCACTCACATCGCAACTGAAGAAGGAGAAAGAGAAGTCGCAGAAAATCCTGGCTGACACGGAATCTGCGGTATGTCCATGTCCTGCATGCTCTGTGGCTGTCAAGCTTGACAGCTCGTAGACCCATACTCTCATGAAGCAACTTGGCCTGATCCGCAAGTCTTGGGGAGTACCCCACGGACGATCCTCTACACCGGAGACCCACCCCCCACCACCCCGTGCGCGCCGCCCAATCCCCGATCCCAATGTCTCACCACCACCTAACAGGCTAGCACGACCACCCACCGTCCCCGGGATCCTCGAGGACGATGAGAATAACGCATCATCACCTGAAGACCCCGACGCTGACGTCGAACATGAGACAAGCCCGTCCATGCCGCGCAAACGCAAGACGAAATCTCGCAGTGCTAGTTCCAGTCGACTGCCACTCCCTTCTCAGAAGACCTCCTCTCCACCTGCAGTAGATACCGTTCATATCGACTTTGAGGAGCAATTAGGCAAGAGCGGCAAACGGAGACCCACGAGGAGGCAGAGTGGCCTCCTCACAAGCGTGTCCATCACGGCAGTCACCACAGACGGCCTGAATCGACCGCCAAGTCCAGTACCGGAATCACCTTTGCGGGATGCATTGGAAGAGGCGGAACCTCCCGTGGAGCCGGACGAAGACGAGGTGGAGGCCATCCTGCAGGCAGCCACGAAGCGGCGCGAGAAGAGGGAAAGGGAGAAGGAGAGTGAACGTGCGCGTGAACGTGAACGGGACGGTGACTCAGCTTTGGAGGTCCCTCGACCACGCGAGCGGAAGAAGCAGCGGGCGGTTGAAGATCCGGTGGATGCGCCCGAAGGGAGCAAATCCAGGTTCAAGGATGTGACCAACTCGCAAGCAGGCCGCTCTTCTCTACCACCACTCGACACCACGTCTGGTGCGTGCTTGATTGACACCCGTCTATCGTTTTGCGATAATCTGACTTGTGAAACAGATGATCGACGACGTACGCCGGAAGTCGATGTACCTACTTCTGCAACGTCGTCTAGTATGGCAAGCAGTTCCACGCGTAATTTCTTATCCACGCCTGCTACCACACCTGCGCCAATGTCGAAACCCTCGTCTCATCTCCCCACACCTCGATCGTCTAGTCCTATCGCCGAGCCACCTCAGGCAGAACCGGAGACACTTATCGGCGGTCGTGAACGCCGGGTGCGCAAGAGCGTCAACTATGCGGAGCCCAAACTGAATACGTATGTTCGCTGCACACGCGGTGTGTTCACGATGCTGACTTGGTGCCTAGTAAAATGCGGAAGCCCGATCCTGTACCCCCGCCGACGAGCACGAAACGCAGTTCAGTCGCTCACGAGGATGCGCCACCGGTCTCTTCTCGGTCATCGTCGTCGCATTCCGCTGATGCGGATGCCGAGCCACCATCCGCCGGGACTGTGAAGCGCAAGAAGTCTCGGGCGTATGTCCCACCCGACGACGACGAGAGCGAGGGTACCCAGGCAGACGCGGAGTTCGGTGGTCTACGCACCGGTTCATGGGCGAACGTCGACAGTCGTCGGCGGAGCGTCCACGCCTCTGGTTCACGCAGACTGGAGGGTGATGATATCCGGCGCCACAGCATGGCAGTATAGGGCTGGACCCCCAACGCGACGCGCTGGTGATCGTCGCGTTGACGCGTTCCCAACAGGATATGATTATGGTGATGACTTTTATGATACCTATGATGATCCGCGAGACCCCCACTTGACTTACGGCGTTATTGCGCAACGTTCCTAATTCCAATAGTCTTACCATGGCCCTGCGCACAACAAGCCCGAATGTCCCAGCCATTGTACCATATGTATTCATACGACTATTCTCCTAGCGACTATTTGTCTCCGCATGCATGCTTTCGCTATCCATTTTATACGCAGTATATATTCTCTGCTGGCTAGCATGTTGTATGCAACTCGGTAGTTCCTTGAATCGAGACATCAGTTTGTTCTTACACCTATAACTCGAGCTTTGCTCCCAGTGAGTGGGCAGAACGCTCAAAGGACGCCTGGCCATGGCTACCGAGCGCTGAGCGCGCCTACTGAGTATAATTACGTAATATACGGCCAACCCAATCCGGTATAGCGTGGCTATCGGCTGTTGTGGCTGCAACATTGGTCCCGCATCGAACATACAACTCTCTTCTTGACCTTGACACGGACTTCTTGACTCTTCTTACTCTCTTCATAATAGCCAACATTGGGAAGGGGAACCGTCTCTTGGATATTCCTGGACTCGAGCACGACCTAAATTCTGGGTGAACAAACCACCATTCTCAACTCGCGGTCGTGCCAATCGCTATGGAGGTCTCGTCCTCAACACCAAGTGCATCCTCAATGTCAGTACCAGAAACGCGTCTTTCTAAACTAGTCAACCGGATGAACACGAACTACATCTCACTACCGGAGGAACTGTGTGCTGCTTCACGTCCGTCTTCGCCAAGTTCTGATGAACGCATCGCGGAGTGGAAGAGCCAAGTCTCGTACGCATTGCGTGTAGCAGGGGGTGACACCACACATCCAAAGTGGGGTCACGTTTCACGGATCACACAGCTCGCGTGCACCAGCAGAAGATACATCGGGGTGGCGCCGGGCGTGAGGATGGGCGACGGGAGGCCAGTCACTCTTGACAAGAAATTCGAGTGGGCATTGCCGGAAACAGAGGAGAGATGGAAACGCTACGAGAAGAAATGGGAGATGGCCGTCCAGGGAGTGAAGAGTACAACGAAAGCCAAGACCTCTCCAGCCGCTGCAAAGACGTCGAAGTATTGGCCTAAGCGTGCACCAGAGCAACAAGCGGCGTCGTCGTCACGTCATCCACCATCACCCAGCAAGGCGGAAGTCGTCCGCAAGAAGGTCGAGAAATGGCAAGCTGAGGTAGTCACAGAAGCAGAAGATGTGCAAGCAGTGTACGAGACAGTCAATCCGCAGGGGGACAAGGGCAAAGGCAAGGCCAAATCGACGCATCCTCCCGGTGAGAAGGTTCAAACCTCGCTCGGCTTCCGTGTTGTGAAACGTTCGAGCGTCACAGACGCGAAGGGAGGCCGCAGCGCGGCTTCGAAACCAAAGCCCCCATCTCCAGCGCGTTCACCTCACCGACCAGATCCAGACACCGAGTCAACCCACGCTACGAAAGCAGCGGAACCACCGAATCACTGTGGAGGCGACGGCGACGTGCCAATGCTGTCGCAAGATCACAATGACCTTCCCTTGATTACGGAAGTGCCAGAGCTTGTCAGTACACGTCTTTTGACTACTGCGACATCCTGATCATCTGTTAATGTTGTTCGTTCACAGTCATTCCTACCTCCTTCATTCCCATCGCAGTTGAAGACCTCAACACCGCCCCTGAACTACAGACGCCATAAGCCAGCGCCCATCGTGCCCTGTTCACCTCCACCATCGTCCCCTCAATCACCTTACTCGTCCGGGTCCTTCGACCCATCGCATCCACAACCCCGAATTCCGCTACCAGAGTCCTCCAATCCGCCTGCAGTTTCGCCTGTACCCAGACCGCCGAAGCGCGCTCGCACTCCTGACTCCTCGGGCGAGGACGGGATGGATGTTTCACCGCAGTCGCCTCGGTCCAAAGCACCACCGTCTAAAAGAGCGCGCGCCGACCCGTTTTTGGAACAAGAACCTATTTCGAGCGGCCCTCAGCCAGTACCGCCGTCGACGCCCCCGCTATCCACATCCCCCGCTAAAGCTCCTGTAACTCCCGTCTCAAGGGGGAAAGGCCTTGGTAACGCAAAGGGGCTACCCGTCCCGACCACTCCGGACCGTCAACCACTGCCCACCCTGACTGAGCTCCTGGCTTCGTCGCGGCGCTCGAAGCCGCGCCCGAGACCCCCGTCAAGGAAGCACACTCCTCAGAGTCAGGCTGGCGGTAGCACCAACAAGGCGGGGCATGCGAGACGACAAGTCGAAGTGGAAACGGAGCTTACTGGTGTCGCGGAGGACTCGGAGCCGGAGCCGTCCCCGACAAAGACATATTTCTCTTCTCCTGCATCAGGCTCTTCCGATTCAGCCTCCATCGTGCACCGCTCGCCTGTGTCACCGCTCTTCACACAGAACCCAGGCGCGTTCGTGCCGGCATTCGTGTCCTCTCAGCGGCCAAGTGCGAACGACGACGATCCGTTCGTCGGCGTGCGCAGCCAAGGCCCAAGCCAAGGGCAAGGTCTCATGCGGGGCAGCAGTGGCTTTTTTGGAATGGGGTACAATTCGCAATTTGACGTCGAGGGCCAGGTCGATCGTGTGAGCGAACTGCTCGAGCGGGACGTGGATTACAACGGATGGTTGCGTGATCTGGATGAGGTGGACGAGGAGGACATGCCGGCGACGCAGAGTCAGGGCACGGTTGGAGTGGGATATTGACGTCGTTGGTGACACTTGGCTTACATCGCTCACGTTATTGTCTGATGTATCTACAAGACCGCTTACTCATGGTATGGTATCTGCATTGTATAGCCTCGGCAACGAAATCTTCGCGTGAAGTTCGTCGCAAGTGTTCAGGGCGGCGGGGAACCTCTATTCCGTCACCGTGTCCTGGAACGTGCCATCTTCTCATGGATATCGCAAGAAGACACAGCATGCGTCAAAAGGTTCGAGCGCATCGCACGGGCGACGGCGTATCGCCAGGGTCAGCGGCGGAGAGGTCCTGCAGAGGCATGGTCTAGTAAAGTCAGCAGCGTATCAGTAACAAGTGGCCGCTGGGCCGCTGTGTCACCCTCGGTTGGGCGCACGTCGGGGCATGGCATGAACACCGTGTTCAACCACTCGAAGCCCCCCCAGCGGTTCATCCCGCGGATGGAAGCGTCAAATGAACTGATATAGAGACCTTATATTGAATGCGCAGGCGTTCGCTGCACACGTCGAGTCATAGAACGCACCTGGCAAGCTGGCCATGCCACGCGTTCTGGACAAAGCTGGATTGATGGCGAGCGCATGCCACCGAGCTACTTGGAAGGCGCGATCGGGGATCCGCGCTACCATTGCATCGTTGGCATCTTTCCGAAAGAGCGGTACGCACGTACGGACATGTCCTCACAGGAGTGATTTTGACAAACTGGTCGACCGCGATGCTCAGTTGCGAATCGGTCTCGCGCGCCGAGCATGTGAGGGAGACATCGGATTGTGGGCGACCGGATGTGCTAGCGCTGTGTGGCTTGCTTGAGCTTGTAAAGACATCAGCACCGCCCTGAGTCCGACCTGATATCTGCAGGCGTCATGGGAATGTGTTGCAATGCGTAGGGTGGCCAACCGGGAACTTCCGGCGTGTCACAGTTGCTGATTTTATGGATGGTGCTCGTGTGTCTTCTTCGCTCATGTATCGAGAGCCCATGTGAACTTTGCACATTTAGCACGGAGTAGAGTTCAGTAAGTGCGCTACGTTATGAAAGCCATGCCGCCTGGTCGAGAATTCTCATAGAGGTGTGGACGAGAACCCGCGAGTTGCCCACTAGACCACTCAGTTTCATCAAAGCGATGATGATACGAACTAAGACCCTCCCGGCGGATCAGCTGGATCCCTTCACCGTATGAACCGGGGTTTACTGACCTACCCAGAACGCAGGAAAAAGGCCGGTGCACAGATCGTGGCATGTCTTCATGGTCACTTCAATACTTCCAATGGACTATTCCTATTGTTACAGGTGCATAAGTGACCGGAAAAGCTTGCAGTGAGATAGTCGTCCCGGATCGCTCAAGGCGGTGTCGGAAGCAGCAGCCCCGGGGGCGCTCCTGTACGGTAGAGACCAGGACTGTACGACGGCTCCTCCGCAACCTGCCTCCGAGCGTGTATAACTGGGTACCTGAGCCGTAAAGGGCGCTGGCCGCGACTCGGACAAGTTGCATCATCTGACGGAACTTGGAGAGAGCCTCAGCCGAACGTGACCCGTTTCTTAGTCTTGGTCACACCTCCGCTATTCGACTGGTGTTTCTCGCCGGAGGTTGTCTGAGATTTGGGGGCGTCCTCATCTCCAGCGGTGGGGGTCCGGACTTTCTTGCGGAGCTTTGCTTTTTCTCGTTTCGCTCGCGCAGCTTGCGCCGCGACAGCGGCCTTTGCACGTTCCTGTCTTGTGGGTCATCATCACTGTTCGCCCACAAAGTGACATCAGTCGCCTACCAGTCTCGTTTTCGAGGAGCTCTTCTGCTTCTGTTCAGAAGACGAGGATGCGTGGGCTGATGCCTACGTAAACCGGACAAGGGTCTATCACCTTGGACCGCTAGTGCTGGAGCCGGCAGGGTTGCATGCTAACCTTGGAGTGATGTGCCTCGACCTTTGCGCGCGACTTCTGCTCCTCAATATCTGCCACGCTTTTCGCGAGGTCTACGGCGACATCCTAAGATTCCAGAGTGGCATGATTAGCGACGTGTTCCAGTTCGGATGAAGTACGGCAGCTACCTTGCTTTCGACAAACACCTTTGACTTTCCCTTCTTGCCCATATGTTTAATTGAGCTGTGTGAGACACATTGGTCTTAACGGGCCGTTCCATGCAAGGAAAACGTTGTACTCACTGGACCCGGGACGGCGGTCTCGGTCACGCTTGCACTGCAGACGCCTGCAGACGATTTGCTCCTAAATGAGAGCACTGCTTTTAGTGCCACGTGGACGTACCGCATCGGGAAGGCCCCCACCACCATCCGCGAGCGTCCACAGCGCCGGAGTCGGACTACGGTGCTATGCTCCTTTTCTTCGCTCTGCCACCTCCTCGGCTTCCGGCGGGACTTATCATTCTGAGGTCTGACATACTTCGGTGCTCATCGCTCGCTTAAGTTCGTTGGAAACTCGACAGACCATGTTGACCTCTGTTCTAGAGAGGTGCTTCTGACCATCGCAGCTACCATCCCTAGACCGCCTCGAACGCTCATGGAATCCTCGGCGCACCGGAGCCATGAGCTGTTTCGTATGACGAGCATCGGAGATTAAGATATTGACTTGACGTTTTGAGATATGAAACCCATCTGCGCGCTTGAGTGGACTCGAGCTGATGTTCGACACAAGTTCTTCCAACCTTGGAAGATCCCCGCCCCTCGTGCTCGTGCGCTTTTTTCCAGCCGACTGCGCTCATGCGTAATGCCCCCTATTACTCGATCGGCGACTTGCGCCCGTACCACGACTCTACGGATGTCTGATCCTACGATGGACCCATGCTTGGCCCTGCGCCCCCGACGTCCCATCTGCGCGGCAAGAACTACTGAGCATCACCTCACCTTCTCAATTCACAATGCCCCCGGAGATTGTACATTGCTGGTGAGATCTCACCGTCCTTTGGTCAGTATAAAAACCATGGCTTCGCAAAGCTTCCTAGCCATCGTACTTCCTACACTCCCTCTCAAAACAGCTTCTACAACAAACCCCTCAAGCACAAAAAGCTCGCTTCCAAGTTCACCATGTGCTACCTCCGCCAGTACGCCTCCACATCATGTGCCGGTCTCTCAGTCTGCTCATGAATTCTCAGAGTTTGCTACGTCTACGAGAAGTGTGGCCATGTCTACCCGATGGTAAGTCTTCGCTACAAATTCTAAGTGTTCATAAAGCTCATAGGATACTCCTAGCCCGATCAACAGGTAGAGAGGCAATCCGGCTATATTCAGCTCGATGTATTTAATCATATCCTGTTATAGGTCCAGTGCGACAACCCGCGGTGCAAATTTAGCCCTTTGCATTCGAAGAGCTGTCAAGGGTCTTCATGCAAGCAGACTTGCAAGCAATAGTGGGTCTTCGCACACGACCATGTTTATACTTCCATAGCACTCAACTTTCTCTGACTCTAGCCGTGGCCACCCTCAGCAGTACTGTCAGTACCAGCACATCCCGATCGCTTCTTCACACTAGCTAAAGCTCCTCCTACAGCTCCGCAAATGGCAGGGTACTGTCCCGGCTGCACGGGTCGGTGAAACCCCCCGATACCTCACGTACATTTCTTGCGCTATCGTTGCTCTCCGTTTCTTGGACATCTTGAACTGCCGTCCACATGACGTGTCCGTAGTGTATACCTAGCTTAATTCCTAATTATCTCCCACGGCAATATCTATGCAATCGGAACCACTTGCTATCTATCGCCCCTCTGTCAATCACTGCATTGTCGCATTGTCCCCTTGAGATACAGTACCGCGACCGAGCACTAGCAAACGCAGTCCCCGTTCACATTCCCACGTAAGAGCTTGTATCACCGATAGCCATCCGGCTGCGAGAGGCGGACCCTGGCCGTTCGCTAACCTAGGTCATCAACTTGGTCACCGGAATCGCCGGTCTGACAGTCCATATGGGCGCAGTAGCCCCTATAGATGGCTTCCGTATCACCTACGGCAGCGGTGGCGATCTCGGCGGAAGTATGCGAAGTATCGTCGCGCGAGCTGTCCCCTATACCCTGGCTCTGTACTGCGTTGGCCTCGTGTGCGCCGATCTCCAGATCTACGCTGGCAGCGAACCTCGAGCACGCGTCGGCTTCGTAACGCGGGGTGCCTAGATCGGTTGTGGACGATGTTGTCTATCCTCCCGCGATCATCATTCCTGATCCTATAGCAGCTCTCGTATGTCATTGGCATTGTCCAGTGAGCGAACCCCGGTACTAGCGCCGCACGTGCATCGGGACCGGATATCAATGTGGCAATGGCATGTTTTGCCTGTACCTCATTCATGTTGTTCGTGGCAGGGCACATTGTTAGACTCTATTCAACGCCGCCGCTGTGGGCCACACGCAGCAGCGCAGCAGCCTTGTGATACCACTGACATGTGGAAGTGATGCTATATTTGCCCATCCGAGGACGCGCAATCTTTGACCGCCCTTTACGCCCGAGCTGGAATTTGACATGCTTGGGTCGGGCTCAGTGCATCGCCATCACGAGCAGTGTTGGACGGGCACCCCTCTGGCTGCACCGCATGCGGTCACGCCGGCAAGGCCAATTCGGGCTTGTATCGTCCTCGGTGGTCTATGGCGCAAACAATGACGAAACGAGGACGGTTACGTACGGCGTGCGCAGGGGTCGCTAGCCGCAGCCCGGGGAGACGAGGGCTCACTTGCACATACGTCCGCAGCCTGTGTGGCTTGTTCATCGTCGGTCTGCCACATCGAACCTGTGCGCGAACAAAGAGGAGCGGTCAAGATCGCCTTCGCTGAATACATTTGGTGATACAGTTGGAATCGAACGCCCGGCGGCCGTACTGCGCCAAGGCGTCAACTACAGACTCGCCTGCAGCTGCCACGACACGAGGGCTACGATGACCGCATCCAGGAAGCCGCGCACTTCGGGATAGAATATCAGCGACGCGGGGAAGACGGTGTGTAGCTTTCCTCCTATGTTCTGCACCCCTGCCGTGTTGGACCAAACCACCTGGCTCCGCGGCCTCTTCGAAGACGGCTCTACGGCGTATATCTGAGAAGCGAGACAAGATGAGTTGATCATCTAGGGACCATCCACTAGTAAGGGGTTCGATCGCGATTCTAGCTCACCGCGGGCTTCGTAGCTTGATCCAAACAGAACTCGTATGTCTTTCCGTGCATTGTCAACGTAATGCTAGCGCAAAGCATTAATAATTGGGACCCTCGTCAGCGGTACGATATACCGACCGTTGCTTCTCCATCTGCAAGCACTTCCTGAGATACGGGGGTGCAGCATGACCGTAGGTGATGATCACTGTCTCCAAGTCGTTCGACAGGTGAGTGGTCAACGACGCTCCCGGGTTGGGGTGGTAAGGTGTATTCTCGTCGTCTATGGCTTGCTTCTCCTTCTCGTTCGCGTCAGTTGACAGAGTCGAAGCAGAGACCTCGCCGTCGGCGTCAGGGACGCTCTTCTCGCCCGCCTTTTCTATCATATCCTTCTGACCCGACCCAAACGTGCTCCGACTCGTTCCATGCTTCGTAGATTGGAACGGATGGAACTTGGAGGATGCGATCGCTAATCTGTGTTTCCGCGCCGTCGATACGATCGCAATCGCGTCCCGCTGCGCGTCCGCGCTGCGGGCTAGACCCCGGAATATGTATGCCCGGGAGTCGTCGTCTTCCGTAAAGATTGTGTAGTAGAGTGTCTTCGTGTGCGCAGAGATGACAAGCGTCCTGTGGGGCTGCGAGCCCGCATCCTGGCGAAAAAGCAATGTATCTCCAAGGCCAGGTTCGAGAGGGTCGTCAGACCGCAGAACGAACGAAGTGTTACCACCGGGCAAGACGCTCATTAAGCTGCGCATGGAAGACTTCTAGCAATGCTTGGGAGGAGAAAGAAGTGTTGGGAGAGATGGGCGGAGCGTGGCGGGAGGAGTACTAAGTGGAAGAACCCTGATATCGGTTTGCGGGCTTCGACCTAGCATCGCCTCGAGAGGCTATCTCGTCCAAGACCTGTCAGGATTATGACTCCGCTGCTGGAGGGACGTGCTGTCATGCCGTAAGCTATGGTACCTTGCACAGTGAAATAACTTCGGCACGGATATGTCTAAAGCCGTCGACATTTGCAGTGCCTCAATAGGAGCTAAACTCGTCCGGTGACGCCGTGTGGTGGACATTGTTGTCCTCACATTCATTTGGCCTGGCCAGAGACCGATGGTGAGATGATGCGGCAAAAGCTCACTTACATTGTCTTCGCACGAAGAAAGATGCACTGATACTTGCCTGCCAGTGTCCGCGATGGATTGGTGGACCTGAAATCATTATGTACTAAGCGTCGTACAAACACCGCATCGGAACCTGAGTCACTGTGTGCGCCGCGTGTGCTCAACCGCGGGCTAGGATTCAGATTGCAGCACAGCAAGAGCAGGAAGAACACACTGTGAAGGGAGAGAGGACAGCGAAGTGTTCGAGGTATAGAAGCTTGACAGAGACGGGAGGCGATGCATGCATGGTGGTGGCCACTGTCTTCGCAGCAACTTTCGTTGGACGAGGGTGGGCGTTCAAAGAAGAGAGTCGAAACACGGCGCCTATCTAATCACATGTCTTCCCCACATTCCAATACGATCTTGTTTTCGTCACGACTCAAGGCGAATGATCGTTGCGAAACAAACAGTCGTGCCGAGCAATTGATTATGTGGCTCACAAGGAGAATAGGCAAAAATTAGAGCCATCGGACTGGCGAACGTGCACGCTAGTACGACGAAAAACACGTGAAAGGTGCTACCAGGGTTCGAACCTGGGTTTCGGGAAAGTGAGTAATCAAAATCCCGAGTGATAACCACTACACTATAGCACCTTGTACGTTTGTGTACTTATGCATGTTTATATATGGCATGCAAATGGCACATTCCTTGTATTGAACAGAATTCTATCCACCTCCAGCTCAATGATCATTTAAATCATGCACTATCCGGGTACCGCCATGATCTACTAACTCGCCACTTGGCTCATTTACGACTGGTGAGTATTGGGACCGTCCGTAACCCTCCTCAGGGCCTGAAGCTCATATGATTCAGTGCTCACATCTTAGTTGGACGTGCTGGTTTGCCAGAGCTACAGACCTAGCTAGTCATCTCATGCCCCTGGCTGCGCCAGTCGATCATACGTACGCGACCGCATGGCCGACGAGTCGGGCTTCGGGAGCGACGGTCGCGCTCATCATTCCACACCAGTGAACCCGCCGTAGTGAGAGCGGCCATCAGACAAGATCAGAGCCAGCCCAAGCCAACATGCTCGTCTGTGTCACATGAGCACGTTCCTCGGTCAAGTGAGCCCATCCGCGACGCCGAATACGACAGACTTCGAAGAGAAGCCCGCAGGCGCGCCGCGACTACCGACGTCAGGGTTGCTCTGGGCGGTATATATGAGCCTTGCTCGAAGACCACGTCCTCCAACGCCCGCCGTTCGTCCACATCCTCGCAGCCATGTCCCTCCGTGCTGCGCTGAGGTTCGCGCTCCTCGGACAGCTCATTCTCTTGTCCAGGGCGACCGTCACCGACCCCGCCGTTCTCGATGCGTGTCCCGGATACAAAGCGAAAAACGTCTTTACCATCGGGCCGAAGCTGACGGCAGATCTCGTTCTCGCCGGCAAGGCGTGCAACGTCTTTGGTCCTGATATCGAGCAGCTCAAGCTCGAGGTCACCTACGAGACTAGTCAGTATATGTCGCTTTCGTTCGTACAACTCATATCCTGATAGTCATTCTTGACTGTTGCAGCGGACCGTATTCATGTGAAGATCACGGATCCCTCTGAGGCGCGTTACGAGGTACCGGCGTCTGTCCTCCCTCGGCCCCACGCGGACCTGCTCGCGTCGCCGCACAGCGCCTCGATCAGGTTCAATTACACCACTTCGCCATTCTCGTTCTCCGTATACCGGGCGTCCACACACGAGGTGTTGTTCTCTACGGCCTCGCACCCCATCATCTTCGAGCCCCAGTACTTGCGCGTGAAAACCGACCTTCCTGCGAACGCGAACATCTATGGCTTGGGCGAACATACGGACACTTTCCGCCTGCCGACGCACAACTACACGCGCACGATGTGGTCTCGCGACGCATACGGTGTGCCGACGGGGGAAAACCTGTACGGAAACCACCCGATCTACTACGAGCACAGGACAAGCGGCACCCATGGCGTGTTCTTGGTGAACTCGAACGGTATGGATATCAAGATCAATGACACTGAAGGCACCGGGACGACGCTTGAGTACAACGTGATCGGAGGCGTCTTGGACTTCTACTTCCTCTCGGGAAGCGAGACCGACCCGACGGAGGTTGCGCGGCAGTACGCGGAAGTCGTTGGCGTCCCTGCAGAGGTCCCGTATTATTCATTCGGGCTGCACCAATGTCGCTTCGGCTACCAAAGTAAGCTACAGGGCTTAGTGGAAGCTTTGATCACTTGCTGAGGACTGTACCGCAGACTTCGTCGATGTTGCGAACGTGATCGCGAATTACTCCGCAGCGAGCATCCCTCTCGAGACCATGTGGACCGACATTGGTAGGATATATGCTATGAGGCCAGCTTCTGGTGCAACGCTGATCGCTTTCTAGACTATATGTACAAGCGTCGGATCTTCACTGTCGATCCAGACTACTTCCCCCTCAACCGGATGCGCGAAATTGTCGATTACCTGCACACGCACAACCAACACTTCGGTGGGTTTCGACGGAAACACGTTACTGTGGCTGAGTCTGAGTAACTGACATTGGCTGGACTTGGTAGTCCTGATGACCGATCCCGCGGTCGCGTACTTGCCTGACCAAGGATATGGCCCCTTCGACCGGGGTACCTCTGCAGACATCTGGCTCAAAGCCGCGAACGGCAGTAGTCCGTTCTTGGGCGCTGTGTGGCCTGGTAAGCCCGCAGATACCCAGCTCCATGCTTCGTAAGATGGCTAACACACCTTCGCTTCAGGCGTGACCGTCTTCCCTGGTGAGTCATTCCAGGTATTCTTTGAGTTGAAGACTCAGTTCGACTTATGACTTGGCAGATTGGTTCAATGCCAAGACACAGGAGTACGTATCGCCACCCATGTGCGCGGGAGTCGTGATATTCATATCATTCCTCCTACAGCTACTGGACCAATGAGTTCAAGATGTTCTACGATCCGAATACCGGTCTTGACATTGACGGCGCGTGGATCGATATGAACGAGCCTTCGAGCGTAAGTGCACTCTTAGCAGACTCATCCACAGGCACTCACGCCAATGCTCTATGCAGTTCTGCAACTACCCTTGCACCGATCCCTTCGAGCAAGCTCGCGAACAGGACCTGCCTCCTGCGCGGACAACCCTACCGCCAGACCCCAACACACCCATCTTCGGCAATACGGCGCACTCCAAGCGCGTTGACCATAGCCACGACGATGTGCAGAATCCACCGTACGCTATCGCCAACTTCGCTGGCTCGGGCGCACTGTCTGATAAAACTGCCTACGTAAGTCGTTCTTCTCCCTGCATGGCACGGGCGCTGAGATAGATGCGCCATGCAGACGGATGCACTGCACGCGAACGGCCTGATCGAGTACGACACGCACAACCTGTACGGCACGATGATGTCCACCGCCACGCACAACGCTATGCTGGCGCGCCGCCCGGGCGAACGCACGCTCGTCATCACGCGCTCGACGTTCGCGGGCGCAGGGACGCGCGTTGGCAAGTGGCTGGGAGACAACTTCAGCCAGTGGGATCACCTCCGCCAGTCTCTCTCCGGGATTCTCGGGATGGCGGGTGTGTACCACGTCCCGATGGTCGGCGCGGATATCTGTGGCTACGGTATGTGGTAGTCTATGGTGTTCACCCATGATCCCGGAAGATAACACGGTTGTTCTTCCAATTTCAGCTGAGAACACGACGGAGACCCTGTGCGCTCGTTGGGCCATGGTCGGCGCGTTCTACCCCTTCATGCGAAACGTCAGTATCATCAGCTTCGACCCATGCGCTCGGGCGTACTGACTGGTTTCTCTCTCTAAACGTAGCACAACGCAGACACATCCATCAGCCAGGAGTTCTACCGCTGGCCGACAGTCGCACAAGCCGCCCGCAATGCGCTCGACATCCGCTACCGCCTGCTCGACTACATTTACACCGCGTTCCACCAGGCGCACACGGACGGCACGCCCGTGCTGAACCCGCTCTGGTACAAGTTCCCCAAGGACGCCAACACGTTCGGGATCGACAGCCAGTTCTTCTTCGGGGACGCCATCCTCGTCTCGCCCGTGCTGGAGGAGAACGCGACGAGCGTGAGCGCGTACTTCCCCGACGAGGCCTTCTACGACTTCCACGACCTCTCCCGCACGTACGTCAAGGGCGGTGGCGTCGTGCAGCTCAACGACGTCAACCTCACTACCATCCCCGTCGCGATCAAGGGCGGCGCCGTCCTGCCTCTCCGTGCTTCGGGCGCGATGACGACGACGGAGCTGCGCAAGACCGACTTCGAGATCGTCGTGGCGCCCGCGCTTGACGGGACCGCCTCGGGTGCGCTGTACTTCGACGATGGTGTCTCGATTACCCCCGCGACCAAGACGACCGTGTCGTTCGCGTTCAAGCACCAGGCGCTCACCGTCAAGGGCACGTTTGGGCACCCTCTTGGCGTCAACGTCGCGCGTGTGAGGTTCTTGGATGTCCAGAGCGCCCCGCGCAGCGTGAAGTTCAATGGGAGGACGATGGAGAAGTCTGCGATTGCCCATGACTCGCAGGCAGGTGTGTTGGACGTGACTTTGAACACGCCCTTCACTCGGGGCTTCACTGTCGAATATCAGTAGGCTACGTTTGGTATGTGGTGTACGTAGGCTCGAATCCTGGGTACATATCATGAGTAATGATATACAGTGCGAGCGTTCTGGTACATTATAAGTACAAAAAGACCGAGAAACGAAGCTAACGCTTTAGGAGTTTGGCGAGAGCCTTCCCTGCTACGACCTTGGCAGACCCCTTGCCGTGGGCCTCTTCCAGACGCTGCCACTCTGACTGGTTTAGACGTGCCAGCTTCCCGAACGTGACATCATCCCCTCTCGCCGAGGAGGGTGTGCTCGCATCTGGGGAGATGGCCGCAGCGTCACTCCCCCGATGTGACTGCCCAAGGCTCTCTCGCGCACGCTTGACGTACTGGGCAGCTCTCGTGTGCTTAGGCGGTGAGTACTCCATACCGACGCTCGCGCTTACGTCGCCTGGCAGCGGTTGGATGCGTAGTTGCTGCCTTCTGTGAGACGAAGGGCCCCTGCTGTTCTGAATGTGAGAGGCGTCGAAGCGGCTGCTCTCCGCCAAGGGTGCCTCATCTTCGAAGTCGAAGCTTGGCCCGTCTCGGATCCACGTCGGTGGCTGCGTCAGCTCCCGCTCGACCTCCGCCTCTTCGCCAGCGTGACCTTCGCGCTCGTCGAAACCTCCATCCCCCTCTTCGTGTTCTTCAACCTCGTCCTCGTCCTCGTCCCTGTCCGCATCCTCATCGTCTCCCATGATCGACGAAAGCTCTTCGCTGGCCTTCTCGTTCGCGCCCTCGCGCATCTTACGCAGCACGTTGTCCGTGACCTCGAGTGAACCCGTGCGTATATAAAGCTCGCGGACGGTGTCCTCGCTGAAGCCGTGGTTGCGCGCCATGATGTGAATCGCGGTATTCATGCCGAGCTCCTTAACCATCTCGAGCTCTCGCGGGACGAGTATATCCACGAGCGACGTGTTCGCGGACTTGGCGGGGGTCACGGAGCGTGAGAGTGCAGTCGTGGATGGAATAGGTGCAGACCTAGGGCGCAAGACGTCGAAGGGAGGGGGGTGAAAAGCGAGGCTGAGGGCAGTCCGGTTGGCAAGCAACCCTTCTTCACCAAGGGCGAAGGCTGGAGAGTGTGACTGGCGAGGGCGCTTCGCTCTATGGCGGCTTGCTGGTCGCTCTGGTTGATAGAACACGTCGCTAGAGGCATATCCACCTACGGTGTACCGCCGCGAGAGCGCCTCTCCTTCAATTGCGTCCGCGCGACTCTTGCCCTTGTCGACGCGGTCAGGAAGCTGGGCCGCAGGGTCAACACGCGAACCCGAAGGTACTGGCGGAATGATCTTGCCCAAGCGCTCAGCCGACGTCGGGCGCCGATCGCCTCTACCAGCCAGCGGAGACGTTCCAGAACGTTGGAAGGACGTCTGTCGAGCACCTGAGGTTCCCGCCCCCAGCGTTGTTGAGGCCCCTGCGACAGTGGAACCCATTGACGCGGGCTCAGGGAGATGCCTGTCCTGCTTGCTGGGCTCGGGGAAGGCGCGCTTGCCCTCCATCTGTAGGATGCTGTCTAACCGCATGCGATCCGCCTCTGAGAGGGGCAAGTTCTTCGTGCGATTGGATGCACTAGGCGCTTGATGGCTGTGGGCATCGTCTGTGGATCGAGGATGGAGGAGGCGTTGGATGAGGGATATGTCTTGATTGGAGATGGGGATGTTCTGACGAGATGGGTGTTCGTCCACCTGGCTGAACGGATGGGAGGGCTGGCTGAATGGATGGCGAGGCTGGCTAAACGGGTGATGTTGAGAAGGAGAGGGCCACACGTCTTCATCCACCTGCTTTTCATCCACGTCCATGTCGACTTCGTCTACAGCGGCGGGGTCCGAGTCTTCGTCCTGGCGTGGCGGCGAAGCAGGCGATTGCGTAGCATCCATGGCATCGTCCTGGTCTTCGGGCTCCGAAGCATCAGCGATGGCGCCGCGCGGGAACGGCGTGCCTTTTGGCTGCCGAGATCGTCCGAGCCTACGCTCGACCGTGCGCATGGTCGTGACGCTGACAAACTCCTTCGTCGTAACCGTACGACTGTGCCCCTTCCCCCTCGGAGTGCGTGTGGGACTCGGAGTCGACGGACTCGCTGGAGCCTTGCCTTTCCCACTGCTCTTCCGCTTGCGCACGGGCGGCCATTGCGCAAGCTCAGATACGTGTTCCTCATTGAGATCCTCATCGTGGTCGTCCTGCTGGTCAACTACCTCGTCTGCCTCGAAATCCACGCCCGACTGCCTGCGCGGTTTACCGGAGGGGCTGACGCGCGGCCGTCCGTGTGCGTCCGAGAAGGCCTTGTTGAAGGCTCCTTCGTCCAATCGCGGAGGCTGTCGTACCTTCGACACATCCTGCTTAGGACTGTGACCGTGACCGTGGTGACGTGCTTCCGCCTCGGCTGCAGGAGAGCTAGGCTCCTTCGTTGCGCCTCCGCGATCCAAAGACGGTGAACGGGTAGCAGAGGAAGGTGTCCCAAAGATGTTGTCTTCCTGCCGCGTCTGGACACGCCTCACGTGCCTTCGCGGAGCAGTGAACGGCTGCTGCTCTTGATGTCGCGCGACGGCCTCCTGAGTTGGCGACAGCTCCGGAGTGAGCAGGGGCACCTCAGTTTCACGAATGCGGGTGTTGTGCTTGCGGGCGGGCGGGACATGCGCTTCGGTACAAGATGCCGTATGATGAGGTGCCGGGGGATATGAGGCGTCAGCCTGTGAAAGATTACTGGGGTCGTCAACGAGTAGTTCGGATGCATGCGCTTCCTCGTGCACGGTCCGGTTCGCGTTCACACCCTCTCTACAAGGGCCCCGATTCAGTCTATCCGAATACCATCATGTCGTACAGGGCGCTCCACATACCTAAGCCCGTCCGCTTCGCCGGATACTTGTTCAACTACATTGTCTTCCTCTCCGAGTAACTGATCAAGCTCGTCCTCTTCATCAGCGCTGCCAGAAGCCACGCTGACATTGTCTGGCACGTCCCTCTCGACTTCCTCAACGGCTATCGACGGCGAGCTGAAGATCTCCCCGTTGTAGTCGTCTGATCCTGGCGGTCCAATAGGCACATCGCCTTCACTGCCGTCGTCAGAGTCACCCCCTTCGTCCGCATTCACCTCGTCCTGAACAACGTCGACGTCGACAGAACCGCCGCGCTGGCCTGCGGCTTCAATAAAAGTCGGGACTTGGTCCACGTCAGCCGGCGCTTCAGCCGCCACCACCTTCGAGGTGCTAGCTACATTCGAGTTCTCCATAGCCTCCGCTTCACCTTGAGCACGTCCCTTCTTCGCCGGACGTTCCTGAACGCCCGCATCGCTAAGACGTACCCGCTTGCGCTGTTCAGAGGAAGCAGCCGAGGGTCCGCTTGCGGGAATGTCGGATCGTCGCGAGATTGATTTCGTGGGTGCCATCGATTGCCTCTCAGACGTTCGTGCTTTGGCGGCAGGCTTCTTCACCAGGAAATCATCGGATGTTTTCGGTCGTGGCACAGGAGGATCCTCCGAGACGTCCTCACCAAGACGGCGACTAACGGCCCAGTCGAAGTATTGCTGGTTCTTTTTGTAGCGCTCGCGCCACGACTGCCACGAATGTCGCTTGACCCATGGGTGGTCGTCTGCCTATTAGGATGGGCAGCGCATCAGCATGAACCTAACTGCGCGCACAACATGAAATCAAATAGGAGAAACGTGCTTACGTCTTCCGATAGACCCTTCCAGAACCTCTGGCCAAGAAAGCTTGTATCGGCAGCAAGATGAGTCGCAAGGTATTCAGTGAGGAGGTCGT
Organism: Cubamyces sp. BRFM 1775; assembly: GCA_022385745.1. Lineage (NCBI taxonomy): Eukaryota > Fungi > Basidiomycota > Agaricomycetes > Polyporales > Polyporaceae > Cubamyces > Cubamyces sp. BRFM 1775. The sequence continues at coordinate 38,528 of MU278475.1, read as the reverse complement.
CGTCTTCTCGAGTATATTGAACACGAGCGTCAGGATCACTTCGCGTCGACGACGAAGAAGCAGTGGGTTGGGAGGCAGCAACTGCATCCCCGTGATATATCTTGATATATTTATTGATCAACGGGTCTATCGTGGCGCGATTATTCTTGTAGTGTTCTCTCCAAGACTGCCATGTATGATGTTTTGAGAATGGCCATCGCCCGTCTGCCTGTACAACAATGGCCTTGTGAGGACAGGATGAAACAACTGGGCATTCGTACGCACATTCTCGCAAAGTGTCTCGTATAGCTTGTTCCCCTGACGGCCAGCTTCTTCCGGATTATACTTTGCGATGTAACGTGCGAGGTAAACTTCGTGCTTTCTAGTAAATGGCACCCGGGTGTGGCTACGTGTGTCTCGGTACGTGTGGCTCCTACATAGATAGGGTATATATGCTCACCCTGGCATGCCTCCTCGATCTCAATCCTCCTGGACTGTAGCCCTCAGCTCACTGTAATTGGGACCTTCGACGTGTACTTGACGCGCCAAGCAGAGTAAAGAAAACTCTGATAGAGTGGTATTATCGCAACCTAGAAGCTCGTGAAAAGCTGCGTCGACGAGAGAGAGAGAGCGCGGGATGGGAGTCGACGCAGAGGATGCGAAGACGCCTTGATTAGCCACGACGTCACGCACCACGTGATTACCGCGTCGCGTCACAGTCACCTGGCCGCGCCGGCGTCGCGTGGCGGCCTGCAGATGGGCCTCAACATCACCGTCGAGTGAGTCGATTGCAGTAAGCTCAAGTCAAGCTATGAGGTCTATCTCCTCGCCTATGCACCAGCAAAGGCTTGCTCATCTACTCATAGATACTCTGTGTACAGAAGTTGGAAATGTAAAGGGCAGAGATCGCTGAGGAAATCCAGGGTCGGGGCCGTCTGAATCAGCGATGAAGACAAGACAAGACAATTGGCAGTGGAGTTCTGAGTCGATCGTATGCAACTCTCAGCGCACCGATGAGCCCAGGGTGTCTTGCCAATACAACACGACGCGGGCTGTCTCGCCTGCGTCAGTTACAGGGCCAGCGCCTGGGAGCGCCATAACGGCCTGTTTCCGTTCGTCGTGCTCGATGTGATGATGCCCGGTTGATCAATACGATACAGAGAGCAGAAGCGAGACGACCGGAAGTCACTTTGATAGTTTGAAGACGTAGGAGGGGGCCGCCTTGCAGAACGTAGTCGACAATGTACTTTTCATAGTGCCTCGAATACTGTGCTGTGAGAACCATTTGCGTGCACATAGAACCAGTAACCGTGTGAAACCTCGCAGACAGCCATCATGGGGTGAGGCACACGCATTTCGGGTATGCAAAGGATGTGTGAGTGCGTCCTGGCGAAAGCGAGGATTGGCAGATGCTCCACAAAACCGCATGCCACAACGTGGAGTTTATTGAATATACGCATCAGCTGCGCACCGGTATGAGTGCTCCATCCAGCACGAGCTCCTGACTCGGAGCCCTCCGTATGCACCTAAAGCAACAGTGTGCCACAGATATGACCATGCGGGGCTGAAGCGGGCGAGGCGCGAGCGTTACAATACCAGCCTAGAAAACTTGAAGATGTCCTACAAAACCTTGTACAAGATAGCAAGCTGGGTGAACCGGTGACGGGGTTATAAACATCTCTTTGACGTTTTGGCATGTCATTTCCGACAATGAGCGTCTGCTTCTGCGGGACCGAACCTTGCATTGACACGCTTTCCATCTGTGGTGATACACGCTCCTGGTCTACACGGCGTGCTTCTGTACGCATCAGGTATAGTCAGTATACATCGACCGTAAACCTACCTCTCTCATACCGCCATTCTCTATGCCTTCACCCTGCTTGATACAAGATATCGTAAACCGCCGTCTTCCCAGCGCTCGGAGTCCTTGTTCTTACCGACGTCATCCGAGCCGCACAATCAGCGGAGAGCGTTCCATCGAGCCAGACAGCAAGCCTCATGTTCCGAGCGTCGTTCATTTCGCGTCCGCGGACCCCACCTAATGCCCGTCGCTTGCGAGATGAGGTCACGGATAAATTGTGCCTTTGGAGCACAAGATGATCCGTGGCATGAGAACGCCCACTTGGACTTCGCGACGTAGTAGTGGGAGCCGGTATTCCCCACGAAAGTCCGTATTCGACTCTGAAATTGCGCTGTTTGGACGTGAGCTACGCGCACATCCTGCCGGAGAACATATGGGACGTACCCCTGTGACGTTTGGGGAGGTCAATCGTCCGCCAGACGCTTTTGTTCGCGGTGGTGTGCGGGCCACAACGAATGGCAATGCGCAGATACGCGAGTGAGGCCTTCCACGACCGACCAGGGCATCAGAGTCTGTGGTGCGCTGCGTCATATGGCGAGAGAAGAGGCACGTACTTTCGCGCAGGCGCGCGGTCCACAGAGCATATAAAATGCACAAGAGAATGAGTAGCTGCCTCAAGCCGAGCAGCCCCCTCGTCCTCTGCGCATCCTCTTCCTTACAGCACTCACAACTCCAAGATGATCTTCTCTCGCGCCATCGCTCTTGCCGTCTCCGTTCTGCCCATTCTTGCGGCCGCCACCCCCCTCGAGGGCCGCGGTGGTGAGCCGTCGTGCAGCACCGGCCCAATTCAATGCTGCGAGACCACCGAGAAGGTAAGAGCCTTCTGCCTTCGCTACTGCTCACGTTGAGCTAACCTGCTACAGGCCGGTTCCGCCGCTGGATCGGCTCTCCTCGGCGTCTTGGGCATCGTCGTCCAGGACGTCAATGTCCTCCTTGGCGTCGACTGCTCGCCGATCACGGTCATCGGGGTCGGGAGCGGCAGCTCCTGCAGCGCCAACGCCGTGTGCTGCTCTGATAACAGCCACGTAAGTCACAAGGGACCAAGCTGAAAGCCCTGAGAACTGACCTTTTGGTTGCAGGGCTCTGCCGTGTCTATCGGCTGCGTCCCGGTCACACTGTAGAATGCACGGAGGCCGCGCCGCGCTGCAGAAGTCACGGAGGGAGATTCTCTTGCCGACGACCTGTCGAGCTATTCATATCGCTGGTGTTTGTATGTAGTACGAGTTGTTACGAATGAGTTGTTGTGCCTTGGATTCCTGTTGGGGGTACTATAACCTCAGCACCTGCCAGCTGAGCTAGGCCTGAGACAGCATAAGACGGTAGATTTAGGCTGAGTTCAGATCAAAAAATCAATTACCTACTCGCAATACTCCCGTTGTTTCTGCCAGTGCAAAGACTCATAGATCCTGAACGGATCATCGGGTAGTGGTAGTGGTAGTGGTAGTGGTATTTCAAAGGCGGGCGTATATCGAGGCGTATAGACGAATTCGAACAAGCGCTCAGCTACATACCAACTTGCCGATTCTCACGGTCCTCCCAGGCGCTTATAGGTACTTCCCCCTCGTCGACGTCTCGAGAGAGAGAGACTCGCGAGACTCATCACAGCCGTCGTCGATGTTATGCAGTCTCAGCAGCCTGCTTCTTAGAACGGGCATTCACCATCACCAAATACTGGGTGGAGTATTTCTGAGATAACGGTAAACGTGCTCGGGCGCACACTAGGAGACTCCAGTCACGGCAAGTCACCGCGGTGCACGCGGTGGTCAAACAATTGGGCTGCCTTCGCGAGACTGCACTTTCCGGGAGCGCGGCCAGACTTCATATCGTCGGAAGTACGATCATTGAGGACGTCGCAAGGCAGCTCATGGCAACAGTCACCAAGTAATCTTGTTATGGGCGGCTTACGACGCCATGCGCGCGAAGACAGAACAAGCCCCATGATGCTCATCCTGGTATAAAGCCACCGAAGAACAATCCGATCTTGTACGGTACGCCTTCTATCTCTCCTGTCTATTGATCCGCGAGCATACAGCTCGCGATGACTGAGGAACCGACTGTCCGACAGCATGACGAAGAGCAACAATCGCATGAGACTGGTCCTGGGACCTTGGCGCCATCGCATCTTCAACCTCTTACACAAAGGACGGATATTTAGACAATTCAGCCACATGACATACCAATGCCACGGCACAAGGGACCCGAATACGTCTCCTTCGACGGAGATTGAACTAGTGCGCTGATTGTCGGGTGGCACTTCGATACAGCGAGCTGTTGCAATTGACCCTATTACAACCCCGTCTTCTGCATAGCAATAGCACTGGGCTGTCGCGAGGCCACAGTCCAGTGCTCAAGTTGTGTACCCGCTCACAGTCTGGCCGACCGGACGCCACATCGCCTGCCCTCTGTGGACTCGCATGCTGCCACTTCTACTGCCTGGTAGCCGTTACAAAAGGAATCGCTCTGGTATATGAGATTTCTTCTTTCCACCCATCTGCTGCATCTAGTCCTATGTCTATCTTCCAGCTGCTGTTCGCCTCCGTCTTACCAAGCTCGCTCGCTGTGCCCGCTACCGCCACCTTGAATCGCCCTTGTATACCAGTCTGTGGCATGCCCGGTCGCACGTTTGAAGGCGTGGGCGATCGCATTTGCTCACCACCTCAGACCAGGATGGAAGGTGGCGGCAAGCCCATGGCGCCCGCGAGAATCGATCCATGGAAACTAGAGCATGTCGAACGCCGCTACGGCCTGGGCATACTCATCGCTAAGGTTATAGGCCGCCCTGTCCGACTCTCTACTACTACGCTTTTGCTTGCATCTTCGTCGAAAGTGCGTGATAACAGGTGAGTCACACTGCTCCGTAGCCCTATCAGACGAGCTTATGCGAAGGCGATCCTGGCAGTCGCGTCCCGAATGGAAGTCACGCCACCTCTCCCCACAGTCTTCTCAACTTCCTCCGAACACCCGAGGACGACGATCAGCATATGCTCCAACCTCACCACGGTGCATTCGTCGCTTCGCCACTGCCGGTAGGCAGCTGGTCTCCTATCTTCGACGCGTCCGACGACGGGTCTGCGCCCATATCTAACTCGCTTTGCCTATCAGACGTTGCTTTCTCCGACTCAGAAAGCCCACGTCCTTCGACGGATGCCGACGTGAGCGCACAATGGGAGTCTGTCTATGTCTCAGTGCTACAGCAATACTTTCCTATGCCGCTTCGTCGCCAGTCCTTACGCTGGCGCCGTCCTCGAGGTGTTCCCGACGGGATACTATTTCAACCCCACGGTTATACGGTCAATTCCGAGACTCAAACTGCATTCAAGCCATTCGCTCCAACGCTCTGTTCTCCGCCTGCCATAGCGGCGCCTCTCTCTAGTTCACACACACTCCTTGATGGCGGCTACGAGCTCAACAACACCCCTGTTGAGGATGCTGTTGACTTGGTGAGCGACGGAGAGGACAATAGTGTATTCAGTCCGACGCATCCGGACGGAACCAAATACCACCTCATCGGCAAGCTCGGTCAAGGGGGTTACGGCCGTGTCATGCTTGCCTACACAGCGAAGACTTTTGACCTCGTCGCGCTGAAGGTTCTGCACAAGCCCGCGCTGTACCGCACCGCTGGCATGGCTGATCTCATTTGCAACGAGCACACACTGATGGCCATGGCGGCAGTGTACAATATGTCTTTCCTCATGCACCTTGAAGCGGCGTGGGAACAAGACGATAATGTCTACCTTGCAATGGTGAATTGATTGTGATACGGGTGCCCTTTGGAGCGTACGCTGATTCTCATCACAGGAAGCATGCCCAGAAGACTTGCGCTCGCGGATGCGCCGCGCCATAGAATCTGGTGTGCGAATCCCAGAGCGAGAAGTTAAATTGCTCTGTGCGGAAATGGTATGTCTATAGTCATGCTCAGTCAGCATAGACGCTAAACTCGCCGAACATGTAGATATTAGCTCTCGCAGAGCTCGAATCCTTGCAGATCGTGCATGGAGATATCAAGCCGGAGAACATCCTAATAGCTCAAGATGGCCACATCGTGCTCAGTGACTTTGGGCTCGGGCAGTGCGCCCCGTTGATCATCTCCCATCGACGCAACCCCCGTGTTCCTTTTCACGAGTGGGGCGCTCCGTACGCCTACGGCACTCCGAGCTATGTTTCTCCTGAGGCATTGTGTCGGGGACGTGGGGCGAAAGTGCCCTTCACGAGCAAGGCTGACGTATTCAGCCTCGGGCTGGTGTTTGCTGAGCTTTTCGGCGGTCTCGCGCGCGCGCTGTGGGACACAATGGATGACGCCAACGACATCAAGGTAAACGCTGAGGCTTGGAAACGAATGACGCATCACGAGCGTCAGGCAGCGCGTATGATGACCGAAGGGCTAAAGGACGTCCTGAGCGAGTCTTGGACGCCAGACGAGTCTGCAAGGGACTTACTTCGTGTGGTGAGTTCACGTAGTTCTATCTGTTCCTTTCTTATCTATTCCTTTCTCAGACGCGCCCTCATTTATGTTGCAGATGCTTCAACCGAACCCGACCGACCGACCGACACCCGCAGAGCTGCTCCTCCATCCATACTTCTGGGATGTGAATGTCTGCGCAGTCCAAACCCGGCGCGTCCCTCGTGAGTAGTCACACCATTCTCACGCAGAGATCGACTTTGTAACGAGCTAACTCACCCAATAGATATGTACGAACCGCCGAGGCAGCTCTTCGCCACCCTGGATCGCAGTGTCCGGGATGTCGCTTTCCTGACTTGGAAGTATAGTCGAGACAATGGTGTGCCTCCAGAGCAGACACCGGCATACTTGAAACAGGCCCAGAAATTGAGGGACTTCACTTGGAAAATGCCTCAAGAAAAGGTGCAACCACGCACCTCAGGCTGGTGAATCCTGAGTTGACGTGCGACTAGCGTCCGCACGCTGGTCAGCACTGCTTGGACTCGTTTCTGTTTGCACAACACTGCCTGTAATCGTACCTGTTACAACACGCTGTCATGAAATCTGCGCAGCATGTGTGTTCTTCGCAGCTATGCCCCCAATGAGCCGAGGAACATCATGGCCATGAATACATCTCAGCGTGCGAGCAAGTGGATGATGATGCGCATGGAGCGCCCCCTCAGGCGCTCGTGGATTTGTGGCTCGAAAGCGCACAGCTGGTAGTAATTCGTCAGAATTTGTCCAACTTTTCATGGAACGCGGAACGCTCAAGTTGAGTTCCTCCTCTCCCCCATGTACATGTACAAACGCGTCGCTTGTCTCCTCATCATGTCGTCATCAGACGAGTTGCAATTATGCGTGCAGCTCAACGTCGGGATCAACCTATAGTAATAACGGCGAATGCGACGTTGTGTCGAAGAGCTCCGTGCCAGGTAGTACGCCACCTCTGGCTGGATACAAGCTGCTAGGCTTGCGACGTCGCGGATCTTGTGCAGCAGTTGTTCCAGTACACTCAGACAATAGCAGCCAAATTGCGTCTTCTCAAGTGAAGGGCAGTAGAGGCAGCGACCGTTGTCATGTTAGTCGTCTTTTATCTGCTTACGGCAAATTCCAGCCCAAGACGCCCTTTCCTGATTCGCTTTGTTTTGTCCTCATGGTATTGTCACTGACCTCCTTCCGTTCGCAGAACTTTTGATCTCTGATTGCTGCTGCAGGGCGAGGCTGGATGCTGAAGCAGGACTGTATGCGGGTGCCGCCACATCTACCAGCAAGTCCGGTATAAGAACCCGCAAGCGCGCTCGTCATATCCTTACTACCCGCCACCTTCTCCCCCTGCCCACGATGTCACTTGTCCAGTCCGTCCTTCAGCGCATCTCGCATGGCTTGACATCGACGTTCGCTCTGTACCTCAAGGGCGCAGTGGTGTCCAAGTTCTCCGCACATCGGCTTGTGGCGGCAGACAATGGCATACGCCGCCACAATCCCGGTATGGATCTCTGCTATGGTCATCTTTACCCACTGTATCGCTACAGTGGCTTGAAGCGTTTCGGTCCTGCGATAGCCACTTCACTCGGACTTGGCTTCGCTCGACAGCTCAGGCTTGCACCACCTCGGCCGTGGTGCATCCCACTCTCGCCTCGCCCTCGAATCCAACCACTGCATGAACATGTAGCGGCATCCGGGTCGTCATTGCCACGGAGACATGAGGCTAGCTCCTCATTCTATGGCACACCGACGAACTCGACGTACGCTGATATCGACGTGTCCGAGCGCACTTACGACTCACTTCACGACTCAAGTAACGACATCTCTCTGAAAGAACACCCTCTCCTACACTATGATCACCCTCGAACACCTTCTCCCTTTCAACTGCAGGAAGTTTCATCAGACATACCTACAGAAGCGCAAGTTCCGCTGTACTTCCCACCCCCGATGCCGAAATTAGGCCTCCTACAGCTTCCTGTCATCCCAGAGAATTACCTCCGAGCGCATGTACAAGCGAATGAAGCGCCAGACAACGCATGGCCGCAAGTCCTGGGTGTACAAGGGTGAGTTCGGCTGTACTACGTCACCGACCAAGACATTTACAGCGTCTATAGTACGACACACGAGCACTTCCCGGTTGACGCGGACGCACTGGGAAACCCCGGTAACCACCACGTAAATCCACTACCAACCGTGTATCAACCCATCCTCGATGGGCGCCACGTTCCTGCACAAGCCGGGTGGAACGCGTCGCCGCTTCACCCTCATGGTCCGGCGGTATACATTGCGTCTTCACCTCACCACCTCTCCCCGAAAGCGCCACGCCAGGCTTGGCCAGCGCAACACGTCCCCGATGCATGCTTTCTCCATGCTCCTCTGCAGTTCTACCCCTCGCCGACCTCAGATGAACATGCTGCACAGGTCATGGAACACCCACCCATCGGTGCGGCCCCGCACGCATATGCGAGCGCGCAGCTCCAGTGGCCAGTGGGTGCGGTGCCACCACAGCCTCAAGAGAACGCCATGGCGCCGCATCCTGGCTTGACCAACCCCACTATCGTGCAAGCCGGCGTGCCGCATTGGAGGCCCACTACGATGACCACAGGCGCGATCGGAGGGCCAGTTAACCCAGTGCAAGGATACCTCCGCAAGCCATTCGCACCTGCTATGCCCGCCACGCCACGCCACAATGCGATTGCACCCAACGCCGTCGCGGGCCCTTCGGGCTGGCCACCTCCAAGCCAGCAAGTCAATGGACTCGGAATGCCTGGTCGAGGCGTCGAGCAAACCCGTGCTCCGTCTTACGGCTTCCCCGATCCCTTAGACTATCAGGGACCGTTAAACGAGAACAGTCCCTCTCCATGGAACGGCTACTTACCTCCACTGCACGGCTACCAGCCACGCCTGCCTGGCGCTCCTCAGCCTCCGCCACACCCGGTCTTGCAGGGACGCACTGAAAACATCCTCGAACGCGACCTTGAGCATCCGCAGCAACTTCCTTTCGTCCAAAACCACCTCCCACGGGCGTACGATGGGCCAATCGGTGCGCCTCCAGGACTTCCTCCTCCTCAATTCCGCGGATTTCTTGGACTGGGGTACGGTCACAACCCTATTGCAGGCAATCTCCAACCGCATGTGGCAAACCTCGCGTTCGGACTGCGGAGCGATCAAGACGAGATCGTCGTCCCGAACCGCCGTGTTCATCAAGGCTCTCCGGCTCATGCACCGGGCGGCGGCTTCTGGGGTGTCCCTGGTGCCAGACCCGAGGTACAGTGGGTTAACAATATCACTGGCCTGCCTAAGATCTACACAAATGCATCTCTGCTCCTGCCCGAGCCCAGAGACGACGAGCTACGCGAAAGGTGGCAGAATCAGCCACCGTACTACACAACAGACGTCGACGAGCTGATATTCGAAGAGCCAATCATCTCGCGCAACGGCGTCCAGCTCAAGATAACTAGTCGCATTGCACATGCGGGTGGCGGTCGTGTGATGATGTGTGTTCACATACATACTGGGAAGGTCTATGCGGCGAAGGTTGTACACAAGTACTTTGCCAAGGCTCTGTGCGGGATTCCGCGCGAGGCCCTGCAGACTGAGAAGGCGGTAATGGCACGGATCACCGACCGCAACGCCTCGCCTTACCTCCTGAAGCTCCTGATGTCTTGGGAGGATCGCGACATTGTCTTCTTTATCTTGGTGAGCGAGATGCATATACATAGCTGATAGAATCCCAGCTTATCCTCGGCGATATTGCAGCCTAGGCTTGCTTGCGATCTAGAGTCACGACTGGCAAACAACGCGCAAATTACGGAGCACGACAAAGAGACTTATTGTGCTGAACTAGTAAGTCCTTCCGTGATGCACACACCTGCGGCAATATCCTCACACGTCTCGAGCAGATCTCCGCCCTCGATGCTCTCCGCACGCACGAGATCGTTCACCGGGACATCAAACCAGCCAACATCCTGATCGACTTTGAAGGACGCGCCATCCTCTCGGACTTCGGCCTCTCAGCTACCACGGACAACCCCAAGGGATATCACTCTTGGAAGGGCAACTGCGCCGTCGGCACGTACGAGTATATGGCCCCCGAGGTATGCCACCCTGAAGTCGAGCGCGTGGGGTACAGCCCCGCGATCGATGTCTGGAGCCTGGGTGTTGTGTTTCTGCGTATCTTTGGGATGTCGGAACTATGGGGCTACAAAGTTGAGACCCTTTCCGACGTTCTCCGTATGCAAGAGGAGAGGCTACCGGTGGTTAGGAACACCTTGTTGAACGGGATTAGTGCGAATACCACCGAGACGGCGAGAACGGTGATCCCAAGGGTAAGTAGTGTAACTGCAATACCTCAGCGTTGCATGCTCATCGTCTACTTCGTTTCAGATGCTGGAGGTGAACCCTGTAGCTCGTATTTTCGCCGAAGACCTCCACGCGTTCGTTCCGCAGGGGCTGTGGAAGCAGGTTCAATCGCAGACGCAGTCTCGTGAGCACAAATGCGTCCTTTGACAGTCCACGTTGTGCTGAACATCTGCGTATAGATGACTGGAAGCCGGACCCATCGCAAGTACCCGGGGATCCTCACCAGCACGATCTGGGGTTCCACACTGCTAAAGTACGCCATTACGACCGCCTCTCAAGCCAGTTCCCTGGACATGCATCAAGAATGCGCAGGTTCCGACTTGAGCAGGAGGGCGCGAAGGCCTCCGACTTCGATTTTCGTGCCAGAGATGCGTTTGAAGACACGTGAATCTCGTTCCGTCTTTGCCTTTCGGTCAATCTCCCCCGCTGTAGCTGTCTATCTTTTCCCCTGGTGTCTGTCTTTGTCTCTTCTCATCGTTGTTGTCGCTTGCTCTGCTGTAACTCTAGCTTGTACGGAATTGATCTGTGGTGTACGGCGCTGAAATTCGTCGTCTGTTGCAGCCGGTTCTCCGAAGACAGCTCTGAGGATACACGGTCACGTGGTCGCGCGCGTCGTTCTCCCTGCGCGTGTCTACGCACGCGCGCGCAACACCCCTGTATCCCGCCCTCCATGCATGGCCACCTCATAACGCACCCAGTGCAGGAGCTTGACATAGAGTAGCAGTCCTGTGCTTGGAGGGGTAGTCCTGATAGGTCCCCGTTGAGGCGATAGCGTTGTCGTGTTCACCGCCAGTTCGGGCGAGACACCCGCGTTAGGCGAACAACCCAAGTGCGCAGAGCTCCCGTGATTCCGCAAAACAGTAGCAAGTTCCTGTCAAGGCTGTCATTCATACGTGGAAGGATGATACACGTAGGCTGAAGGGCATTTGCAAGCAACATCGGGTGGACGAGCCGTCCCCCGAGTCTAAATTGTTCGCAGTGAGGGAAGTCATGAAGCGATGGCAGGCACCGCGGCAATTGGAGATTTGGGGAATCGTCGGCAGCCCGGAAAGTGGAACAATGCGCGCTGTTTCGACAAGTCGCTCACGGCGTTTCGATGGCGCATGCATCCGCCAATTCTGTTACAAAGACTACCTGCAGACTTATCCTTGATCAATGAGCACGAGCAAAAGCTCTCCGTATCCCTCGTCCGACGAAGCCTCACATTGAGGAACGATGTGAATAGAGGCAACGTTTGGGAAGAGTTGTTGAAGACAATTGAAGGGCCGATTAGTATTTCGGTTAGATCAACTAAAACGGGATTAGACGCGATCAAAATGCGGGGAAGATGAAACGGATGGGGACTCTTCAAGTTCTCTTCACAACGTTGTCACCAGGTTGATTCCATATTTAATAGCCTCCGCGCTCGTGCTCGTACTCTTTCTCTTGTACGACGAGCTGCGCTGGTCGTCGTTCGCCACGATCCTCACGACGCCCGTCTCGTTCACTCCTATATCCTTCAGACTCGACTAGTTGCCACAGCCAACATGAACCTCGTTCACGCTGCCCCGACGCCTTCTCAACATCCTTTGTTCACGAGAACAAACGCGCCGCGTCTACCGAAGGTCCACTTCAAGTTACCGATCCTGAAGAAGAGCCCACCTACCGTCTCCGTCACGAACACAAACGCCGCGCGGACGAACACATCCGGCATCTTGCTCTCTTCGTCTCTGCCTGAAGTTACGCCACAGAGCTCTATTCCGTTCCCCTCCTCCCCCATCCCCTGTCCGTCACCACGCAAGAGGGCTCTGAGCGAGGAAGGCTATGTGTCCAGTGACTATGACCTTGAGAAGGGGCTGCCTGCGGCGAAGGAGACCAAGACCACAACTCAGCCGGCCGGTCGACACGTCTCTCATGCTGACATCGTCCGCCGTCGGCACAAGTCTTGTCTGTCCGCTTCGTACTTCCATCACAACTCACACCTTGCACGCAAGACGTCTGCATCATCGGAGAACACCGAGAAGCCTGCCATCCCCGCCCCGAGCCCGGCGCAAGTGATTCCAATCCATCGGCCTGTCGCGCGGCGGGAGAGCATGAGTACAGGCACCTCAACCGGGAAGGACCTCCGCAGAGCTCGGCGTCTCATTGCTGACGCCCAGTTCCTCGCTTCGATGCACAGCAGCATCGCTTCCCAAGTCCGAACGCACGTCGGCGCCCCCGACACACGCGACGATCTAATCGCACAGGACGCGCTCCTTGTAGAGCGCATCTGGCACACCCTCGTCGACATGGGCTATAAGCCCGTACCTCTCGAGGCCAGTCCCACTGCACCATCTGCATCTCCTCCTGACTCTGCGCGAGAGGCGGCGGAACGTGCAGCACGCAAGACTGCAGCTGCCGTTGCGTCTACTCCGATTTCGTCGGACCGTGTGCAAGACATCACGCTAACACCCACGGGTGTGTTGGCGGTCCCTCAACTCGTTGCAGTGCTTACTATGCGACACCGCGACCGTTCAACAACGCGTCCACGTTCCGCGGCTAAGAAACGCGCGGAAGTGCCGCTATCGCGCTCGCCGCTTTCGATCACGATTCTTCCTTCCGAGTCCTCAGTCTCCCCGTCATCCGGATGATGGGGCTTGTGTATATATCGGTTGACCCTGATATGCCTTTTCAACGTCCATGACGTAGCGCGTCGGTCCAGTAACCACCGCCTTATGACGCTGTGAGTCAATCAATCGCTCGAGTCGTTATCTTGTCAGATTGACTTACAAGGCTCGCTGTAGATGACCCCACCTTCCTTACCATGCGTAATCGTTAATCCCGGTGCCTACCATCTACGCATCTTCCAGCCTCAATCTCCACATCTACCCTCGCTGTTGTCCCTCGCATTGCTTTGCAAATCCTCGCACGCACATCACACATAAACACCTTGTATCCCTACCGTCCGTCCGTCATTCATCCAACGCCATCTCTTTCCTCGCCCTATACGCAACTGGTATCATCACGGACGCGCGCTGCTACCGTCTCTTGGCAGGACCCGAGACGGAGCCTGAGCTGCTCTTGGGAATTCAAGGTCGGGTGCTATTGCCACCCTCATATGCATGTATCTAGATAGCGTGGACGTTATGGATCACCCCTCGATTTGTTGCCTGTTTCTGGTGCTTTGTTTGATCACACGATAGGGGTGGTTTGAAGCTGCGTTGCCCGCAGTCACGGCTCACACATAGGCATCATACCTCAGAGCCTACCAAACCGAGCTTACCCCCTATAACTTACCAGAGAGCTGGGAACCGGGAAGCCATTCTGTCGCCGAGCTCTGGGGATACACACACATGGCATACACTGCATTCGGGCATAGTACAAATCAACAATCAACATCGACAGGTTCTCAGGCGCGCTTCTCCACACTAGTACTAACGAGCATCTCCTCGACTACTTGCTCCGTACGTCCTTCACATTCTAGCTGACCGCTTCGCGCGGGTTGTTCAGAGGCTGACCGGGACACACCCGATGGAGATCAAGCCGCCCTGCGAAGCAAACCACAGGTTCAGTCATGTCCTGCACAGTACCGTTAGCACCGTGGCTGTCACTTACGTTGCTGTTGTCGTCGCAGCAGACCGCGTTGGCCGAGCAGGCGTTGCCGCTTCCGACGCCGACGACGTTGATCGGGGAGCAGGTCAGCCCGACGAGAGCGTTCACGTCCTGGACGACGATGCCGAGAAGGCTCAGGATGGCGGAGGCAGCGGCGGAGCCCGCCTATGCACAGGCCCGTAGTCAGTCGAGAGTCCTTGTACCGAGCTTACTAGCGGGTGGTGAATGGTAGGGGCTCACCGTGGTAGTCTGCTGGCAGCACTGGAGCGAGCCGGTAGAGCAAGTCTGGCGGGCCTCGAGAGCCGTCGGAGTGGCGGCCGCAAGAAGGGGCGTGGTGATGACGGCGAAAGCGATGGCGCGGGAGAACATCATGTTGTAAGGCGAGCTGGAAATGCTGGACCGAGGCTTGGTAGGGCGAGTGGATGTTTCGACCTGTCGAATTGCGCTGTCTCCCGCACCCTTTTATACGTTTTCGACGAGGCGACTCAGACGGTAGTACTGAACGGGTCTTGAGGACGAAGAGACCTCCGAGGACTTCACGGTACCCATTCGAGAGTCCCAACCTCCGCTTGACAGGTGGGCAGCGTTTGCGATGGCGCCCCCGACGTCACAGGGGCAGCAGAACGTCGATGCTGCAGCTGCAGAAAACATACGACGATGCAACGTACCTCGAGGCTCCCCGCGCCGGCGAGGCGGAGAGGACCTCCTAGCCAATTGCGAGCCGCGCAGAGGTGTGCACGGACATCCCCTGGCTCCCAGCAGCGTCCCAGTCGCATTGAGCGGAGGCTGTCGAGTGACTGCGCGAAGTGGACGTACAGCTCTGATGCTCCATGGTCAACAGGTTCGGAGGCTATGTGCAGGTAGATTGAGAGCAGCGAACGTCCACGATGGACGCCCTCAGGAAAGGCGGGGGCCGGGTCCGCTGGCAGATGGCCGCGAGGGCTATGACATAGGCGGTCGCCCAGGAGGGTATGTATCATGAGAAGGCGCCTGGTAATGAACGTAGGAACGATTCATCTCCGCAATTGCGCCCGGTACCGGGAGGTTCAGCACCGCACAATGTCGTTCTTCGCCGCGGTTCCCTGTCTGCGAGTGGCGCCGCTAGCACATAATGTCAACGATAGCAAACATAGCGGCACGTGGGTCTGGCTAGCCTTGACGCTTCCATAATTTGGGAAAATGAAGAAGGGCGTCGAGGGAGAGGCAGGGTGACATCGTTTCGCCGCCTAATCAGCGACGCTGTCCCAGGCCATGCCTCATGTCGGCCGCGAGCTGGGCAACATGACCGCGCATGGTGTCATCGTAGTCAAGCAGTGAATTAGCTCGCGAGGGGCGCACTCACGGCATGTCTTAGGACGAAATTTGCATTTTCCACCGGGGCCTGATGGTTCCGTGCAGTGTGAAAAACGTCTTCGCGTGAGCCTGAGGATGCCCATGATCTGTTTCGGCACCTTGCGTCGGATATGTTGGGGCATATTTGTGCCCTCAATGTCATGCTGCGGAACAACTCACGATCATCTGGTGCTGCTTGAGGATGTAAGGGGCCGGTAGAACATGTCGCATGAGAACGAATGCAGTACGGGCGTATGGTTGAGGACATCAGCAAATTGTATAAAATTCTGCCTGACAAGGCAGCGCCAGGCAAGGATAGCATTCCCAGACAGGCGGGGGAAGCGCTTGCCTCCCTTCGCCTTGAATTGCCGTGAATCGCCTGGCGAGGCGAACATTTGCCACGCACTCGCCACGCTGGGCGATCTATTGCCAGGATTCGTCCGGGCTGGGCGTGATTTGGCAATCATTCAAACTGTCAGGGAAG